>JARHVA010004031.1:175000-325000 GCA_037957365.1 Torreya grandis
AGCCTATGAAAAATACTATGGATCTCTGTAGAATGACTAACATAAATTTATAGTACCCATAGAATGTACATGATGATGATGAGTAGGTGGAAGATCCTAAATGAAAGATGTTGCCTCAAAAACTATAGTGCAATCCCACCTAGGCATAGTGATAACATTAGTGTGAATAAGATCCTCATTCTCTATAACCTCCTCAAGAATCTCCTAAATTGGTTCCTTAAAGAATGAATCCTTGAGAGGAGGTAAATCATCAAAAGAAGAAGACGAAGAGGAATGAGATGTGAAGTACTCATCAAACTATAGATGTGTTGAAAAATGAACATCATGATTATCAAGATATAAATGATGATAAGCTCTCATGTCTTCACAATACCTTAAAAAATAAATGTTTTTATCTTGTTATCCAATGCTTTAATTTTATTCTTTGGTACAAATTTTGAATCAAGGATCCCAATGACTCAAAAAAAATTGACGTGGCTATTGGTTCTAGACTGAGACTCCTCTAGAGTCATATGCTGAAGTGCTCAATGTCGTGTGCAATTTTAAATATAGTTCACATAATTAACTGCCTCTTCCTAATAGATAGGATGTAAATCCCATGAATGAATTATGAAGTTATCCATATATTTCAAAGTTCAATTATTATGTCCTACTAATTCATTATGCTATGGAGTATGAGAAACATAATGTTGGTGAATAATAACTGAGCTTATAAAAAATTTGATAACTATCAATTGAAGTACTCCCCCCCATTATCTATATTAATCATTTTGGTGCAACTAGAATAATATTTCTTGATCAAATCCTTATATAGTTTTAAGTGAGAAAAGACATCAATCTTGTAATTAAAGAAACCCAGGTATTCATCAATAAATTATAAATAAAGGTAAGTACATACTTAGTTCTATGGAAATAAGGAGTAGGAAACATCATCAAATCACTATGTACAAGATCAAATGTTGAAGAAGTTATCATAGACATACCTTTAGGAAATCAATCCTACTGTTGTTTCCCCAATCCAAAAATAGGGCAAACTCCATCAAGACATCAAAGTGTAAGAAGACCCTATACCACACTATGAGTTCTCAAATCATTCAAATATCTATTTTTTAGGTGTCTAAATCTCTCATTTCAAAGTTGAATATCAAAATATTCATGAGAAACTAAACACATCCCTATAGGAGGAGTATCATTAAAAACCTAAAAATAATAGAGTCGATAACTATGATCAACAAAACCCTATATAATAAGTGTGTATGTCTCTAAAAAATCTCAAACTTTAGCACCTATGGCGTCAAAGTAAATATATTTACCTGACCAAAATGGTAAATTTGATAAACTTAAAGTAGATTAGTGGTGATGTCTAAAATATATAGGGCATCATGATGTGGCCACCATCTAGTTGTATGTCACCCTTCCCCTTAATAGAAATGAAGGAATAATATCCAACCTCTATGTTTGAACTAGAACTTAAACTAAAATATACAACATGATCCTTGGAAGAAGTCATTAGTGTGAAGCACTAGAATCTAGAACCCAACTATCTAAAATAGGTAACTATGATCTCCTAACAACATTAAATGATTTACCATGCTAATGAGATGGAGAATGAGTGGAGATATAAATATTGTGTTTCCTAATGTCATCTTATAAGGCTTGCATTCTCCTAAAATACCTAGACTCTTCATGATCAATTCCCCTACAATATGATCAAGATAGGTTAGACTTATCCTTGGATTTAGAAGACTATTTGGGTTTAGATGTGTTAGTGTTGGGCTTAGGTGCATTTTAAGATGGAGGAGTTTTATTCTTATTACTCTTATTTTTTCCCTTATTCTTAGGATGTGAGGTCACTAATTCTTTTTAAGAGGTGGAAGACTCATAGTGAAACAATTTGTATTCCTCCCTAGTAAGTCTCTCAAAAAATAACTCTAGATGTGGCATTTTGAATGTGGCACCTTTGACATCCATACTATAGAAAAAGGTAGACGCAAAGATTTTTAATGGGCCACACAATTCATCCTTTTTATCACATCCAATCCCATTCAAATATATCAACAAATGCTTAAAATTTGTGAGGTAGTCTAAAATAGAGGCAAAGTCATCCAAATTTAGTGAAGTTAGCTCCACTTCAAGATGCATGGATCTTAAGTGATTTAATTTCCAAAACAAACCCTTTAATTTATCCCATATTTTAAATGGAAAATCACACCAATCTAATAAAAATAATACTATTCACATAACCCCCAATCAAACCCATACACTCTTAATACATACACTAGCGATAAATTTTTTCAAATTCATGTGTAAACTGTGATTGAGTTTCATTCATTAGGGACCATAATCTTTTATGCTTTATTATTTTTTCCATTTGAGGTATCCATGTATAATAATTATGTATATTCAAAATATCATAATGATTAATACCATAAGTAAAATCCATGCTAACAAATCAGCAAAGATTAAAAATAATGCAAAAGGGTGTACAAAATTGACACTGAGAAAATCCCCTAGAATATTTTAATAATGACCCCCCACCCCCAATTTGGAACTTAATAAAAATAGTTTTTTTAAAAATAAAATAAAATAATGGATATATAATAAAAAACAATAGACTTTTAAAAAAAATAGAATTGAAATTTGAGTTGTGGTTCAGAAGTTAAAGGTGTTATGATTTCCCATAAAATGGTTCAAAACATTAAAAAAGACACAAAATGATTTTTGTGACCAAATAAGAAAATAATATAATCATATAACCTCTCATTATACCCATAAATGAAACATGGAATCATAAATACTAACCAAATTGAAAAAATATCCTCCTCATTATTGCTATGCTTGTGCATACAAACAATGCTTCCTCTTGAGGCAAAATATTCAGCTTATAAAAGAAAAAAAATGAATTAAGAGGCTATTTTAAAAGGATAAATATGGTTTTATTATTTTAATTTAGCTCTTATCCCTATACAAAGATGAAAACTTAGATTAATTACCCTCCAAATGGAATGCCAAATAAGAAGCTCTCCTATAAGTGTTGTTCCAAGCACCTCTACACAATAGCTAAGAAGACACTGGCACCCCTTTATTTAAATATAATGATTTCAATGCACTAGCTCCTTATATATTATTCTTAACATAACATATATGAAACAAAATAAAAATTATAGAGGATTCCTCTCCTCCCTTGGTCAATGCCTCCTCTCAAACTTCAAAACCACCTTCTCCTACCATACCTCTTGCAATGTAGGTCTGAATTTTCTTTATAGATTTGAAAGCAATAAAAAAACAATGCCTACCTATATTAAGTAGATCTAATGCCTCTTAATTGCACATAGTAAATATTTAATTCAATGTCATAATCGAAAATGCCTTTTTAGCCAAATCTAACATAGAAGAAAAGGATGCCTAAAACTTTTCCATGTAGTACTTCCATTTATAATATCCACCTTTGTAGATAAATTCTTGGATAGAGAAAATTCAAATACGAAAGTGTTATTTCAATGTACAAGTAAATCAAGACACCTCAAATTTATAATGATTATGATAATATGGTCATTGCCTTAACATATATGGGATGCCAAGATCATCCATTCAACATAATAGACAAGTGCCACTCTGTACAGACTTAGATATACAAATGTGAGAGAAAATAAGTGCCTATATTTGACAATCCTAATGCCTCTTCCATTTTAATACAATGATAAACTCAATACCTCTTTCACTATAGATATAAAACAAATAAATGAAGCTAATTATAATTCCTCATTTGTGGAAGATGATACCTTGTGGAATAGGTAAAATAAGGATGCACAGGTAGAAGCAATGCTTAAGATCAAGAAGAAACAAAAGATTCAAAAGAAAAAACTTCAAAAAGTCTTTTAAAATGGTTCCTCTTTCCTAAAGGGAAATTAATTCTTCTTTTCCTTTCTTCCACACTTCCTCTTTACCTTCCCTCCAAGAGTAAAAACTATAAGCTTTATTTTAATATTTAATAGATGTGTCAATTTCATAAAAGGAAAAATAAAAGGATGAGGATTTGAGACAAGGGAAGAAGTAGAGGAAAGGGAAATTTATGAAGAAATTTTTTATCAATGTATATGAGAACAACATATTAAATATCTCATACCATGTTAGGAATATCAAATAAACATTGCAACCCAAGACTCATAAGTGATAACAACAAAACATCACACAATGAAGATATAAACAATTGATTACTAGTCAAATAAAATGAATTTTTATTCATAAATATTATATGAAAGTACAAAGGAAGGACCTTGCATAAGTAGGCAAGGTAAAACACATAACTAGCCTAACTAACCAATGTGGGATAAATCTTCACATAGGACAAAATCATAAAAGGACAAAATAACTAGATAATACATAATAAAAAGTGATAAACACATGAAATACATACTCTAACATTTTTATATGTTGTGACACTTCTAGAGAATCCATACCTAATTAGATCTTGTATATTTCCTAGGGTTATATCTCTCATTCTTGGTAGTATCATTCAAATTGATATCAATGCAAGACTTAGAATAAAGGTTTTCCAATCCTTTCTCATTACTTATATTATCATAAACCATCTAAACATTATTTAAAATAAGAGTGTGTATAATCATATCCCATCATTATACCCATCTATATGGGAGGTCGAGAATACAAAGATATCCAAGTATATACCTTCATAAATCTAGTTTTATTTCTTCCCAACACTAGCCTTGTCATATTTTCATTCACTTTTTATATGACATTAAATATATAGAATATAAAATTTGGTTAGATCTAGAGAATAATAAAACCTAACAAAACCCTATTTGTCATCCCTAGTATCAACCAAGAACTCTAATCCATAATCATTACTAGCATTGAAGGACCTTGGAGTTATATTTCCCACTAGTTGGCTGCTCTAAATAAGCAACATGACACATCATATATCTTATTGTATCATAGTTAACAATATTTTTATCCATTATTCAAAACCATAATCTAATACCTCAAACTAATCTCCCTTACTCCTAGACCTACTCATCCAAATTATCCATTCATTAATTATCTCATCCAAACCTTGGGAAGTTGAGTGCACAAGGTTGGTGTGTTTATTTCTCCATGTACAAATTGGTGAAACTATTGTGAGATGAAATATCCATTTTTATGTTCCTCTTTCTCTCTTTTCTATCTCTTTCATATTCTAAGTGTATCTATATAACCCCCTATATATGTCTATTTAAGACATATTTGATAAAACCATATAATTTGTGACCTATATAAGGACCCTTAGATCCAGTGGTGAATCCTCCCTCCATAGTTGAATTGATTACACTTTCATGCAAAATGTGGAAAATCAATATCAAAAACACCCCTTTAAGTCACATAATAGATTAGGGATAGTGTTGTATGAGGTTAAAGATCCATTTGAAGCCAATATTAATCACACTAATTACAAAATCGTGTCCTTTACTAGTGGAAATGAGACCAAACCCTAGGTTGCAACAAGATTAAACATTAGTTTTAAAAGCTTGTATGTTGATAGTGAAACTAAGTATAATTAGTACATTGATAGAATATAGAATCTAAAATATGGGATAAGTATACTACATTTTCCTTTACATCCCCTCACTACCAACATAAACATTGTAAATTTGATTTTTCTGTGTCTTCCATGGAATTTACCCTAGTGAGTAAATTTTTAGGTGCAAGACCAGACCTAGAATCTCTTAGAAAAATGGTTAAAAGGAATTGGGTTATTTGTGGAGAGGTATATATTGCACCAATGTCAAATGGTTTCTTCTCATTTATCTTCAACTATAAGGAAGACATGAATACGGTTCTTAGTGGAGGACCGTGGTCTTTTGGTAAATGCTCTCTCACTATTAAAAAATGGGATCCTAACATGGATCTCTTAGATTCTTTTTTCTTAACCACTCCCATTTGGGCTAGACTTCCTAGTCTCCCTTTGGAATTTTGGCATGAGGACATTTTTAAAGGTATTGCTAGTTCTTTTGGTGAACTTGTGGCATTGGATAATGTTATGGCCTCTAGAACCAAACTTCAAAGTGCTAGACTTTATGTTAAAGTGGCAAACCTGAATCATCTCCCAGAAAAGGTGGAACTAATATCCAAGCTTGGTAAAAAAACTTAAGAATTTTTTTTTGAAGATTTGCCCAACTCTTGCTATGATTGTATGAAACAGGGGCATTTGGTTAAAAATTGTCCCGCCAAAAGTAAAAATCATCTTAGTAGTGTTTTGGATGGGAAAAAGACCAAGGTCTAGCAAAAGAATATATGGAAACCCAAAGAAGATCATCGCCAAGAACAAAAGAATAATGTAGATTCTAAAGATCCACATGCTAGGGTGGATAAAGAGCCTTCTTTTGAAGATTCTAATACTCTACATGCTGAGGTGGATAAAGAGTTTTCTTTTGAGAAAGTAAACTCTGAGAAAGAAGGACATGGTTTGTAATCAGAGACCATATTACCTAAACAAAGAATAGAGGATCTAACAGATCTATCAAGACAAATCGTTATCTATCAAAGGATAGAGGATCAATGGAGAGATGTAGATGACAAAATTGTGCTAGAGGAAGGTGAATTCTTGGCTAAAGCTAGAAATAAATCAAAGGAGGGAGATCTTTTTTCTTAGTCTAGGGAGATCTAGGTGTTATCTTAGGCTGATAATGACTTTCCATTGGATGAGCTTCCTCCCCTAGAAGTTGTGAAAGATAATGGAGAAAACTCAAAGCACAAACTAAACCAAAGAAAAAGGGCTAAAAAAAAGATCAATACTAAGGGGGTAGAAACTAGAAGCAGCAAAATAGATCAGCAAACTAACGCGAAACCTCTTACTTCTACTCTGAATAAATCTAGAAAAAGAGCTGAACAACATTCTAAGGTGAAACTAGATGTTGGTTCCTTGAACAAACCTAGAAGAAGATCCAGTAAGAAAACCAGAGAGTTAGAAAGTATGCAGAATATTGCTGATGGTAGGTAGGCAACTATTCTAGATTTTACCCCTAAAAATAGATATGAAAATCATTACTTGGAATATTAGGGGGTTGAATAGTATTCATAAAATGGATATTGTTAGGAATTTTGTTAGAGAACAAAATCCTGATTTCCTCTTGCTACAAGAAACTAAGATGAATAAAGAGAAAGTAGAATAGATTAAAGATTTTAAAAATTATTCTATAAGTGCCAATAGTTTAGAAGGTGCATCAGGGGGAACTCTGACGTTATGGAAGAAGAATTATTATTCTGGAACTATTATGATTGCTAGTAAATATATTATGATAGCCAAAATTACTAGTGTTGACTAGAAGGAGGGTTGGTATATTGTGGATATTTACACTCCCAACATTAAGCACCTAAGGAAAAAGGTATGGGAGTCTATTTCCAATTTTAAAAGTAAGGACTATTTTGGATGATGGATTATAATTGGAGACTTCAATGTGCCTCTCTATGATCATGAGAAAATGGGAGGTACTGCTACCCAGCTAGAAGGGAGATTGGATTTACTGGAGTTTATAAATAAAGAGGGTTTAATGGATATGGACCTCCATGGAATTTAGTTTACTCAGAGTAACAAGAGAGTTGGTAATGAATGTATTCAGGCTAGGCTTAATCATGCTCTTATTTCCCCTGATTGGACTAAAGAATTCATTTGCAAGTTGGAAGCCTACCAAAAAATATGATCAGATCATTTTCCCCTCATTTTCAATGCTACAAAGATTAGTCTTAAGAAGAATTTTCCTTTTAGATTTGAGAAGATGTGGATGCAACACCCACAGTTTGAAAGTAAATTGGAAGAATGGTGGAGTATTGATATTGAAGGCACGGCCCTCTTTAGAGTTGCTTCTAAGCTCAAAAATGTTAAAAGGGAAGTTAAACTATGGAATAAGAATAGCTTTACGAATATCTTTGAGAACAAAAATGCTATAAAGGAGGATATTCTAAAAAAATAGGAAACAATTCAGATGAAGGATATACTCCTGACCTCCTCATCGAAGAAAATGAAAAGTTGGCTCAATATCATGACATCATCACTAAAGAAGAAATCTACTGGAGACAAAGATCAAGGTTGTTATGGTTGAGTGAAGGAGATAAAAACAAAAAAAAATTCCATCTATCCACTCTGAAGCATAGAGCCAAAATTCACATATCACACCTAAAAAAGGGAGACTTGAAGATTATAGAGGATAAGGTCATCATGGATGAAATGGTGACTTTTTTCTCTTCTCTAATGAAGGCTGATCTTAACATCAATTTGGATAGTTAGGCTAAAATCCTTAAAGTGATTCCTACTCTGGTTTCAAAGGAATAGAATAAAATTTTAAGCTCAATTCCTAAGGATGATGAAAATTTCAAAGCTATTTGTTCTCTAAGAGGAGATAAAGCTCCTGGTCCTGATGGATTCCCCATGTTTTTCTTCCAAATACTTTGGAAATTTGTTGGTAAAGATGTATGTGATGCTGTGAAGGAATTTTATGGAGCTAAACAGATGCTTAAGGAAGTCAACTCCACCTTTTTATGCCTAATTCCTAATAAAATTGGTGCTAATTCTTCTGATCAGTTTAGATCGATCAGCCTTTGTAATTCTTTTTATAAAATTATTTCCAAAGTTCTTACTTCTAAACTTATCCAAGTGATTCCTTTGATTATTACTGATCAACAAAATGGCTTCATCCCAGGTAGACAAATATTTAACTCTATTATCTCTGATCATGAGAATATTCACTCCTTGTCTTGTTCTAATAATCAGGGGTTCATTATGAAAGTTGACATTGCTAAGGCCTATGACAGAGTTGATTGGTCACTTCTCTCAAACATTCTATTAGCTTCTAGCTTTGATCAAAAGGTTGTTGGTCTTATTCATCAATTTATTTCTACCTCCTCTATTATTGTTCTGGTTAATGGGAGCTCATCTCATATTTTTATCCCTCTAGGGGATTGAGACAAGGTGATCCTTTATCCCCCATCCATTTTGTTATTATGGCTGATTGCTTGGGGAGATATATTGGGGACTTGGTCCATAGAGGTTTATTTAAGGGATTACAATGTTCTTCCCATCCTCTAATTTGTTCTCATGGACAATTTGTTGATGACACCATCTTTATGGGTAAGGCTGAAGTTAAGGAAGCCAAAAATTTGAAGCAAGCTATTAACTTATATTCTTCTGCCTCTGGTCAATTGGTTAACTAGAATAAAAGTGTAGTGTTCTTTATCAACACCCCTATCCAGAGACAAAATAAAATTTCTAAAATCCTTAGATGTTCTATAGGATCTCTCCCCTCTTCTTACTTGGGTCTTCCTCTTGGCCTGAAGGTCCCTGATGCCTTCTGGGAAGATCTTATTAACAAATCTAGTAAGAAACTTGTGGGATGGAAAGGAAATCTTTTAAGCCAAGCAGGTCAGTTAACTCTTCTCAAAGCTTGTCTTCAAAGCATACCTACTTATGCTTTAAGTCTCTTTAGAATTCCAATTAAATTTGCTGAGTCTATTGAAAAAATTCAAAGAAATTTTCTATGGACTAGTACTGAGGAAAAATGGAGAATGCCTTTAATTGCTTGGGATCAAGTTTGTAAACCTCTTAGTGAAGGGGGATTGGGAATCAGGAAAATTAGAAGTATGAACAAAGCTCTTTTAGCCAAACTAGGTTGGAGAGTGTACCATGACAACAAAGAGTGGAGTACCATATGGAAACGTAAGTACCTCTTTAATGCTAAATCCCTTCCTGATTTCTTCTCTTCTCTTGATGTTATTCATCCTTCTTCCATATGGGGGGTTGTTTAGGGGAGCAAGAAAACTCTAGGAAAAGGATGTTCCTGGAAAATTGGTAATGGGCTTAAGGTGAAATTTTGGGATGATCTCTGGTTAAAAGATCATCTCTTGATTGGAGATTTTCATGACAAGGATTTAGTTGACCGATGCAAGCAGAGATATGGTATATTAGTTAGTCATTATTGGAAAAATGATTCTTGGGTGAATTTAACAGATGTTGATCAAGGCTTTAGTAACATCCAATTATCTCTCAATGCTCTCTCTCTTTATCCTTATCTTGAGGATGAGATTATTTGGCATGCTGACCCTAGTGGCCAATTTAAAGTCTCTACTATCTTTGCTTCAAAGGAAAAGGGTAATCAACCTTTTTGGTCTCATGCCTGGATTAAGGGGCTCACCCCCAAAATTAATATCTTCTTCTGGACTCTAATTCAAAATAAAATTTTGACCCTTGACAATTTGCAAAAAAGAGGTATAAATGTGGTTAATAGGTGTATTTTATGCAAAAATGGACTTGAAGATTGAGACCATATGTTTCTAAATTGCTCTTACACCTAGCAAGTTTGGACTGAGATTCTCAATTTTTGGGGTATAACATGGGTCCATCAAAATAATGTGGAACTCTCTTTTAAAAGTTGGTGCTACCCCTCTAAGGATCCTGATGCTCATTTTCTTTGGAAACTAACTCTCCCTCATCTCTGGTGGGGTATCTGGAAAGAAAGAAACAATAGAATATTTAGGAGTAAAGAACTTTTAGGATGGGTGCTTGGTCAGAATATCATTAGAGAAATCAAGGAGAAATTTAAATCCCAGAGGGATTTTGATCAAACCTTCCAATTTGATAACCCTTTACGATTTGAAGGGTCTAATTTTAAAACTGATAATCCAAGATCAATCATAAAATGGTATGTTCCTCTTAATGGATGGATGAAAGGGAACTTTGATGGAACAACTAAGGGAAATATGGGAAGAGTGGGATGTGGAGGGGTCTTGAGAGATCATGTGGGAAATGTAATTGATGCTATCGCTATCCCAACTAGTAATTCGAATAACCATATTGCTGAAGCTACTACAGCCCTCTACACTATTAAATTAGCTATTGATTTGGGGTATTCCAAATTATGGTTGGAAGGTGATTCTTTGAATATTATTAACATCTTAAATAATAAAAATTCAATCTCATGGTCTATTGAGGCTACAATTATGGAAATCAAACTCTTAATTAAAAAATTTGAAAAAGTGGCCATATCCCATACATATCAAGATGCCAATGGGGTCGCTGACTGGATAGCCAATCATGCTATTCAAATGGGGCATAAGGTGAGGTGGATTGATGATTTAAATAAGCACATTGATCTTAAAGTGCTTATTAATTATGATGCCATTCATTCCAAAGTGGGAAAGATTTGCTTGGATTAGGAATTTAATGATTTGGTGGAGTGGTCGTATAGCTGTTAGATTACCATCCCTGAGGAGGTACATTCATGAGAATTTAATGTGGTTGCTGCATGTGTCATCAAAAAGGCAAACTCCATTTCAAGTAACAAATAATTGGGTCCATTTCAAACTTTCTACCTTTTGTGTTTGTGTTTGGGTGCTTTTGGTTTTTCGTTTGATATAAAATATGAGGGGTGAACTATGGAAGCAAGAGCCCAAAAAATGTGATGACTAAAAGGCTAGACAGGACATATGGAAGATTATATAGAAAGGGAAGGTAGTCAGTTATCTGGAGTGTTTGCATGGCTTTAAACCCCATGCCACTACCACCTTTTTTAAAAATTAGGTTGATGAGAGAGTTACTCTCCATAGAGTCACTGTGAAGCTTAGTAAGGACTTCATTACTGAGGTCATGGGGCTTCTCATGGGTGGTATTAAGTTCTCAAAATAGACCAGTATCTCCAATGTAGCCTATAAAAAAATTCCAAAGATGGATGCAGAGGAGAAGCAACTAGAAAAGAATGGAGACTTATTTGATGTGGAACAGATAAAAGGAATTTGGTGAGATGTGTTATGATGTATCTATGAGTACTTTATCCTTGATGGTAGGAATACAAGAGTTCAAAATTTTCATTTTGTTTTTCTCAACCACTTTAGGCACAAGGATAGAATTTCTTTCCCTTTCTATCTACATTTTTCATTACTTCAAAGCTTGTATGCCCATAGGAAGGAGTCTCACCCCATTTTACATGAAGGTCTGATACTTCTCATAGAGGGCTTTTTTAAAAATAAATCCATATCTTCAACTCCTTCTGACAAACATAAGGGTTCTCAGTCCAAAAGGTGTAAGAAGGATGAGAATATTAAAGGGATAGAAAAGGTAAAACCAAAACCCTCTAGTTCCCAAAAACAAATTATAGAAGAGGATTTTGAGTTGGAGAGTACTGAAAGCTCTGAGAAGGATGTCCCAAAGGAAGAGGAAGGGATGGATGTTGGGGATTTTAGCTCCAATTTGGATGGATATCTAGAAACTAAAGGAAAATTTGAGAAAGGGAATGAAGAGGATACAACTGAGGGAAACTCAGAACAGAGCAATTCTGACAATGAGGGTAATTAGACTGTGTTTGGGGAAGGTGTTAAAGATAAAGATATCTTAACTGATGATCAAGTTTCTATGAGAGAGGAAGATCACATGGTTTTGGCTTCTACTCTTGCTAGGGAGACTGGGGGACAAGAAAAGGAGGACCCTGTTAAGCATGAAGACCCTGTTGAGATTAGAGAGGAGGAACTGATGGATAGGGAGGAACAAATTGGAAAGGTTGATTCCCCTCCACATGAGATTACAAAAGACATTTGTGACTCTCCACAGAGGGAAACCAAGCTTTCCTTCCTACATTCTACTAAGTTCAAGGCTGACTCTATTCTCCAAGTTGATTCTTGGATCTATAATGAAATAATGGGGCTAAAGAAGAAAGTGGAAACAATGCAACATAATCAGGATGTTGATCAGACCATAATCAGCCACTTGTAGGTGCAAATGAGAGATATCCCAAAAAAACTTAAAGATTATGAGCATAATCTTAGAATTCTCATTAAGGAAATTAGAACAAAGATGGAGGAGGTAACATCAAGCATTTGTGCTACTATAGCTAGCCTTGGTAAAATAGCAAATGAAGAAATAATATCCTTGGAGGGTCCAAGTAAGAGGATAAGGCAAAGTTTGAGGAAGAAAGCCTTGCAAGTTGCTGCTAGTTCGGTTGCTAACTCCATCTAGGATACCGCTACAATTGGGAAGGAGGTTGTTAAGATGATCATGGAATTGGAATAGAAGCCTAGGGTCTTCTTTGTTGGTTTTGTTCATGTTCAGGTTCTTATTACTGGTTGTTGTATCTAGTTCTTTTTTTTGGTCCTGTTTCTTGGTTCTTTGTCTAAAACTTTATTTGAGGTTCCAGGTCCTTGTAAAACTTGGGTACTTTTATTGGACTATGTTTGTGGTTTTAGGTCCCTGTAAAACCTAATTTTGATGCTACTCTTTAGTAGGTTTTAGGATTGCTTTTCCTGATGGTGGTTAATGTTTTATGTTTTTTTATTCTGTTAAAGGGTTTTGGGGTCCCTTCAAAACCTGCTTTTACCGTAATCTAAAACATTTTAAATATGTAAGAAAAACACCCAAACTCTCCTCTAGATACCTATAACCCAAATCAATTAATTAGTGGTAATAGAATCATATATTCTAATCATACTACTAATGAGTTCAAAAATAACATTATTACTTCTTCCCTGAGTGAACTCATCTCAACTTTAGTGGGTTGCATTCAAGATTTAGAGATTAACCAATCCTTTATGAATCATAGGGTGGTCACTAATCCTCCTAACCAATTTCATTCCTCCCATATCCCCATTTCATTGATGACTTATAAACCATATCTATATCCATTTAATCCACCTTTTTCTAATCATGGCTCAAACCAATATACTAATGAAATCCTTCCTCACTCTATCCCTAATTTGCTAAATTCTAATATTACCCCATCATACCAACCTCCTTAAATTATATTATAAGTTTTTATATGCCACTTGCATATAAACCTCATTTTCAAGTGCCACATCCTACTCAATCTAATTATATTCCACCCTACTATTACATCTATTAAAATTCCACCAAGTTGTATAAATAATTTCAATCTTATTACACCCCACCTTATCAACATCTTTTTCCTTGTAATAGTTTTCCACCTATTTCTTATACAAATCCCCATCTTCAATCCCAACCACCCACCATGCCTTTGAAAAACTTTAATACTCTGGGGACATAAGTTGAATATTTGAAAGATCACCTCGATCATATTATACAATGATTTATTTTACCTTGTCCCCTACCTAACCTCTTTATATTTAGAAGAGGAGGAGATCTATGTCTGCATGTCAAGCAATATGCTACTTTTATTCAAAATATTTTTCCTTAGGATGGGTTAGTTGCAAAAAAAAATTCTAAACCCCTTGAAGAAATTTCCTTTTATTAGTACTACTACCTTATTTAAGTGTTTATACATTCATTTCACCAACTCATGGATAAGTTTTTCAAAGCTTTTAACATTAAAAATATCATTAAGAGTAACATATGAGATTTCTTACACATCAGATAAGAACACAATGAATCTTCTACACACTTCATCAAATGATGGTGAAAATTCTTATACTTGTTTTCTAATGAGACACACATAGACCAAATACATCTATGTAATCTATTTTTAATCTTCATTAATAAGGAAAAAGTGAGGATGTTCAACATTTCCATATCAATCATATGAATAAGCACTTGAAACTATTATAATAATTTACCAATTAACCATTTATAGTGGTTAAAGAACCTATGGTACTAATGGAAAGATAGTTTTATCAAACTAGAAAAAAGGGATTATTAGAATTTTAACCAATTTAAACCCAACAACCAAGGCCCTAAGGTTATTAAAAAGAATTGAAATTCCACTATGGTTGGAGTGACAAACTGTAATAAAATACAAAATACTGTTAAAAATAATCTTCCTCAACCTGTGAAAAATAAAAAAGAGAAAAATTTAGGTGTGATAAACCAAAATAATCAAACCATAGTTCATGTGGCTGATTTTAACCATCCCTCATCATGTATCATATCATACAATTTCATAATTCACCTTTACATAAATTCCAACATGTTGAATGTTATCCACAATATCAAAATTAATAATTTCATCAAGGAAATAACCCACAATCATTTGGTTAAAATAACCAAAATTAGAGGACAAGGAGGTATGATCCCAATGTGTATTACCTATTCCATAAATTCATTGGACATAATACTCATGCCTATATTTAATATTAAAAGTTCATTCAAAGTCTCCCTAAAGGCCAATGATAAATATTTGTAGACATGTTATTTGGTAATTATAATTCAAACCCTTAATCCATATAAAATATTACTATGAGACCACAAAATTTTAACTTGGGCATGTATCAAAATCCCTTTCTAGACCATCAACAATGCACTATCCAAAACCATCCATAGGGTAACCCAAGTAGCTAACTTACACTAGTCATAACTAATGACATTAATTCCTATACCTCTTATGCAATCAATAGTGATGTGACTTGCCAATTGGGACCATAAGCAAAAATCCACATGATATGATTCATATAATTATAAACTCACTAAGATGTGAATATGTCTACTTGTATAGGGGAATGTCAACCTACAACCCCTTATGGCACAAATGTATTGGATACTAACATCATTATTAAACATATGGGGAACTATGATATAATTTTAAACCCTAAAAAGACATTTTATAATATATCTTTCTTTTAATTTATCAAAAACTCTCTTTCCCATTGTTTTCCATTACTTGATTCCTTGTGATTAGTCCACCTCACTAGTGTCACACCTCCACCCAGAGATTATATCAACCACATGTTTTAGAAAATTTCTAAATTGGACAAAAATTTATAGATGTTAATTAAATATTGGACTTTAAGAACCCACCCATAGACACTAAACTGTCAAGAAGGGGAGATATAAATTTATATCTTCTAGTGTGGAGATACAAAAACTATTTAAATATAGTGATGGTTGATGATGGGGAAACATTCAACATAGTTCCCTTTTCATTTCTCCAAAAAATTATCAAATGATAAACTAATTTCTATACCACTAGGAATACTTTGTGAGGTTAAAATATCCTTAAGTATACCTTGATAGGAACCATCATGTTTCTAGTCACTTAGGGTCCCTAGACCGTGTTGAAAAAATATAATGTAATTGGTAAGTATATGAGCTACACTAAGATCTTAGGTAGTCATTATATTCAAATGATTAAAATTATCAATTATAAATTGTTTAATATAATTAGGCTCCTCCATTTGTGTAAATTATCTATTTATCAAGGGGAACCTAAGACATTCGATTCCTTTCAAGTGATCATGCACAAATAACCATAGTTGTACATTAATTATCACTAGCCCACTTATGGTTAAGACAACCATTCATAATTTTTCTGAATTCAAATATACTTCAACACACAATTTAGTTTTAGATTAAGGTAAAAATAGGTTTTGAAGGGGCCCCGAAACCCTATTACAGAAGCAAGAAAGATAAAACGTTAACATGCACTAGGAGAAGCATTCTTGAATCCTACTAAGAAGTAGCAACAACCTAAGGTTATACAAGGACAACCACAAGATTCAAATTACATTCAGCCCTCTAATTACCAAATAATAATTTAATAACTATTTTTTAGGTGTAAAATTCAGAATTGTTGCCTGTCTTCCATCAGCTATATTCTGCTTGCTTTCTAGCTCTCTGATTTTCCTTATGGGTTTTCTTCCAGGTTTGTCTGGACAGCCAACATCCACTTTCACTTTTGAAATCTGCTCTTCTCTTTTTCCAGACTTATCCAGAATAGAAGCACGGTTTTTCACCTTCATTTGCTGGTCTTTTTTGCTGCTTCTGGTTTCTATTCCCTTAGTATTTGTCTTCTTTTCAGCCCTTTTCCTTTGGTTTGGAAAATGCTTTAAATTTTCTCCTTTAACATTCACATGAAGCTCTTCTAAAGGTAATTCATTATCAACCTGAATCTCCATTGGCTAAGAAAGAAGAGGAACTCTCTCCTCTAATTTATTTCCAGTATCAGCCAAGATTTCTCCTTCCTCTAGCACTACTTTGCCTTCTGCCTCTCTCCATCGATCCTCTACCCTTTGGTATAGACTGATTTGCTTTGATAAATCTATCAAATCTTCTTTGTTGTCTGCAGGTACTATGGTTTCTGATTGCCTTCCCTTCCCTTTTTTCTCAAAATTTTCTTTCTTAAAAGAGATCTCAGTATCTGCCTCAAGAAATGGGTCTTTAGGATCTTCAGAAGACAACTCTTTACCCTTCTCAACATTTAGATCTTTAGTTTCTTCATTTTCCTTTTGTTCTTGTCCCTGATCCTCTTTGGGTTTCCAAACTTTCTTTAGCTAGACCGTGGACTTTTTCCCATCCAAAACACTATTAAAATGAATTTTGCTTCTGGATGGACAATTTTTTACCCAATGCCCCTGTTTCTTGCAAGCATAGCAAGAGTTGGGTAAATCTTCAAAAAAAATTCCTTGAGATTTTTTACCAAACTTGGAAATAAGATCCACTTTTTTTGGGAGCTTATTTAAATCTACCACTTTAACATACATCCTGGCAATTTAGTTATCTTAAATAATTGTGTTCATATCCCCAACTTCCCATTAAACAAAAATACTAAATAAAAAGGGGCCAAAATAACAAAAGAGGTGAATACTAAAATCCATACCATAATGACAATTATATATAAAAATATATGAATGAGATTATAAATATCATAAAAAGGATCAAAAATTTATACTTCTTTTTGAACCCCAAAAAGTGGGAACCTATGATCTTATATAATATCAAGACTCCTAATCCCAAGAGGGGATAACTCTTAATTGATATTGCATGGTTGAGATCTTGGAAGACTAAGAAATTCTCTTGAATAAAGATGACTATTATTAATCATTAATGATCAATGGAACCTTTAATACGATGGGCCAAAATTTTATATCAATATAAGGGAATGAGTCACCTTGATATTCCCTACAAAAAAAATCATGACCTTTTATTCTAAACTAAACTTTGAATTCAAAAAAAAAAAAAAAAAATGGGTAGATTTTGAAGCCTTATTGTAAGCGATGTTTATTTTAAAAACATAGGGTTTTAGAATATAAATGTCACATATGAGTTGCAATGAGTGACTATCCAAGTTTTAAAAGTAAACTAGATAAAATCTAAACATCTCTAGCTAAGAACATAATATGTGAGGTTACAAAATATAATAATTTTGTTTACATAGATGTCATTCCCAAAGAAAGTAATTATCTTATTGTTTTTATGGACGCTTCCTCTTCTCATTTTATATCACATCAATAAATACTAGAATAAGATTTTTTAGTCGCTATCAAGCCTAAAACCCTTATCTAAATGCCATCAAAAAACCAATCCTTTGTTGATATTTTAAAACAACATATTCCCATAGTTCTTGAATTTTCTAAAAATTATGAATCTATCTTAAAAATCATAACATCCTATGATGATCTTCCATCATCACACCACAAAAATGCATTTACTTTCACTTGATATCCCACATATACCCTTGGGTTAGATTATTATACATCTTATTTTAAGATAAAATACTATATCTCCTATTATTAAGAGTTTGATTTATTTGATACTAAAAATTAGGATATGGATCTTTTTCCTATCCTATAATATTTTTAAGAAGTGAATTCTTCCCTAATTGAGGACACCTTATATATTAACATATGGACTAGAAAAGTCCCTATGGTTATCAAACTAGGGTATTTGATCTCACCCCAAGAATGATAATACCATAATAAGTTGATTACCAAAAATTTTAAAGACTTTGGCCTTTCCTATGAAGACATGAATTATTTTCCCACAAGTTGGTTACATTGCTTGATGTAAAACATGAAAAATAAAATATTATACTAGTCAAACCCAAGGTAGTAATGATGGTCAGATAATAGACCATCAAGTTATGAAAATTAGGGTTCATAAATCCATGGACTATTATAAATGGATGTCCAATATCATATCCATTCTCAATAATAATGGAAAAATTAGGATATGCATTGACATTGGTGATATTAGTAAATAATGTCCTAAGGATGATTTCCCTCTTCCTTCCATTGATGTTATAGTGGATTTTACCAGAAGTTATGATTTTATATCCATCATGGATGGATTATATATATATATATATATATATATATATATATATATATATATATATATATATATATATATATATATATATATATAATCGTATTTTGAATAAGTTAAAGTTGAAACCTCTTTTATTACATGAGGAAGAAGTTTTAACTATGTAGTCATGCCCTTCATCCTTAAAAATTATAAGTCGGCATATAAGAGAGACATGACCCATATTTTATACAATATTATCCATAATTTAGTAGAGCTTTAAATTGATGATCTTCTTAGAAATGCAAGAATAATAATCAATCACTTGGAGGTATTATGTACCATTCTCACATGTCTTATTGAGTATAGAGTCCCCTCTAATACTAAAAAATGTGTGTTTAGGATCACAAGTAGATAATTCATCAGTTAATTTATCTCCCAATGTGAAATTAACAAATATTTAAATAAAATTCATTTGATTTTAGATATGTTACCCAATATTGAATAGTGAAGAACAAGATCATTCATGGGGAAGCTAGGGGTGATTCATATATTTGTGATTGATCTTACTAATGTAGTACATCTTATTATAGCTATATGAAAAATGAGATTGGTTTAATCTCGATTAAGGATTTAAAAGATGAATTTAAAGTATTAAAATGCTTTCTCATGTTTCCTCCAACACTCATGGTTCCTAAATGCTAAAAACCTATCATACTTTACATAAGACAAACTAAGGTATCTCTATTTTCTATGCTAGCCTAAGAGGATAACAATGAAAAATAATGATCCATCTACTTTATTATTCTCACCCTCATTAACTATGATAATTTCTAAAAAAAAATTAAACTTAGTGTTTATACACTATATTCATAACCAAGTGGTTATGACATTACATGATTAACCAATAAACAAGGTTCATAGAGAGGTCCCAATCCTTGCGAACATTCCTAACCCAAGTAGCCTTCTCATGGAAGGATAGGTGCTTCATCACTCCTTTAAATGAATTCAACCTCTTTTATGTCAATTAAAATTTCATTAAAGGAGAAAATTGTTGATTGGTTGGTAGATTCCCCCTTAGAAGTTAGTGATCTTGTTGATACCTATTTTCCAAATAAATTGATATGATACATAAACAAACCTACTACTTTCTCATCTCTTTAACAAATAACATAATAAACTATTTAATTGGTCTTACCTATCTCTAAGGCTCCAATTCCAAAAAAATGAGTTGTCTTCACATTATTACATATAAATATTTCATCCTAGAATAGGTTCTCTATTGTAAATATTTTTACATGTTACTAAGATTTGTTGGTCAAGAGGGGTCAAAAATGTCCTTTTTCATTATCATAGAGGAGTTTGTGGTGGACACTTTGGAGGTCATGCAAATACCTATAAATTCAATAGTATGGGATACTTTTAGCCTATTATTGAGAATGATGTCATCAAATATGTAAGTAAATATGATAAGTTTCAACACTTCTCCCATGAGATTAAAATTTCTCTTAAGGCATTTAAGCCCATTTTTACTCTTTTGTCCTTCTCCACTCAGGGAATAGACTTATTTAAAAATCTATCTCATGCTTCTGTAGATGGCCAACACTTAAATATCATATCCACCTAATATTTCATTAATTTGAAAAATTATATGCCTTCAACTACTATTACTAGATATGTGATCATGAAATTCATCTTAAATCAATAATTTATATATTTGGGATCCCACATATCATTACCATGGATAATGGATCCCATTTCAAGAATCATAATATGCATTAATTCTAAAATAAATTATCTATATGTCATAATGTATCTTATATTTATTATCCATATCCAGTGACCAAGTTGAATCCATGAATAAAATCCCAAATTCAATCCTAGTCAAAATAGTCAAAGATAACAAAAGAGATTGACACCTTTAGTTCTGCCCTACATTATGGACCTATAAAATGAGTATTCATACACCCATGTGATAAACCCCATATTGTGTATATTTATATCTAAGACTTTTTAAACACTCAATGTGTAAATATAAATCATGTGTGATTATATTCAAGGTTTATTTGATTAATAATAATATACAATTATATAATTAGAACAACTAGATACCGTAGATGAACATTTGTTTACAGTTACACATAACCACATTGATTACGTGGATTTTATGTTTTGAAATTACAACTAGAGTATCCATGGATTAAAAATACAAGTAGGAGACCTTGATCTGAGACTTGATAATAGAATAGGTAAAACTAATAAATAAGTTCATGAATTCATGCCCAATTGGTTAGGCCCATATATAGTGACTTAAGACTTAAATAATGGAGCCTATCAGTTATTCACTTTATAAGGTAAGGATTTCAGAGAATATATGAACTCTTTATACCTTAGACATTTTATCATATAGTAATTACATTTCAAATTTAACTCTTTGAATTCCCATTTTTTATTTATTGACTTATATATCGAATGTTATTGTTATCACATAGATTGCACCATTCTTGATGTTGTATCTCATTATAAAATACTCTAATGATATAATGAGAATAATTTAAATATATAATACATTGGATAATTGAGGTGAACATAAAGATAAGGCTGACTTAATTTCACTAAATTTGGTGCAACTAATAAACTACTAGCTCACATGCAAATTTTACTTCTTAGTGATCTTGATTCTAAACTAGGGTTTGACTATGAGAAAAGAGTTTTAGAAATGAAATTTCAAAACTATAAATGGTGATTACAACAAATATTTGTAGTGGATTTCAATGCTTTATTTGAATTAACATAGAAAAATAATAAATATATTGAAATTTATTAGAGCACAAACTCATGCAAATGTGAAACCAAAGGTAATATTAGGTATTTCTCTTACAAGTGAAAATATTATTTATTTTTTATCAAACAATCTTTCAAATGGGAAAAGCATTACAAAAAGTGATATTTTGTGACTTAAGTAGCAAAAATAACATCCAAAAATTTGTTAAATAACCTTACATACACAAAGATAACTTATGGAAGAAAGGAAAATCCTTAATGTATTCTCATTCTCCAAGTTATAGCATGTAGATAACATTTTCAAAATGTAGAATACTCTCTCTAACATCAAAAATATAAATGGGATATGCCATAGTACCTATATTTATAAAATAAATTCTCATGGAAGAGATTTAGTCAATGAAAACATGATGCCCAGTTCAAGAGCATGCAAAATATAAAAAATCCATGAAAATGGGGCATGAACTTCAACTATAATGACATCCTTCAAAAGGTAAACAAGTGGAAAAAATAACATGAAACTATTGGGCATTCTAAAATACTATTGGGGGCATGGGATAAATTTTTTAATCTTCATGAAATACCCTTATATTCTTCAATTGAGTAGTTGTAGCTTATCCATGCAATGAAGCACCAAAGTAAAATTCAAACATAGAACAATGATAAATTTTAGATAACTTTAGGTTATTTTTGAAAAACCTAACTTTTAATTTTTAATTGGGACTTTAAAAAAAATTAAGTCACCTAATATTGAAAAAACTAGAAATGAAATTTATAATATGTGCTTTTACAATTAAGCAACTCAAACTTGTCAAAAAAGAAAGAACAAATTACATGTTCTTTTTACAACTTTCAACCTATCAAAAAGGAACATGGAAATCACAGGTGGCTCTTTCTCAAAAAGAGCTATAAAAGTGATAGTTGTAATTTGTAATCTATAAATTTATATTATTTGTTACAAGACGGAAATATAATATAAAAAATATTTTTGATGGAAAGAATTATTGTATAACCAAAACCTCTAAAGAATATTTGTCCTTTTTTGCTTGTGTCTTCTCCATATATGCATCAAAATCTTGAATAGATAGGATATGATCTTCATCAGGACCAAAAGAGTATAAGTGATTTATTCTACATTCTACAATTATGTCAGAGAGTTACCTTCATGTAGACATATATACTTGAGTCTCTTTATCCATTTGATATAGTGTATTATGGTATATAATGAAATGTTTGATAGAGCTCAAGTTGAAAGTTATGTCTCATGATGAATCTCATTTGACCACTCCTTTGAAACTATCTTAAACTTCTTGTGCTAAAAGGATATGGTCATGAGGATATGTTACTTAACATGATAATTTATTTATAAAGTCTACTATGTTTAAGAGTATATATGTGACCTTATCATGTATATCCTTAGATTTATTAATACTCTCTATGAGTATTCTTATTTTTAACTAAGCTTCTCTATCCAGTTCCTCATGCTCTGCATCATCTTTTAGTATATTTTCTACAATGAGAATATGAGTTTAAATTGTATCCACAACAATTAATTTTGGATATAAAATGTTCAATATTTATATCTCTTCCATATATTTCCTTATTTTCTCTATCAAATATGCCCATCCATCCTTTAGATCTTGGTAGTAATCTATTAATAACTCAATGAATGTATTTACCTTTGAAATGAGATAATCTACCTAGTCTTTTGTACCCCTCCCCATATTTCCAATATTTGTCACTACATCAAGTGTTTCTTTGTTTGTGATCTGAGTAATAGATTATATTGGTTGGGAAATGAGTTAAATGAGTTTATTTAATGTAGTCATCAATTGTTCAACTTTATTCTTCAATTTATCCTTAGTGACCTTATCGCTATCCATTTTCTCAAAAAGAAAGTTAATGTTGGATTAAACATAGTATTTCAACCCCTCTCTAGTAGGTTGACCAAGGTGAAGCTTTAATATTTGGTAATCCCCCACCACTAGATATTCCTTTTGTTTGTCTGGTGGGGGGACTAAAATATCTACATACTTATCCCCTACTTAATCATATAATATTCTTGATATGGTTTTGGGAGATACCTTTGATTTCTTAAATTCATATACAAGGCCAAAATATAATATGTTTGTGGACACCATCTACTTACATTTCTTCCCCAATAATTGTACTAGACAACTAGGAGTGTAATCCTATTGTCTTGGTACTACCAGTTTTGAATCTATAGCTAAATTTGATGTATTGGTGCTTATGGTGACAAGTTCTCAATCTATTACTACTATAGCCATTGAATATTTGACTAGTATTTTTCCAAACTCTTCCTCACTTATGGGTTGAGTGGGCAAATTTGTATCAATGACTTGATCTCCCTCTACCTCTTTTATGGGGGAATGGGTTATTATGGAAGTGAAAGAAATGGGTGTGCATGTCAGGGGTGTGGGAGATGGAAGTGACACTATTGGAGGAGTAAACATAGGGAGGTGAAAAAGGGGAACCTGTGGGAGTGTGGAATCTAAATCCATGAATGAATCATTTAGATTTGTTGGGACACTCATGGTTAATGAAAAGGGGAAGGAGATAGGGGATGAAAATGAAGTAGTAGATGTCCCAGTGGTTGGGATGGCTAGTGGGATTGTATTCAAGATGACTGAATACAAAGTTATATACTATTATATGGTGTTCATGATTAATGGGGTGGTGCTGGTTAATAGGGATGAGATAGAAGGAATTATATAAGAAGAGAAATTGTGGAAGAGGAAGGAATTATGGAGGAAGGTAGTGGAAGTGAAACATAAGTATCCAATTGATTTTATTAAACTATTGACAATGGAATTGATGGCATAGGTGAGCTAGTGGAAATGGAGGGGAATTACTTGAGATGAAGGTGGAGTGGAGATAGAAGAAAGAGGTTTTGAATTTGGGGTGAAAGAGATAGGAGGAGGGACTAAAACATAGATATGAGTAGAAAATAAGACTGAGATAGGAATAGAAACTATTAGTGTTTCAATAACAACTGTATCTTTATCTCAAGTCACTAATGTTGCTTCTTATATACTTAATTTTCATCTCTTAGCCTTTGAATTTTGATTTCTCTTGTGGTATACCACTAGCCTATATCCCTATTCTAATAGGGTTCCACTGCCAAAACCTTATTCTATTGGTTTTACTCCCTTTTCTTTGAGGTCTCTTAGCTTCTCACTAATACTCACTATTTCCTTGGTCAATCATACCCCTTTGCTTCTAAGCCAGTTGATTATTCTATTTATTACATTGATGGTTCAATCCATTAATGAGAAATACTTAGGAATGGACCACCTAACTACTGGAAGGGTTTAAGCATAGATATTATTATCATATTAAACCTTGTGTACTAAGGATTCATCATCTACCAATTCCTCAAGGATTGGTGTCATGTTAAAAGACTTGATCTGATCCAGCGTCATCCTAGAATAATCTTTAAATATTAATTCTTATTCATATTGAATATCTTACCATTAGTATTCATAGTAAGGAACATGGGAATATGGTTATATCCCTAATGCACTAGTAGTGTTTCCATTTACATCATATAATAGCCTTGCCTCTAGAGCCCTCAAGGTCATCTAAGTCATTTTATCATTTGTATACTTAGATTTTCATAAGTAAGATCATTTATACCTCACTATACTTATGGGGAAATGGATTCCCACCTTGTTTTTTCTTGATAATAACTTTTGAGTCTCCAAGAGTTGCCTCACAAGTTCCAATAAAGAACATTTGTCACTTACATGACTTGGGAAGGTGTAATGATAACCATTGAATCCCCTTACTCTGATGTATGAGTATGTGGGGAATTAAATGAAATAATATCCCTAGTTTTTTATCTTTGAATTAGTAGCATCAAATAATCTCTTCTTTCCATCTTTTTGTCAAACATGACTATGATACAGTAGTTGAATGCATCATTTACTCTTCTAAAGTGTTACCCACTTACCTAAAGAGTGAGTTTAAGGTAATAATTTAAAACCTTATTTTCTTAGTTAGCTATTGTATTCAATATTGGGAAGGCTCTCCCTTTGGATAATATGTATACTATATAAGAAGTCATAGATAACTTCCCTCTATTATTGACCTCCATCAACTACTTATGAATGGAGTCACTTATCATCTACACCTAGTGTAAGTAATACTTATTTTGATGGATTACCCATATGTATTGGTACAACCAATCTTGAAAGATATTAGAATTGGGGTTTCTAATTAGTCTATGTAAGATATGATTAAGTCCCCCACTTATCCTTAAAATCAATCCTTACCAATGTTTTGGCCAGTCTTGTTGAAGTAAGCCTAGGGAATCTTAGCCATTATTTATTGATGACCCTTAGACATTAATTATTGTTGTCCTGATAGAATTTTTTTGATTATTCAAGCTTATATCAAGGTAACTCTCATATTCAAGGATCATGAACATTGAGTCTATAAATTCTAGGTCTAGGTTCAAAATCATTTATCCTTTATCATTCAACACTTCTCTCTTCTATATATCATATGCTTAGCCAATGCGAGCACAAGCTTAGGGCTATGCACTAATAAGGAGAAAGATACTACCTATGGTATTCCATAGTCATAAATTCTCTAAATCTAATCATTTATAAATTTAGCATTTTATCTAGTCCAAAAATCACATAGGTCTATGTATATGATCTCATTCATGTGAGATTCTAAGTTGAGTGGGACACTGAGTCCCTTGGATTTGAATTTCATCTCTTTTACAAACATGGATTATGGGGAATTTTCTAGTGGAAAACCAACTATAGAATTGGTTAGTTTTTAGGGTGAAAAACATAGGTGAAAACTCTATGGAGATTTTGGTTTCTATTATAGGGAAAATGTCTGGTGGAGATGGTGGTTGCAAAAAACACTTGCAATCTTTGGTGAAAAATCTTAAGGGTTTTAGAATTACTTTGTGCACTAGGATTGTCTATAGAGATATAGGGTTGTAGATTCTAGTGGAAATCCTATGCATTTTGGAATTACAAGTGTAAGTGAAAAGTCCATAGGGATTGTGTAGGGAAACTTATTTAGAATATTCAACTAGTTTCTTATGAATTTTAAAACCCTAGATTTTCTAATAAAATAAAATAAAAGTAAATGACTTCATAATAAATTGGTTAGCTAGATGACACCTTTGCAACACCAAAAAAACAACTAAAATCCTATCAAATTTTAAGAATAGAAAAGAAAAATCAAAACTTGTAACTAGATATAATAACAATGTGTAGGAAAATGAAAACAACCTAAGCAAGCTCGAGCTGAGAAAAACACAATGGATCTAGGAATACCATACAAGGGGAAACAATGGCATCATGGCTCAAATGTGTGGCTTGAAGTGCATAGAATCATGGTTTGAGGTTGCTATTAGGGTCATTATTAGAAGCATGAAGCTCCAAATCAAAATTTTCAAAATAAAAAATGAATTATAATTAACCCTAATTAGATTTAGATTGTTGGGAGGAAGATCAAAAATTTAGATACAAGTCAATGGTTGGGAGGAAGCTCAAAAATCAAGATTCTATGAGAAACTTTGAAATTTTAAAAATTTGTGATTTATACTTTGACCACCACATTCCATAGGATAGGTTTGTTATTTGAAAATTGGAAGGCAAAACTTAAGGCATAATTTTCAACTTTTCAAGTTACAATTTTTAACTAGAGTTTTAGTTTCTATAAGAAGTATACTCATCAAGAAGTGTGTAATGAAATTACTTATATATTCACACAAAATGATTTTATATTGCACATAATAAGAAAATATGAGAGATTACATAGTGATAATTGATATAAGAACATAACACTTGATAATATAAAAAAAGCCACTTCAAGGGGGCAACCTCCACAATAATGCACTAATAGAAGAATACTTAACATAATGAAATAAGACTAACCACTACCTCCTATATATATTATACTTATCCAATGTCATTCCATAGGCTGACCTATCTAAGAACATAGAGAAATGTAAAAAGTAAATAAAAAAGGTATGTAAGCCACAAGTTGACCACACATATCCCTAGACACGCCAATGGTTAAGGGTGTAACAAACCCTTCCCATTTAAAACAATGTTATCTTCAATGTTGTGGCAAATTTGGATGCTAATTTATAAATGCTTCAATGTCCTAAGTGTAATCTTCACATGGTAGATTTTTCCATTTGATCATTTATTTTGTAATTGCTATAGAACACATCTATTTAGTGTACCTTTGAAGGATCACCTCAGGATCAAGAAAAACTCTACCTTCTTCATCTAATTCTGGTAATTCTATTTGAGTGACAACTCTATGTCCAATGACTTTCTTTAGGCATGATACATGAAATGTTGGATGTATGTGAGTGGATGAAGGAAAATCTAACTTGTAGGCCACACTGCTAATTTTCTACAAGATCTGAGAAGGCCCATAATACTTAGGGGACAACTTGTTATCCTTTTTTCCTTTAATGACATCTATTTGTATGGATACAAGAAAAAAAATACCCAATCACCAATGTTAAAATTCCTCTCACTTCTATATTGATTTTTTTGTTGCTTCATGCAATTTTGGGCCATAGGTAAATTTTCATGAAAACTTGCAAGGACCACTTATTGATGGTGAATATGTTCTTCAATTGTATGAACCTTAGGATGGACTTTCAAGGTTGAAGTGATGGATGGAGGGTGGTATCCATATAATTCCACAAAAGGAGACATTTTGGAAGAACTATGAATAGAAGTATTATACCACCATTCAACAAATGGCAACCAATGAACCCATTTATCTTATTTATTAGAAACAAAACAACAGAGATATCTTTCTAGACATTTTTTGACTACCTCAATTTTTCCATCATATTGAGGATGATAGGATGAACTATGAGCCAATTGGGTGCCTAAACATGTAAATAACTTAGTCCAAAAATTACTAGTAAAAATGAGATCTTTATCACTAATATTGATAGTAGGGGTCTCATGTAGATTCTAAACTATATTCAAAAAAGCAATAGCTACTATACTAGCAAAAAATGGCTAGGATAATGAACAAAAATGAGCATACGTACTGAGATGATCTACAACAACCATGATAAAATTTTGACAATCAGATCTTGGTAACCCTATAATGAAATCCATAGATACCTCTTCCCAATGCTTGCTAAGGATGGATAAAGGATGTAAAAGACCTAGAGTTTTGATTGTTTTGCCTTTGTTTTGTTGATAGATCATACATTCAGCCACATATTTCTAGACATCCCTCTTGAGACCTTCCCAAAAAAAATCATGCTTGATTCTATGATAGGTTTTCAAAAATCTTGAATGACTCCCAATTGGTGTTGCATGAAGTTCTTGAAGGATTTTTTGTTTAAGAAGAGAATTCTTACATAGGTACAATCTACCTTTATACTATAATGCATTACCTTTCCATGTGGATTTTTCAAATCCATCTAAACCTTGATAAATATTTTGAATCAAATTATGAGTAGTTTTATTATTTTTCTATTCTAATAGTGTTTCCTCAAGCCAGTCTACCTATAAAATAGTTATGGTGCATAACAATGCCTTAATTGATTCATCTTTTCTAGATAGTGCATCTACCACCACATTGTCCTTGCCTTTTTTTGTAGACTATTTAAAATCATAGCCTAACATCTTATTTACCCATTCATGTTGTTATTCAGATGAAAATATTTGTTCTAAAAAATATTTAAGACTATCATGATCAATCTTTACCTAAAAGTGATGACCCATCAAATAAGATCTCCATTGTTTGACTACATGTCAAATGGCCATCATTTCCTTCTCATAGATGGGCTTGTGCTGATTTTTACCCTTGATTTGAGGAATTTAAAATTAAATTGGTCTACCTTATTTCATGTGTATATCATGTATACCATACCCAGATGCATCACATCTAACCATAAAAGTCTTAGAAAATTTAGGAGTGCCTAATACTTGAGTAGTGCACATAGCCAATTTTAATTGTTCAAATGCTTAGATAGTTACATGAGTCCACTAAATGGAGTCTTTATTTAACAAAGAGGTGAGTGGGGATGAAATAATACCATAATATTTGACAAATATATGATAGTAACTATTAAGCCTCAAAAATCCCTGAAGCTACTTGAGGGTCTTAGGAATTGGCCAGTCCATCATTGCTTGGATATTTTTAGGATCTAATTTCACTCCTTCATAAGACACAAGATGACCCAAATATTCAACCTCACCTACCCCAAAATTACATTTCGAAGGTTTAGCATATAATTGATTTTGCTCCAAAATGGAGAGTACCTATTTCCCATGTTTCAAATGGCCTACCCAATTTTTACTATAAATTAGGATATCATCAAAGAATACCAAAATAAATTTCCTCAAAAATGGATTAAAAATAGTATTCATCAAGCTCTAAAAATTAGATGGTGCATTTGTTAGACCAAAAGGCATAACCAAAAACTCATAATGGCCCTCATGAGTCTTGAAAGCAGTTTTGGGTATGTCTTCATCATGGATCCTGATTTGATGATACCCAAAACATAGATCTAACTTGGTAAAATAAAGAGCACCATTCAATTCATCTAGAAAATCATCAATGATAGGAATTGGAAAATTATCTTTGATAGTGTACTTGTTAGCTATTTGTAGTCAGGGTACATCCTCTAAGTGTCATCTTTCTTTCTCACCATGACAACTGGTGAATAGTATTCATTTTGGCTATGGTGAATGATTCTTGCATCCAACATATCTTATAACATATTTTCAATTTCACTTATTTGGGCATAGGGATACTTGTATGGCCTAATTTTGGGTGGTGTAATGCTAGGAATAATTGTGATAGCATTATCATGTGTGTGGCTAGGTGGAAGTCCTTTTGGCATGTCTCCAAAAACAATGGAATGAGAATCAATTATTTGTTGTAGAATAAGAGGTAGAGATGGATGAGTTGGATGTACTTTCATAGAAAATAAGTGAGATAAAAATCCCTCAACACCCTTATGGATAATATTTATCATTTGATGGGAGCTAAAAAGTTACATAGATTTAGCCTTTAATCCTCTTAGCTCAAAAGTCATTTCTTCAGAATGAAAATGCATGAATAATTCTTGAAAATTCATCTCTTTAGTACCCAAAGTGGTGAGCCACTGGACTCTCATAATAATATCATCTCCATCCATCAAAATATAAAACATAAGAGAATCCAATAAGTTGTCTCCCATGCCCAGATTAATACTATGACATTTTCTTGAATAGCTAATAGTACCACCATCTACAATCATAACTTGAAATTATGGAGTTGGATAAATGAAACAATTTAAAAAAGTAGCCAACTTACTATGGATGAAGTTGTATGTGCTCCTAGAATCAATCAAGATAGTGAACTATTTATTAAGGAAAACCATCCTTAAGAGTTTGGGGAGTACTAATACCTGATAGGGCATGACATTAAATAGTAGGTTGAGAGTCTTCATATTACTTCTTAGGAACTTCTGCATCTTCCTTATGTACTTCTACATCATCTTCATCATCATTGGTACCTTCAATGTAAAATAACTTCTTTTCAACATAATGATGGTCTTTGATCCATTTGCTATCACAACCATAACACAACCCTTTCACTTAGTTTTCCTCAATTTGTCATTGTGTTAATATAGTAGGCTATGGAAATGATGGTGCTAGAAAGTTGGGATCACAACTAGTAGTGAAAGTTTTCCTTCTGACCATCTCTTTTTCTTCTATCATGTGTGCCTTAGGGATAGCTTCTGATACAAATGTTGGGTTAAACATTTGAACCTCATATTGGATGTTATCTTTAAGGCCACCCAAAAATAAATCAATCAAATTTCCATCAGTGATATCTTTATCTTGGAAAGAGATATTTTGAAATTGATGAATATAATCCTTCATAGTTCCTATTTACCATAGCTTGGCTAATTGGCTGAAATAGTTCTTAGAGACATTATTCTGATAATGAGCTAATTAGTCCTCAGTAAAAATAGTACGTGTAACAAGAGCACCATTATTTTTCTTTTGAGCACATAACCAATGATACCAAATGAATTGCTTAGGTTCTAGATACAGGGATTCCACTATCACCCTCTAAGAAATAAGGGTTTGATGTAGTTGAAATAAATTCTTAATCTAGGTAATCTAAGTAAGAGGATCCTTATCATCAAACTTATGCATGTCCACTTTTGGCAAAATCATTTTCATAGTAGAATGGGAGTTGTTAAGAGGAGGATTTGAATGTTGAAGTGGAGAGTTGTTAGGTTGAAACTAAGATGTGAGGGTAGCCAACTATGTAGTGATATGTAGTAATTCATTGTGAACCCCATTAATCTATTTGTGCATCCTTGAAACATCATCTTAGATTGAAACAAATTCATCATGCCTCTCCAAGTTTTTTATGTCCACTTGAAGTTAAGAAATCACCAGATCTAAAGTTCTAGATTCCATGTCATTGATAGGAGTCTTAGGAGTTTTTGGTGGCCCTTTTCTTCCCTGAGTTAAAGGACCTTCCATAAACAAACCTTAGGAGGGTTTTGACCCCAAGAAATGTGTATCAATAAATGGTACCATTATGATCACCTTGTCAAGATGAATCTAATGACTACCTTTGTGCACTAGAGTAAAAATTTTAGTACAAAAAAATTGTCCTGATAGAATATACCATTGTGATCATCCCATCGAGATGAATCTAATGACTGAAAGTGTTTAAGGGGAAAATTTTTTCTAGACTTTTTTTTTAATATTTTTTTTCAGAAAGCATTTTGAGTAATACTGCATTGATGAAAAAAATTAATTCTTCTTAGATTGCAAATTATGTTTTTTTGCTTTCACTGCTCCCAAAAGCCATGCCTCGCCAAATCTAAAAAAATATGTCATAGGAAACTTGCCAAAATCAAAGTTCTAGTACAAATTGTAATGAAATTACTTGGATATCTATAAAGAATGATTTTATATTGCATAGAATAAGAAAATATGAGGGATTACACATTGATAATTGACAACAGATCAAAATACTAGATAATATAGCAAAACCACTTTGAAGGGATAACATCCACAACAATGCACTAATATTAGAATACTTAACATAATAAATAAAAACTAACCACTAACTCCTTTATATAGTCTACTTATCTAAGGTTATTCCATAGATTGGCCTATCTAAAAACATAGAGAAATGTAACAAGTAAATAAAATAGGTATGAAAGCCACAAGTTAGCCACACATATATGTAGACACACCGATGGTTAAGGGAATAACAAAGTGGAAATTGAGTTGAAATTTGAAACTTTTCAAGGTGTAAATTACAATTGGAGTTTCAATTTCTAGTTGGAGTGATGCACATGAAGTGGAGTTTGGGAAGCAATTTTCAATTTTTCAAGCTGCAAATTGCATTCCAATATCTAGTTTCCATGGGATACATGTTTAGTGAGAAGAGAATCTTTGTTTACAATTTGTAACTTTATAATTTGTAAATTTAGAGCAAGGTTCTAGTTTATGATGGGCCTAAGTTGTGTGGGAAGTGGAGTTTGGGAAGAAATAATCAAGTTTACAAGTTGCAAATTTCATTCCAATCTTTGATTTCCACTGATTATGAGTAAAGAAAGAAGTGGAGGTCTAGATGTAATTTACAACTTTGCAACTTAAAAATTGCACCCAGATCTTTGATTTCCATTGGGCTTTGAGAAATGAGTGTCCTAGGTTATTTTAAGGATTTTTTCCAAAAAAATAATGGGTCTCCCTTAGGGTATTAGATATTTTGATATTTTTGGGACCAAAATATCAATATTTTCAACAACATTTGTGGGGCGATTTCTATCAATTTTTTTTCAATATCATTCTAGTTCATTGGGCATGGAGTCATTTTAAGATTAACACACTTTAACTATTGAAGAAAAAAATTGGGATTTTCCTAACAAGAATGAAATAGGGAAAATTTTGAATAAACTAAGGAAATAAAAAATCCTAATGATTTTACATGTGTGAAAGAAATTATTTGGAAAATATAACTAACCCTAATATATACAAAAAAAATTGGAATGAATTCTAACCTCAAAATCAAGATTTGAGGTATATCCCATTAATTGGGATAGGTAGTTATAATCTATTGAGCTTGGATAGCTAGAATGTATTTACTCCTTTTCACCAAGTTATAATGTATGGAACACTCCATATTGCATCAAACTTGGTGTGCCTTCTTGGATGATCTCTTTTAGCATTCCATTTGAGAACCATGTCTCCTTCACTAAATCTCATGTCAGATATATTTTGTTGAAAGTTCACTTTATTTGAGCCTAATTTGATTCCAAAACATTCATTGACCAATTTTTTACTTATTCTAGTTTCACGAGTTCTACTAAGTATATAGTTATTTCATCATTGTCAATAAATTCTAATTGATTATTAAGATATAGATATGGTAACTCAATTTAAATTATGAATCTAGCTTTACTTATATATACCAACATGAATGGATAATTACCTATGGATCTATTGGTAGTGATTCTATCATCCCACATTACTAGTTTCAACTTTGTGTGCCATGTCTTTTGGTTATTTTCCATTGTCCTTTTGATAATCCTTAGGATATTTTAATTGGTAGACTCAACCAAGACATTACCCTAGAGGTAATAATTGGAATAAGTACTCAGGTATACATTTTTATTTACAACCCATTCACTTACTTGAGTTTTCACAAAAGCTTTGGCTTTGTTTAAGATAATGGTGTAAAGAACACTAAACCTTATGACTATGCCATCTATGGATTCCAAGATAGATGCCTTCATGGAATATTTTAGTTCAACTTCTTCCATCCATCTAGTGAAATATTTATCTATTTTAAGGAATCATTTGTGTCCTACAATTGATGGTGGATTGATCATAATAATGAAATCCAATCTCCATTGAGAAAATGGTTGGTTAGCTTGGATTAGTTTGAGAGGTAGAGTATTTAACCTTTTCTTGCATTTAAATAAAGCAAACTTTTCATATTTCCTTACCCATTGATGGGTGTATTTGAATATGTCAAGCTAATAATATCCCCCTCTCATTAGTTTGATAGTCATGGTTTTTTCATAGAAGTGTCCACCTGATAGACCATTATGAAATTATTCAATCACCTTGGGGACTTGATTGTGCTTGATATATATGAATCCATTCATATATTTCTTAAACAATATTCGATAAACAAGAACATAAGGAATGGATTGGAGTCTAAAATACATTTTCTTGGACTATTAGAAATCGTAGGGGTACTCACCAATTTGTATGAAGATTGTCATGTCATGGATCCAACTATTAAATTGAGGTATATTGGATGGATTGGATGCACTTTGAGCATATAATCCATCAGATATTGATTCAAAATTCTTAATATTAAAATTTATCTATTCACATAAACCCTTTCCTCTCACAAGCTTTGTAATTTTCATGTTCATATCATATTCCATGACTTTAGTGATCCATCATGCTCTCTTTTTATTTATTTCTTATCTCAAAAAAAACTCTTTGACACTTTTGTGACTAAACATCATATGAATTTTATTATCAGAGAGCATATGCCAAAACTTCTTGAGAGGTTTAGTTACAATACATACTTGCTTCTCCACAAAAATGTACTTTTCTTCATAATCCTTTAAGGATTGACTAAAGAAATATATTGGTTATTCTAATTGTTCTTTATTATGATAGGTTAGAATATTTAATATGCTACCTTCCCCACTAAAAGTGTAGAGAATTAAATATTTCTTATAATTGGGATTGACCAGGGTAGGAGCCTAAGAAATAACCTACTTGATGGATTCAAAATTATCTTTTCTTTCATGTGTCCAATTGAAAATGATACCCTTATTTAGCATTGTAGTAAGGGTCTTTGCCATAGAGACAAAATTTGGAATAAATCTTCTTACAAATTTGATATTTTCTAGGAAACTTTGTAACCCCTTTTTATGGCTTGGAAGTGCTAATGTAGATATAACACTTATCCTCTTTGGGTCTATTGCAAGATCCTCTTTTGAAATAATGTGTCCTAGTAGTTTCCCTTCATGAACTATGAAAATTCACTTTTTTAGATTGAGGGAAACTCCAAATTATTTTCACCTTTTGAAAAAAATCCTAAGGTGATCTAGGTGTGCATCAACATGTTTTGAGTAAATAGCAATGTCATCTAGGTATACTAGGATCATTTATTTTCTAAAACCTCTAAAAACCATATCTATGGCTCTCTATAATGTTTCATAAGCATTATTTAGACTAAAAGTCAACCTTTTTTATGCACATGTTCCCCATTTTATAGTGAAGGCAATCTTGTATTGGTCTGATTCCTGTACTAGGATTTGGTTATATCTAGAATAACCACCTGGAGAAGTATTTTGATATTTTAATATACTTTGAGGTCATTAAATAAATTTAAGGAGATTATTAGTTAGCTGTAGAAGTAGCTACATAGTAGTCCAATAAGAAGTTAGAAATAAATATTAATTCAACCACCACTACATGAGAGTAGTTTTTGACATTGATTAGATTATGATGGATTCCATAGTTATATTTTAGCCAAAAGCTTATATATTTATAGAATCTAAAGTAAGGAGGCATATAAATGAATGATTATTGGGAATATATCACCAAGCTTCTAAAATATGTGCCTCATGATTAGGTAGATGAGAGGTTTAGGATTAGGAAGTTCATCTGGGATTAAAACACTAGATTAGTGGAGAGGTAGATGTTTATGGACCATATACCATGGACCAAGTCTTTTTGAAGTTGGTAAAACATGAAAAAAAGTTGAAATATCTTTCTAAAGTTAGAGATAAGTTTAAGAAAAAGTTTGGAAGTTCTAGGCCAACTTTTAAAAAGAAGAACTAGAAGTAGATAAGTAGAGACTCCAAGAGTTAGTTCAAGATTCAAAATACTAGATTCAACATTGGTTCAAGTAACAAGAAAAGTGGTAATGGTTTCGAAGGAATTTTTAATGGAAACCAATAGTCTGATAAGAAGGTACCACTTAGATGTTGCTTCATTTTTGCAAGTGACCATTTTGTGCATGAGTGTACCAAGTAGAAGTTAAGGAAAAAAGGATCTTCTCCTTAGCAAGGAACTTTTTAATAATGTAATCATAAGGTAGTTCATAATTGATAAGCCAAATTCTAAGCTTCACCCATAGAAGTATCATGTATTTTGTTTGGACATCAAGTTTCTATTTTGATAGATATAGGGGCTATATAATCTTTTATATCTCCCAAAATTCTAAATAAGTTATCTATAAAAGCTATTGTAATGGAAAATGCATGGTTGGTACAATATGGGAATGATTATAAAGTCATAATGAACAAGTGTTTAGTTGAAGCAGAGATTAGGTTGATCAAATTTATAATAGTAGTGGATCTTTATACAACACTACTAGGGTAATATGATGTGATCCTAAGAGTCAAATGGCTTGAAAAACATAAGGCCAAGGTTGACTGTTATCTAAACAAGGTTGATTATTTAGATGATTTTATAAATTAGACACTAATTCAGGGAGATAAAAGGGAGTTAAGGCTTAGGTATATTTATGAAATGCAACTCAAAAAGGCTCAATGAAAAGGTTGCTAAGCATTTATCATCAAGATAAATGAAATGGATGAATATAAGGAACCATCAATTGAATATTACCCTTTCCTTAGGAGTTTTCATGATGTGTTTCTAAAGGAATTACTAGGATTACCTCCTAAATGAGACTTTTATTTCTCTAGTGATATCATACCAAGATCTGAACCTTAGTCTAAGGCACCATATAGAATGACAACCACCAAATTGGTTAAATTGAAAGCTCAAATCTATGAATTATTATCCAAAGGGTTTATTAGACCAAGTGTGTCACCATGGGGTGAATCAGTTATCTTCATCAAGATGAAGGATAGTACTCTTTAACTTTGCATTGATTAAATTAAGTTAAATAAATCAAATATAAAATATAGATATCTATTACCTTGAATAGATAATCTTTTTGATCAGATGTGAGCAATAACAGACTTTTTAAAATTGATCTTAGAGATGAATATCATAATTAAGGATAAAAGATGAGGATAATCCAAAAATGGTGTTTATAACTTGATATGGGTACTATGATTTTATAGTGTTACCATTTGGGTTTATGAATGCTCCTACAACATTTATGAATCTCATAAACAGTGTGTTCAAATATTATCTAGATCATTTTATTTTGATATTTTTAAATGACATTCTTATATATTCTAAAGATGAAAAAGAGATCTTCAACATCTAGAACTAATTTTCCAATGTTTATAGAAGCACATGTTATATGTAAAGTTATCCAAATGTGCATTTTTAAAGAAGATAATGTAATATTTAGAGCATATTATCTCAGTAGATGGTATTTCAATAAATCTAGCTAAGATAAGAGCCATTACGGAGTGGCCAACACCAAAGGAATGTACACGAGGTAAGGAATTTCATGGGATTAGTGGGATATTATAGGAAATTCATTTCAATTTTTTATAATATATTTAATCTAATTACCCTTTGTAATGTAAGAATTAAATTTTTATCTAGTTAGATAAGCATGAAGTAGCTTTTCAATAATTGAAAAGAAGGCTTACTTTAACACCAATTTTAAGAGTTCTTAATCTCAATGGTCAATTTTTAGTGATCACTAATATGTAAGGGGATGGACGAGGAGGATTCCTTATGTAGGATGGTGTAGTATTAGCCTATGGGTCAAGGAAGTTGAAGCCTTATGACGTGAACTATGCCCTCATGACCTTGAACTTGTAGCAATTGTACATGTTTTATAAGTTTGGAGGCATTATTTATTAAGAAAACCATTTGAGCTCAAGACTGATAACTTGGGACTCAAGTACATATTCACACAACTGAATCTTAATTCTCATCAAAGATATTGGTTAGAGTTCTTGTCTAACTATGACTTTGATATCAATTACATAAATGGCAAGGAAAATAGAGTAACTGATGCCTTAAGTTGTAAAATGTATATAGCAGTTATGGCTACTATCACGAGTGATTTCAAGAATTTAGTGATCAAATTATCAGCAAGAGATGAATTCTATGAACAATTTAGGAAAGCATTATCTAAAAATGATTAGAATCCTAGGTATAAAGGATACAGATTAGAGAATAATGGTCTTTTGTCATACAACATAAAGATATATGTGTTGGATCAAGAGAATATGAGGAGAATAGTGATAAAGGATCTTCAAAATTACATTTATTTAGGACATCCAAGAGTAACCAATCTTATGTAAGAGCTTATACCACTTTATTTTTGGAAGGGTATCAAGAAAGATACAACACACTTTGTGTCATATTATTTGGAATGTCAGCAATGGAAAGTTGAACATGTGCATTCAGTTGGATTGATGTATCCACATGATATACTAGAATAGAAGTGGTAAGTGATTAGTATGGAATTCGTACAAGATTTACCATTTTCACATAATATACATGACATGTTCTTGGTTGTATTTGACAAACTAAGGTAGCACATTTTATACTAGGTAATTTGACAGATGATGAACCCGCTATTACAAAGATATTAATAAAGGAAGTGTATTGATTACATGGATTTATAGAGATCATTTTGGATCATGATATAAGGATGAATTTTAGGTTTTGGTCAACTTTAAATTCATATTTGGGTATGCAACTAAACTTTAGTACTACATATCACCCATAGACTAATGGTAAAATTGAGTGAGTCAATCAAGTGTTAGAGGATATTCTTCATATGTATTTTATGGATAAAAAATACAAGTGCGAGTTATCTTCCATTGGTTTATTTTTCTTATTTAAACTCATACCAATCTACTTTGAATATGGAACCATTTGAAGCACTATATGGAAGAAGGTATAGGACACCAATTAGTTAGGATAGGTTAGAAGATAGGTTAGTCTTCAACATTGAAATGATTTTAGAAATGGAAGATGAAATCAAATAAATCAAGTAGAGATTGGACAAGGCCAATTATAGTTAGAAGAGCTATCTTGATATGAAGAAAATAACTAGGTAGTTTGTAGTAGGTGATGAATTATTCTTGCAAGTTAAGTCATAGAAGAGCTCAATTAAATTCAGAAAGTTATCAAAACTTTCACTAATATATGTTAGACCCTTCAAGGTTTTAGAAGTAGTCAATTCTATAGCATATAGGCTTGTATTTCCACCATCCCTAAATCTATTACATAATGTCTTCCATGCATCTTATTTTATAAAGTATATAGCTGATCCTTCACATGTGTTGGATTAGAATGCTTTCTAAGTTCTAGATCCCTAAGTGGTCATGGTAAATCCAATCAAATTAATTGACACTCACAAACTTCATTTGCATAATAGATAAGTGTCATAGTATAAGGCATTTTAGGACCAATACTCTAAGGATAGTGATATGTGGGAGGACTAGGATGAGTTATACATGCTATTTACATATTTTTTTACTTGATTTGATGTTTCATACTATGTTTTTTAATACTAAATAATGTTTTTTTATTCAGAACTATTATTTGAATAAGTGTCCTTGGGAAAATGACCAACTTTAAGGGGAAGGATGTCACATCCTAATTTATAACTAAGCTAATTTACCTAATAATCTATGGAATATTATAGTTTTAAAATTGATTAATTACTTTTTTAACTAAGATGTAAGACACATGTTGTTATAGGATAGTTGTATGTTTTAGATTATGGTAAAAGTAGGTTTTAAAGGGGCCCCGAAACCCTAATATAAGGAAAAAAGATAGATCATCCATAAACATAGACAAAGTCTAAAAACTACTACAAGGAGGTAGCAAAAACAAGTTTTAAATGGACCTAAAACCACCGGAAAGACTTCCGGTCACAACCCAAAAAAATAGAGTTCAGGCATCATCTAAGACAAAGGATGACAACATAAAAAAATAAAGAACAGGACTAGATTCTTAACCAACAAGAGAAACCAGATTATTCATCTAGTTCTAATATCATTTTCCTGGTTTCTTTTTCTTTCAAAACAGTATCCTGGGTAGTGGTATCCACCAGCATAGCACCTTTTTGTGTTGCCTTCTTTCTAGAACTTTGTCTCATTCTTTTGTTGGGTCCTTCCAAGGCTTTAGTCTCCTCACTGGCTCTTTTACCAATATTGATAGCAGCAGCACAAATATTGGACATTGTTTCCTCCAATTTCATTATATTGTCCTTAATTAGTTCCCGGAGGTTATTCTCGTAAACTTTGAGCTTGGCTGGAATCTCTCCTATCTGATTATCCATCTTGTTGATTTTGCTCCTTTCCTCTTTCAGGGTTTCTTCCATTGTTTCCACTTTCCTTTTGAGGTTCATAATATCCCTGCATATCCAAGAATCAAATTGAGAAGAAGCCTCTGCTTTGCACTTAACCCAGTTCATTGGTGTATGTGTTTCATCATTCTGTTTTTCCCCCCTCCATTCCTCAGCATTTTTATTAGGACTGTTCCTGTCTTCTTCAGTGATATCTTCTCGACCCTTATGTTCCCGCTCTTTAATTCCATTTTGAATTTCCATTTCCATATCTTGATTATCATCTTGCCCTATAGTTTCCTTTTCGTTCTTTGATGCTGGGTCCTCAACAGGTTTATCCTGGACAAAATCAGGCTTCACCACTTTCTAGTTTTCCTCAGTGTTTTCAGTGCTGTTTGCAAAATCCTCCTCTGTATTGACATCATCTATTTCATGCTTCTCAGGACATTCTTCATCCTCATTAGAGTTTGTAGCCCGACTTTTAGTTTCTTCTTCTTCCTCCAAGTTTTCCTCACTAAGTTTATCCATTCTCTCCCACTCCATATCTTCTTCAACAATCTACTTTTTAGTACTAGGAAGCTTGATTTTGCCTTTCTCAGTAACACATTCACTCTTTATGTTCCCTGTCTCCTTGTTTTTCCCCTGATTAGGGTGCTTTACCATTACATTATTCTTGCAGTAGCCTTTGATTAACAGAATAAGGCCTTCATGATGGATAGGGCGCATTTCCTTTTTCCTATGAGCATATAAACTTTGGACCAAGGAGAAACGTAGATAAAAGGGAAAAGACAAACTAACCTTGTGCCTAAAATGGTTAAGGAAGACAAAGTGGAATTTGTGCACACGCTTACTTCTCCTATCCAAGATGAAGTAATCCCTTATGTAGCTTAAGACATCCCTCCATATCCCTTTAATCTGATCCAGTTCAAAGAAATCCCCATTCTTGACTAGTTTCTGCTCTTCCACTTCCATTTTGGGGAACCTACAGAAAGCCTCATTCGAAATGCTTGTCTGTTTGGAGAATTTGAGTCCATCCGTGGGCAGCCCAATAACCTCAGCTATAAAATCCTCTGTTAAGTTCACTGAAACACCATGCAAGGTGACCCTTTCATCCTTCCAGTTTTTGAAAAATGCTGTAGTGATATGCGGTTTCGATCCATGAAGTCTTTCCAGGTAGCTCACAACTTTTCCTTTCTGCAAAATTCTCCATACTTCTAGTTTCTCTTTCCATTCTTCACAACTCTTGGGTTCCTGTCTCTGATGTTCTCCCTTCCTTTTGCTTGCCATGCTCATTTTCTTAGAAACCCAATTGCTTAGGTCATTGCAATAATCTCGTCTGTTGCTGAGTTGATAGGAAAATCAGCTTTGATTATGCTTACTCAGGATCCTCTTCTCTCTCTTGAGGGCCTTACTCTTTAATGATTGTTGTCCTTTCCCTGCATTGCCACTCCTACTAATATTATTTCTTATACACTTCGATCTTTCCTTCCTTTGCATGGGTTGCATCATGAAGAATGAGCGCCCTCAAATCCACATTATTTTCTAATGTTTCATGCCACCTCACTGTTTGACCAGCCTAGACTGCACAATTAACTAGCCAATCTGCAACACCATTGGCTTCACGATAGGTGTGGGTTATGATCACTTCTTCAAATTTTTTAATTAATGTTTTCATCTCCATTACCTTATTCTCTATAGTCCAAGACACATTATTTATATTGTTAAGAATATTTATAACATTCAAGGAGTCCCCTTCAAGCCACAATTTGGGATATCCCGAGTCCACAGCTATTTTGAGAGTCTGAAGGGCAGCGGTAGCTTTGGTAATGTGACAATTCGATTTCCAAATAGGGATAGCTACAGCATCAATTACCTTTCCCATATGGTTTCTCAAAACTCCACCACAACCTGCATTCCCCGGGTTCCCTTTAGCCGCACCATCAAAGTTTCCTGTAATCCATCCTTGAGGGGGAACATTCCAAGTAACTCCTGCTCTGGGATTATTAGGTTTACCAATAGAATTATCCATCCTCAAGGGATTATCCACTTGAAGAGTTGAGCTTGGATTCTTTTGTGATAAAAAATTCTCCTTTAAAGCTCTTATGATGTTCTGTCCTACCACCCATCCAGGAAGTTCTTTATTTTTAAAGATTCGGTTATTTCTTTCCTTCCATATTCCCCACCAAATATGAGGAAGAGTAAGTTTCCATAAAAAAATAACTTCAGGATTCTTTGAGGGGCAGTACCAACTTTTGAAAGATAATTCCATATTTTTGTGGTGAATCCATGTAATACCCCACAAATTGAGAATCTCTTTCCATACTAGCTGAGTGAAGGAACAATTCACGAATAGATGATCTCTATCTTCAAGGTCTTTTTTACAAAGAATACACATGTTGACAATATTAATTTCTCATTTCTGTAAATTATCCAAAGTCAAAATTTTGTTTTGGAGAAGGGTCCAAAAAAAGAATTTGATTTTAGGGATTAGCCCCTTAATCCAGGCTCTTGTCCATGATGGTTTACTGCCATTTCCCTTAGAGGTGAAAATAGAAGAGACTTTAAACTGTCCACTTGGCTCTTTATGCCAAACAATTTTATCTTCTTGGTTAGGGTATAGAGATATAGCATTTAGGGATAATTGAATTTCCTTGATATCTTGATCATAGTCAATTAGGTTTATCCATGAGTTGTTCTGCCAGTATTGATTAACCATTATTCCCACTCTTTGCTTGCATCTATCTATTACATCATTATCTTGGATTTCTTCCTATAAAGGTTTTCCTTTTAACCAAATATCTTCCCAAAACTTCACCTTTTTACCATTGCCAACTTTCCATGAACTTCCTTCTTTTAGAATATGTTTTGTTCCCTGGACTTCCCCCCATATGGCAGAAGGGTGAGAAATGTTCGGAGTAGAAAAAAATTCTGAGAGTGACTTAGCCTTGAATAAGTACTTGTGCTTCCATATTTTACTCCATTCTTTATTTTCTTGATAAACCCTCCAACCTTGTTTATCTATGAGGGCTGTGTTCATACTTCTAATTTTCCTTATACCAAGTCCACCTTCCCTAATAGGTTTACATATGTTATCCCATGCTATAAGAGGCATTCTCCTTTTCTCCTCAGTACCTGACCAAAGAAAGTTTCTCTAGATTTTTTCAATAACTTCAAAAAATTTAGTAGGGGTTTTGAAAAGACTTAAAGCATACGTAGGTATGCTTTGAAGACTTGCTTTGAGTAGTGTAAGCTTTCCACCTTGGCTTAGAAGACTGCCTTTCCATCCCACTAATTTCTTACTAAATTTGTTAATAAGACCTTCCCAGAATGCTACAGGAGCTTTCGACCCTAAAGGGAGACCAAGGTAAGTGGAGGGAAAAGCACCTATGGAGCATTCAAGGATCCTTACTATTTTGTTCTATCTATAATCTAGGGTATTCGTGAAGAAAACAACACTTTTGTTCCAGTTGATCAGCTGTCCTAAGGTGGAGGAATACAGATTTATAGCTTCCTTTAGAATTCTAGCTTCTGTTACTTCAGACTGTCCCATGAAAATAGTATCATCCACAAATTGGCCATGGGAGCAAATTAAAGGATGCGAAGAGGGTTTCAGACCTTTAAATGATCCTTTATGAACTAAGTCCCCTAGGTATCGCCCCATACTATCAGCCATGATAATGAACAAAATAGGGGAGATCGGATCCCCCTGTCTTAATCCCCTGGATGGATTAAAAAAATGAGATGAACTTCCATTTACCAACATAGCTATTGAAGTTGTAGATATCAGTTGTTTGATAATTTCAACCACTCTTTGTTCAAAGCCAAAGACAATAAGGCTATTTGAAAGGAATAGCCAATCCACCCTGTCATATGCTTTAGCTATATCCACTTTCATTAGGAATCCCTCTGTATTTGAGCTGGACAGTGAGTGAATATTCTCATGCGCCGTTATAATAGAGTTGAGGATTTATCTACCTAGAATGAATCCATTTTGCTAATCAGCAATTAATGAAGGGATCACTTGAATAAGTCTTGTCGTCAGAACTTTGGATATTATCTTGTAGAATGAGTTGCACAAACTAATCGGTCTGAATTGATCAGGGCATTCAGCTCCAGCCTTCTTAGGAATAAGGCACAAAAAAGTGGCATTAATTTCCTTCAGCATCTATTTTGCTCCAAAGAACTCCTTCACCACATTGCTGACATCCTTACCTATAATTTTCTAGAGTTTCTGAGAGAAAAACATGGGGAAACCATCTAGTCCAGGTGCTTTTTCTCCTCCTAGAGATTTAACAACTTTGAAGATTTCCTCCTCCTTAGGGATAGAACATAACATATTATTCTGCTCCTTCGAGATCAGTGGGGGAATCACTCATAGGATATCATCCTGGCTTTGCACATTGATGTTTCTATCAGCCTTCATCAGGGAAGAGAAAAATGAAATCATTTCCTCCATTATTTCCTTTTCCTCTGTTATCTTCTGATCTCCTTTCTTCAGGTGATGAATATGTGTTTTCACTCTGTGCTTTAAAGTGGAAAGATGGAAAAACTTAGTATTTTTATCCCCTTCTTTCAACCATTGCACCCTAGATCTTTGTCTCCAAAAGGTTTCCTCCTTAGTTATAATGTCTTGATATTGTATCAATTGTTCACTTTCTTCTCTGTGTGATTCTGGGGTATATCCATTTTGCTGTATTTTTTCCTAGATTCTACTGATATCCTCTTTGATGGTCTTCTTTTTCTCAAAAATATTTCCAAAACAATCCTTATTCCATTTCTTAACTTCTTTTTTAACATTCTTGAGTTTTGAGGCAACTCTGAATAAAGTTGTTCCCTCAATAGGATTATTCCACCACTCTTTAGTTTTGCTTTCGAACTGTGGATGCTGCATCCACATCTTTTCAAATCTAAATGGATGATTCTTTTTTTGATTCAATTTGTCCACTGTGAGTATAAGAGGGAAATGATCCGAGCCTATTCTATGACTTGCTTCCAGCTTACAAGTATAGTCTTTCAACTAGTCAGGGGAAATGAGAGCCCTATCAAGCTTAGCCTGAATACATTCCTTGTCCAGTCTCTTATTGCTCCAGGTATATTGAATTCCTTACAAGTCCACATCCATGAAACCTTCTTTACTTATAAACTCCATGAGATCAATTCTCCCTTCCATTTGAATAGTGTTACCACCCATTTTCTCATAATCATAGAGTGGAACATTGAAGTCTCCCATTATAATCCAACGCCCACTGTGAACTTTGCTTCTGAGATTTGAGAGAATTTCCCATACCTTTTTCCTATCATTCCTGGCATTAGGAGCATAGATATTTACAACATACCATCTTTTCTTTTGGTTAACACTGGTAATTTTTACAGCCAAAATTTTTTTACTTTCCATCAAAATAGACCCAGTATATTGATTTTTTTTCCATAACATAACGGTTCCTCCCAAAGCTCCTTCCGAGCTACTGGCCTTAATGGTGTAATTTTTAAAGTCTTTGATCTGTTCTGCTTTCTCTTTACTCATTTTAGTTTCTTGAAGCAAAAGGAGGTCTGGCTTTTGCTCTCTGACAAAATTCCTAACTAAATCTATTTTATAAAAGCTATTTAGCCCCCTTATATTCCAGCTTAGAATTCTCATTTATTTTTATTGGTTAAGAGGCATTGCCGCAGAGTCACCTGATTTCCATCTGCTATATTGTGCTTACTTTCCAGCTCTCTATTCTTCTTTGCATATTTTTTTCCTAGGTTTATCTATATATCCTACATCCGGTTTAAATTTGGCTTGCTTTTCAAATCCTTTTCCTTCTTTACTCCTAAGGGGACTATTTACTTTCACACCACCGTTTCTCATCTTAATTTGATTAGTGTTGTTCTTTTTCTCTCCTTTTATCTTTTGGTTTTTTGAGTTTTTTCGACCTCTTTCATTTCTTCTGCCATTAGGAACTCTTTTACTGGAGTGTTATTTGCAACCCTTGAAACCTCCTGCTTTTCCCCTATTTGATCTTCACACAAATCTCCCTTTCCTTCTTCTATTTTGTTCATCTCTTCAGGAAGTACTTCTCCTTCCTCTAATCCTTCATTATCCTTTACCTTAGAAAATTGATTTTCTAAACTTTGGGTGTTCTAGTTTAGGATATTAACTTTTTCATAGGATAGTTGTATGTTACTTGATATCATGATTATATTACTATGAGTTACTTGTATTTTAAATTATTTACATTATGATCATGTTGATTTATTTTTATAGTAGTATTTTATTAGATATATCATGATATTATAGACTAACTACCTTCTTATCGTGAGTTGGATGTAGAAGTGTTTCATCCCTCAGAGCATGATGGAGGGAGAGTATTACTAGAGAGGATGATGTAGATGGAGGTTTTAGGAGATGATAGAGGAATGGATAGAACCCATGTACACACTACATTATATAGTACACATTATAGACATTATTTGACTTATCAACATTAGTACATTTTTTATTTTATCTACATTAGATAATTATTTGTGTGTGTTAGTTTAGTTTAATACTTATTGTTGACCAAAATTTGTCCCTTCATGCCAAAATTGGGTATCCTTATTTACAAAAAATCATCTAAGTCTATATCTTTAGTTAGGTTTAATACTTAGCTCTTATTCGGAAGAGGTGTTTTTTGTCAAGCCCCAATAAATGTACAAGTCTATTCCTTTTAGAAAGTTCATTTTTTGTCTTTGTTAATCCTTTACCTAGTTATTTTAGGTTTTTATTCTTATCTTTTGCCGGATTCTTTCAAACTTTTTATCCAAAGCTTTTCCTTGAGTATATTTATTTGGAACTTTTCATTTGGTGGAATTCTTTCAGATAAATTGTTTGAGGAATTTTTTTTGAAGGGTATGTTCCATTTTTTTGAAGGGTATATTTTTTCAGGAAAAGGCCCACTTCAAATTTCATGAAGGGTGCATTCCTTTTGGGAAAAAGTCCAATTAAGTTTTTCTAAAGGATCATTTTAAACTTTCCTAAAGGATATTTTACTTGGAAAGTGAACACTTGCATTTTTTTTGAAGGGTATGTTTTAACTTTTCTAAAGGAATTGTTTTGGACATTTTATCTGAGAACTTTTTTGAAAGGCACTTCAACTTTTTTGAAGGGTATGCAACAACTTTTCTGAAAGGTATGTTTCAAATTTTATGAAGGACTTTTTCAAGCTAAAAGACACTTTAAACTTTCTCAAAGCATCATTTTCAAGAAGACAAAAAGCTAATTTTTAGAAAGTCTGAAGGGCATTTCAACTTTCCCAAAGGGATGTTTTCAAAAAGTCTAAAAGATTGTTTCTATGGGAAGGTAGACCATTTCAAAAAATTTGAAGGGTATTTTTTCCTTTTAGAATATCATTTACAAAAGGTAAAGGACGCTTTCAAATCTTTATAAGGCTTACTTGCAAGAAGCTGAAAGGTATGTTCATTTCAAAAAAGGCCTTTTTCACTTTGCCAAAGGGTCATTTTAAAGAACCAAAAGGGCCAAATGAAAAGTCTAAAAGAATTCTTTCAGAAATATTATCTGAGGAATTTTTCTAGAAAAGTTATCTAATACAAAGGAAACAAAAATAACTAAGAAAAAAAGTCTGGATGAAATGCTTGAAGGAGTGACATCTTATAAAACATCAATTTTAAACTGTAGAAACTAAATGTTGGAGTTTAAAAGGAAAGGCTCGATAGGAACATGAAGGTGAAGATAAGAGATAACAAGCAAAAATTATAACTGAGGCATTTTGTTTCCATTATAACTTATTCAATTATAGCTGATTCAATTATAACTCAGACTTTGGTTCAATTGTAACTCATTGTAACTGATCCATTTAGTGACATGTCATAGCTCACCCACTTCTCTCCCATGCAAATGTAACTAATATTTTTGAGATGACACATGTCTTAGTGACCCTTGGACTTCCTTTGATTTCTCTACCTCTCAAGGCTATATATATGCATCCTCTTTGCTCATTTTATAGCCTCCACTGGTTATGGTGAAACTCTAGATAAATTTGTACTTGAAGAACTCTTGAAGATATATACAAGTGTGATCACCTCTCATATGCTATAATATTGAGTAATGATCGAATCATTATTTGTCTAGTCTAGTGAAAGATTGTCTTTTCTAGCTTATACTCTTGATGGTCTACCAATTTTCATAAAGAAGATTGTTGTAGGCCTTTGCTAGTATTATTTTCTAAGTGTAGAGATATCTTAGAAGTGATTCATGATTGTATCTTTCTTTGAATCATTCATTTCCTTCTTAAGAATCATATACCTTCTTGAATCTAGCATATGAAATATTGATGTAGTAATCGTTCTTGAGTTATGAATCCTATGCAAGAAAACCCCTTATTTTATCTTTAAAGTAATGGTTTTAGTCAATCAAGAGGATATCAATTATTGGTGCATCACTACTTATTTTCTTAGTTATTTTCCTAAACTCTTTTCATACACAGTTGATAGATTATAGAGAGATTTAAGGGTGCATCAAGAGGAGCTAACACCTAATCCAGAGATTCATCTCAATGAAATTATCACCCATAGCAAGAGATATGATTCCATTTTGTTACTCGGATGAGGAGAGTTAAGCATCTCCTCAAGGGTGCAAATCTAAGCATCAATAAAAAAATTTCATTCCCGATGAGATTCTAAGTCCTATAAGATTATTAAAGATTGGTGTTGGTCTTGGCATTATTGAAGTAGAAAGAAACATCTACATTTAGTACCTGGCAACTCCATTTAATAATTCAAATCTTTAGTTGATGATCAGTCCTATTTTCCATGCCAAATGTGACCACTAGGTTTAGTACTAAAGGTGTACCCTTTGAGTTAGTGGAATTAACTTCATATTCCACCAAAAGGTTCAGGTTTGTCAATACTTATCCCTAAAAAAGAGATTTTTTGTTTAAAGCTTCCAATTTTATCTTAAATTCCATTCCTAATACCTATAGTTATCAATCTAAAATGGATATAAGATAATCTTGTGTGCCTTTCACTGGGGTATCTCCCTTGCATCTTGTCTAATAAGATTAGATTCCAGGAGCTACCCTCAAAAGTGTCCCATATTTTAGTGGAGATGGTCCAATTACTACCATTGAACACATTAAAAATTAAAAAAACTTTTATAATATCCATAATATTACCTAATAAAATGTAGCTATTAGGTTGTTGGCCTTGTATTTCAAAGGAAAAGTCTTGGACTAGTATGAGACCCTACCTATAAATTTTATTAGCTCATGGATGAGCTGGGGAATCCACTGACTGATAGGTTCAGGGAAAAGAGTGATCACCTATCTTTAGCTAAGAAATTTACCATAATAAAGAGGGCACCACATGATTATATGGAAAATTTTAATACTAGGTTCTAAAAAACTTGGGACATAATCCCAATTCTTGTGAGGCCAACTGCAAACTATGCATTTTTTTACTACTTAAAAGTATTAAATAGTGACATTGTCATGATAATTTAATTTATGGGTAGAAACACATTATCTTTTGCCTATGAAATATCCATAAATGCTAATAATTGTCTTGTACAATTGGGAAAGATAACTCGTAGACCTCTAATGCCACTATTTCTTAATTTGTATTGTCCTAGTCAAAGTGCATTGCCCACTTGAGCTCCTTTGCCTGGTCAAGAAAATCTACCATTGACCTTACTAACAAAATACATGGATATAAAATCATGATTTAAAGTGTTTAAAATGATTTATTTTCCCTTAAAACACAACAAGCTTAAGGTTATAGACCATATCAATCCTATAATCAATCTGGATAAATAAATAGGCCTCCTTTTCAGGGCAATAATTAGGGACAAGGCCAAATTAACCATGTAAAACCTTATCAAAGCTATAATCCTAGTTCTACTTCATTCTCTAAATCCCTTGTCACCACTCAAAACAATTTTGTCTAAGAATATCCCAATTATCCATCTTTTGAACATGGTTAAGAACAAGTTGCTTATGCAAATAAAATGCACAATTTTGAAGAATCCATGCAAGGTGGGGTGGAAAATAGAAACCTAAAACTAGTTTTAGCCTCATAAATTATTTGGAAGGTGAGTTTTGTGCCATTAATTCTTAGGAAATAAAAGTAATCAAAATACTAGTGTTGCCTCCAATACTAGGTCCAAAAAGAGGGCTATCGATGAAGCTAAAAGAGCTAATCAAGGACTAGTTATGACTCCTACATCATCTCTTATGGTTATTGGGTCTAAAATATCTCATAAATTGTAATAAAATTATAGGATTCCAAATTTTAGGCCAATTGCTACAACTCTACCTACACATGCTACATCATAAAATGTCAATGTTCATAAAGAGAACCCTAAGGTGAGTAATCCTTCCATCAATGTGGTCAACCAGCTAAAGAATATTCATATGAATATTTAATTGTGTTATTATTTAAAATTACTAAGGTATAAATATATACTTCAAAGGTAATTTCATTGATTGGGTAAACAAACTGGCCCATCTAGAAATGATAATGTCATTCTAGTAAATAGAACTCAATCTATGGATGGTCAAGTGAATAAAGATGAGAAGACTCCTAATTTTTACCTATATTTAATTATTGGTGATTTATTGGTTCATAATTTCATAATTTATAGTGTATAAATCACATCAGTTATGCAAAAATGTATAGCTAATAAGTTAGGCCTCAAGTATGAGCTAATGACTAAAGGAGTTTTGCAATTGGATAGATCACCAGCCAAGTCTTTGGGGGTAGTGAAAGGTTTGAATTTTACCATTAATTTTTGTCCTAATTTTTAAATTCCAAATGATGTGTTAGTATAAGATTTACCTCCCTATTTTTCTCTTTGCTTGTGAAGAGACATTACATCCAAGATAGGTGGATATTTGGTAGCCAATTGGTCCTACATGATGTTTAGGACAAAATATGACACTAAGGTAAAAATTGAGTCAAACCTATCCATAGAGATCACTTGGAACCATATTCACATAAGGTATACAATTTTAAATATGTTATCATTGATGAAGAGGAGATTAATATTGACAAATCTCCATTATCTTACCTTGAAGGAGTTTTTGATTTGTTCCTAGATGAGTGGGGAGACAACAACTATCAACATGATCTCTATAAGTTTATTGAAGAATCTAGTCTTGGAGTCTATTATATGCATGAGAAGGGATATTTCATGCCTAATTTGATGAATTTAAGTTATTATGTGAATGGTTTATGGTAGCTCTTCTTTGATGGGTCTAGAAGCAATATGGGGGCAAGTGGTGGAGCTATGTTGATTTCACCTTCAAAGGAAAGGTATTTTTCAACCTTCAAGTTTCAATTCTAATGCACTTGTAATGTGTAAGAGTATGAGGCCCTTATCCATGGCCTTGAATGGAAAAGGAAAAGAGGTGTCAAGTAATTTCAAGTGTTAAATGATAGAGAGCTTGTTGTGAATCATGTTAGAGGGCAAAATTTGACCAAAAATTCCTTGCTCAAATACTATAAGCACAAAGTTTGGAACCTTGTAGAATATTTCATGGCTTTTAGCATTAGACATATTCCCAAGGAAAACAATAAGCATGTTGATAGGTTGGCATATATTGGTGCTCAATTTGATGTTCCAAAAGGCATAAAAGAAGACATAAACTAACCCCATATAAAGATGATTGTGAGACCATCCATACTAGATAATGTCACCAATAAGTAGGTCTTTGATAGTGACTAGCAGATAGAAATTTTTATACAAGAAGAGGTTGAGTTTTCTTCTAAGAATTGGTCTAAATTGTAGAAACAATATGGAGGGTATATTGTCCAATTAAATTCCAACAAGCTTCCTAAAGGCTTATTGACTCTTGAGAGCATCTTCAATGAGAATGACCAACTCACAAAAGAAAAGGTAGGTATGTCCACTAAGAAAGATAACTATGAAAGGGTATAAATATTTAAAGATAAGTTACTTGCACTTGGGAAGGTATGTACTAGTCAAGAGAGGCATGATTTCATTGAACCATGCAAGGAATTTTGTGATATTTTTGCATGGGAATATAGTGATTTGAAGGGTTTTGACCCAAGCTTGGCTCAATACAACATAGAGCTTGATGAAAATTACAAAACCATCAAGAAAAGATAAAGACCAATCAATCCCAATATTGAGCCTCTCATGAGGAAAAAACTCACGAAACTGATTGAGTCCAAAATCATCTTTCCCATCAAGCATTCTTCTTAGATGGCTAACTTAGTCCCTGTCAAAAAGAAGAATGGGGAGATTAGGTTATGTGTGGATTTTAAGGACTTAAATATAGTGTCTCTAAGAGATCATTATCCCCTCCCTTCTATGGAGCAAATTCTATAAGTGGCGGTAAGTACTGAGAGGTTTTCCCTCCTAGATGCTTATTCTAGGTAAAATTAGATTTTGGTGAAGGAAAGTGACCAATACAAAATAGCCTTCACCACCAAATGGGGCACATATGTCTATATTAAGATGCCATTTGGATTGTCAAATGCTAGATCTACTTTTTAATGTGCAATGGATATGGCTTTTCAAGGATTAATCGATGACATTGTATTGGTATATCTTGATGATGTGGTATTTTTCTGCAAGGAAGTAAAATATCATTTGAATCACCTAAGATAGATTTTTGAGATGTCTAGAGAGTTTGGGATCTCTCTAAACCAAATAAGTGTGTGTTTCTTATTCATGAAGGCAAATTCTTAGGCAAAATTATTTTTAAGAAAGGTTTGTTTATTGATCCTAAAAGGGTAAGTGCCATCTTGGCATTATCTTTACCTAAAAATAAAAAGGGTCTACAATGCCTCTTTGGTAAGATAAATTTCATTAAGAGGTTTATTCCTGATTTTGCTAACCTAGTCAAGCCCTTGACCTCCCTGCTAAGGAAGGATGAGATATTCACTTGGATAGGAAGGATGAAATAAAGTTTTGAAGAAATCAAACAAGACATTGCCCAAGATCCTACTCTTGCAAGTCCAAACTTCTCCAAGGACACAAATTTTTACACTTTAAAAAATGAAGAGGTAATCCCTGCAATGATTACTCAAGCTAATGATGAAAATTTTGAACAACATATTTATTTCTTTAGTCAAGGTTTGGAAGGCTATGAGATAAGGTACACATATGTTGAGATATAAGTGCTTTCAGTCATAAGGAGTTTAAAGAAATTTAGGCATATGTTGTCTAATAACAAGATTCATAATTTTTTACCTCATCTTAGTGTGAAATAATTTATGTTAAGTAGATATTTGAATGAGAAAATGGTAGGTTGGATCACCAAAGTGATAGAGTATGATGTGGAAATCAAACCAACCAAGCTAGTGAAGGGAAAAGGACTATGTGAGCATCTTGCTTCAGAATTGAAAGAGCAATGCAAGGTTGTTTTGGCACTACATGATGACCCTAAAATAGTTGTATCTATAACCTTGAGGAACTGGACATAATACATGATTCACTTCCTTCAAACTGGTGAGTGTCTATAAGGTCTTGATAGGGCCAAGAGAAGATACTTTAGGTTGAAATCCATTTCTTATGTACTTTTTGATGGTGTGTTATTTATAAAGGATTTTTTAGGTGTGTTTTTGAGATGTATTGATTTGGATCATATTGATAAAGTGTTGCATGAGTTTCATGATGGACCTGTTAGTGGTCACTTTGCTCCAAGAACCATAGCTGCTAAGATTAAGAGGGCTAGTTACTTTTGTCCTAACTTGTTTAAGGACGCTCACACTTGGGTAATGAAATGCCAAAAGTGTGCTATTTTTTTGGTAATAAAAATATAGCTACATTTCCTCTTCATATAATCTAGGTTGAGAAACCCTTCATATAATGGGGTTTGGATTTCATAGGTCTGATCAATCCTCCTTCTAGTTCTAGTCACAAGTGGGTGTTGATAGCCACCAATTATTTTACAAGATGGGTAGAGGATTTATCTCTTAAGGAGGTAAATGAAAAATCAATATTAGACTTCTAAGAAGGTATAGTAACTAGGTTTGGATATCCTTCAACAATCATTTCAAATAATGCATTAGCCTTCTTAGGAATATAGACAAGTGAATGGGCTTTGAATCATGGTATCGATCTTAGCACCTCTTCCAACTAATATCCCCAAGGGAATGGAATAAATGAGTCCATAAACAAGAACTTAATCAAGATCATAAAGGAATATGGAGGAGAATAAAATGACTTGGTATACCAAGCTAAAGATAACCCTTTGGGCTGATAGGATCACCCTAAAGAGAGAAATTGGGAACTCACCATACAAACTTGTGTATTGAAGGGAGGCTAGGCTTCCTATCTCACCTAAGTTTCTAGCTTTAGACCTCACCTATCAGCTACAATTGATGTAGAATGATAACATGGAACTTAGGTTATGTGAGTTGATGGAGTTTGAGGAGATAAAGGATCAAGCTATGCACACCATGACTACTCACCAACAAAAAACAAAGAAGTATTTTGAAAAGAAGTCCATGCCAAGGATTTTTAGAGAAGGAGACATTGTCCTAAAATGGGATGAAGATAGGACCAAACCTAGAAGGCACAAAAAGTTTGATGCTTTGTGGAGTGGCCCATATGTGATCACACAGTGTAAACAACACAATTCTTTCCAACTCTCAAAGTTGGATGGAGAGGAAATACATATCCTAGTTAATGGGATATATCTAAAGCATAATTATTGATGTACTCATTTTCCTTTGTATATAGTTTATTATTTTTCCTATGTTCCCTAAGTGCTTATGCACATGTGTGAGTTTGTCCTTGTCTTGCTTTGTGTTGTCTTTTCTTGGTCTTGTTATTATGTGGTGTATTTCTTTGTGTTTTTTTTTGGCATAATCCTTGTTAGTCATCTTTAAAAATCCATTGACTCTATTGGCCCTAAGTTGGATAAGGCTACTAGTCTAGTTAGTATAGTAGGCATACTACCCCTATGAATCACCATTTTGTTGACCAAATTTTGGTCCTTTAAGCTAAAATTGGGCACCCCTATTTATAAATAATCATCTAAGTCTATATCTTTGGCCAGGTCTAGAACTTAGCTTTTATTTGGAATAAGTGTTACTTGTCAAGCCTTTAACAAATGTACAAGTCTATTCCTTTTGAAAATTTCATTTTTGGTCTTTTCTAAGCCTTTGCCTAATTCTTTCAGGTTTCTATTCTAAGCCTTTACCGAATTCTTTCAGACTTTTTGTCTGAAGCTTTTCCTTAAGTGTATTTATTTTAGACTTTTCATTTGATATAATTATTTTAGAGAAATTTTCTAAGGCAATAGTTTTGAAGGGTATGTTCCATTTTTCTAAAGGGTATCTTTTGTCAAGAAAAGGTCCACTTCAACTTTCCCAAAGAGTAATTTCCTTTTGGGAAAATGTCCACTTCAATTTTTTTGAAGGATCATTTGCAAATTTTTTGAAGGGTACTTTCTTTGTAAAGTGGACACTTGCATTTTTTCTGAAGGGTATGTTTCAACTTTTTTGAAGGAATTGTTTCAGATATTTTGTCCAATACAAATTTTTTGAAAGGAACTTCAATTTTTCCAAAGGGTATGTGACAACTTTTCTGAAGGGTATGTTTCAAATTTTTTGAATGACTTTTTCAAGCTAAAGGACACTTTAACCTTTCTCAAAGGGTCATTTTCAAGAAGGTTGAAAGGTAATTTTCATAAAGTCTGAAGGGCATTTCAACTTTCTTGAAGGGATGTTTTCAAAAATTCCAAAATATTATTTTTGCAGGAAGGTGGACCATTTCAAAAAAATTGAAGGGTGTTTTTTTCCTTTTTAAAGATCATTTCCAAAAGCTGAAGGACACTTTCAACTCTTATGAAGGCTCACCTACAAGAATACAAAGGGTATATTCATTTTATAAATGGCCTTTCTCACTTCATCAAAGGGTCATTTTAAAGAACCAAAAGGGCCAAATGAAAAGTCTGAAATAATTATTTTGGAAATATTGTCTAAGGAATTCTTTCAATAAACTTTTCTAATACAAAGGAAACAAAAAATGCTAAGACAAAAAGTATGAATTAAATGCCTAAAAGAGTGATGACTTGTAAAACATCAATTTTAGACAATAGAAACTAGCCATTAGAGTTTAAAAGGAAAGGCTCAGTGGGAACCTAAAGGTGAAGATAAGAGGTAACAAGTGGCAATTGTAACTGAGGCATTTTATTTTAATTGTAACTTATTCAACTATATTTGATTCAATTGTAATTGAGGCTTTGGTTTAGTTGTAACTGATTGTAACTGATCTATTCGGTGACATGGCATAGCTCACCTACTTCTCTTCCATGTAAATGTAATTGATCCTTTCAAGATGACACATGTCTCAGTGACCCTTGGACTTCCTTTGATTGATCTACCTCTCAAGGCTATATATATGTATCCCCTTGGCTTATTTTGTAACCTCCACTAGTTATGGTGAAACTCTGGCTAGATTTGTACTCAAAGAACTCTTGAAGAGATATATAAGTGTGATCACCTCTCATATGTTGTAATATTGAGTAATTATTGGTTCATTGTTGGTCTAGTCTAGTGAAATATTGTCTTTTCTAGCTTGTACTTTTGATGGTCTACCAATTTGTAGAAAGAAGATTATTGTAGGTCTTTGCTAGTATTCTTTTCTAAGTGTAGAGATATCTTAGAAGTGATTCATGATTGTATCTTTATTTGAATCAATCATTTCCTTCTTAAGAATCATATACCTTATCAAATTTATCATATGAAATATTGATGTAGCAATGGTTCCTGAGTTGTGAGTCTTGTACAAGAAAACACCTTGTTTTGTCTTTAAAGTAGTGGTTTCAATCAATCGAGAGGATATCAAATATGGATGTATCACCACTTATTTTCTTAGTTGTTTTCTTAAACTCTTTTCATACACAGTTGATAGATTAGAGAGAGATTTAAGGGTGCATAAAGTGGAGTTATCCCCTAATCTAGAGATTCATCTCAATGAAATTATCACCCATAGTAAGAGAGATGATTTCATTTTGTTGCTTGGATGAGGAGAGTTGAGCATCTCCTCAAGGGTGCAAATCCAAGTGTCAACACTTATATTTGGAATAAATTTTATGTGGTTGAAATGTGGATATTATACATATATTTAGTGTATAATGTTGTAGTATGGTTATGGTAATATTATTGAATTCTTTATTGTTAATGCTTTTGAGAGCATAGAATTTGCATGACTAAAACAAGGTTATTATTGTATATAGACTAACCATAATGTCTTATAATGTTTAGAACATTATCTATTTATCTCTATATTCAAGATTATCATTATATGGCTTAATGCCTTAATATATAAATATAAAGATAAAAAATACATATATAGTCTATATAACGTAGTGATAACATTGATTATGTTATTATAATACTATTGTGATTAGTTTACTAGTTGTCTAATTTGCCATTACTATGGAAAGAATATAATTGAATTTATATTAGTTTATTTATTATTAAAATCATGATGTTTTTATCTTTACTAAGTTAGTATCATGTTTGAATTATATCCTAAAGACTAATCCTAGTCACAATTTGCATGCATTGACTACATTAATGGTTGAAGTGATAGTTATCATTGTTAATAATGTTTAAGGTAGACTTTAGTATGGATATCTATAGGCATGTAACATAGGTCAATCATGTAGAAGTTAAATGAATAAAATAATGAGAAATGTATTTTTTGGAAAGTTTGAGAGAGAGATATTAGGGATTTTCTTAGTTTAGTTAATGGAAATTTAACTATGTTTTAATCTATTTGAATGGATAATTTAGGTTATGCATGTAGATTGCAAACCATAAATTAATAGTGGCATGCAATCTTGAATGGAAAATATAGACGATAATAATTATGATAAGAGGAGAGGGAGAGAATCAAAGAAATTACACCAAGAAGAGGAGAAAAAAATAGCATAGTGAAGGATATATACTTCAAGTTTATACAGTCCCATTAGGAAGAAAATAAGAGGTTGGTGATGTATTAGTTTTCTATTACTTAAAGAACTTTGTGTATAGTTTTGGATTCCTAGTTGTTAGAAAATTATTTGAATTTTAATTAAGACCTAGGCTTATCCATGTGGATGGCTCAACCATCCACATAACTAAGCCAATATTCTCTAAACCACTATTATTGTAAACTAAATTTGCATATATATGAAGCTGTAGGGTTAAAAAGGATTTTTTGGTTTTAATTTCAATATACCCAAGATAAGGTTAGCAATATTTAGATTGATGGTTTTAAAAATTCTATGACTAAGATTTTGGTTTAGAAAATTTAAGTATATAAATCTCTCTCTCTCTCTCTCTCTCTCTCTCTCTCTCTCTCTCTCTCTCTCTCTCTCTCTCTCTCTCTCTCTCTCTCTCTCTCTCTCAAATAGGATATATACATATATACACTCAAATAGGTGTATATTGACATGTTAAATATATATGTATGTATGTATGTATATGTATCTGTATATATATGGCACATAGGACTTGTGTATATTTAATAATATTTAATATTGAGTTGATAAACAAATGTATTTATAAAGGGACTTTAGGGTATTATTTATAGTAAATTTATTTCAAATTTAATAAGTATAAACTATGTACCTATGTTTAAAAAAAACCATGAATATTTATAAGTAAGAATTACAGACCTTGATTTCAAATTCATGAACACATTTACATGGACTATGCATATAATTGTTATACAAAATCATGATATTATACCATTTTGAACTATGTATAAAATTATTATACAAAATAGTGAATAATATGTTTAATATTGTTTAGAAATAATGAACTGTGTTTAATGTTGTTTAAAAGTAATGAATAGTGTGTATTAATATAACATTTAAACAATGAGAACATATGAGTATGAGTGGTATAACTTGATATCCAGGCCATGAATTTATGTAAAGTAGGACCGTGTGTAGTTATTAATCAAATAGAGCATATATATAGGTATGTGTTCATTCATTTATAAAGTTGTGATCATAACTACTAGATCTATGTGTTTATTCATATAAAACCTAGTTTGATAAGTTAATTTTAAAATAATTTAGCCATTAAATAGAGGTATTAGATAGCACATTCTAGTAGAATGTTTTAGCATCATATTGTTATCTATAATTCTAGGATTTTATATTCATATTATTTTGATAAAGAGACTTGTGTTTTTATTATCTGGTTTGAAACCTATATGGGAACTGGTAATATTTATATATATGGGTATGATTTACTTTTTATGTTGAAAAGGTATAACTCAAAAAAAAATACATAAGATAATATGATTAAACTGAGCATAGACTATATTAGAGTAAATGATTATAAAGACTATGCAATGGTTTAATGGTTCAACAAGAAAAAAAGTTAGACTTGAAATGATAATTGAGAATTTTTGAATGGTATAATAACCTAAAAATTGAATTTAGGGAATACAAAGGTTGGGAATATTGAGACCCTACATTATATCCTTGATTTTTAATTTGGGAATAGGGAAATTAAATGGTTTATTAAATCATGTGAAGTTATAAACAAATTAGAACATGTCTATTAGTATAAAAAATCATTGATTGTTATGTGATCGATATTATTATGTATGTAATTTATTAAATATGTATAATTATATGAAATATATCTATATGATAACTTGGGTACTCATGTATGTATGTATGTATGTATGTATGTATGTATGTATGTATGTATGTATGTGTACACACACACACACACACACACACACACACCTTACATTAGTACATTGGTATGCATGCCTATAATTATAGTGGATTGGCTCTTAAATTAAGTCATATAATCCTAAGTGATAAGGCAGTCTCATTATATGCACAACCTTTTAAAATAACATTAATTTGTATACATGAAAGGTTATGTTTCATGAATTATTTTTGTGGTGTTTGATCTTTGAAATCATAGTGACTAGTTATTTTGTATAGACTAATGTGTACATTAAAGTAATGGACTATGATAGGTTGTTTTTGATATAATGTACTGCATTGATTTTGCTTGTAGAAATTAGAAAACATTCAATCTAAGTATATATTATACCTATTTGGTATAAATTTTACTTGTAATGCTTATTATTTATGTGCTAAGTAATATAGTGGAGATCCATTCATACATTTGATAGACTAATTGTATTATTATGATTGATCCTATATTTAGCATGATTTATACCTATTAGTAGGAAATAATCTGTATGAATCTATTGGTTATATTTATATTAAATAAATATTTCATTGTTGGTACTAACTAAGTAGTGAGATAGAATTTAGCTTACTTGTCATCACCAATGCTAGATAAAGATAATTCGAGCAAGTGGTGTGTATGAATTTGACTAATCTTATGTATTAATAACTATTTGAAAAATTTGGCCAAATTAATGTTAGTTATACATTATCATTTCATATGTATTATTTATATGTTTATGTGATATCATGTTACAAAATATTTTATTAATGATACACATCATGTATTATAAATCTTATAACACACGAGTACTAGTTTGTCTCTCTAGATTCTTGCACTATCACTATATATCCATCCATGAAGGGAGGGCCATTCCATGATTTAGGTATTTTTGGGGGATATATGGTCTATGGTTGGTGTGGAAATGTGCTCAGATGATGCCCTCCCTCCCCACAATAATACTTATTTGAGATTATACTTGAGATTATCAGAAATACTGGAGTTCATGAGACTCGTGCTCTATGGAGCCTTGTATATAATATTGTATTTATTATTAAGACATAATTCCAGTTGGAAATGTAATTAATTACTCATTGTACATTAATAGTAGTGATTTTATTATTGTACCATCTATAGATGGATTTTATGTAATTAATTTCTAATTGTAGTTATGTTTTATTTTATGTGATGTTAGTGATCAGTAAATATTAAATTTACATGTTTACTTTATGTTTAACATACTTCTTATGTATACTGAGATCACTAATTAGATTCTCATGGTGTAATATAATGAAATAATACATGGAATATAATTTAATAAAAAAATGTATTACATCATTCTAGTAAATCCCAGTGGGGATGTTAGATGTTACATTTCTAGTCAATGTGTTTATTGAGTAGGAATAGGTGAGGTGGTTCATGGTTGTACATATTTGTATATTTATTCATGTTTTCATTTTTTATTTTCTTTTCATTTGGTTTTTTATAATAATTGATTATTTATAACAATTATGTGTAGCTTTCTCAATCCTTAGTTTGGTTTGACAAGTATTTAGTTAAATGATTTGATATAGCTTGGGCATTGATTCAATTGAGGATAAGGTAAAATTTTTATTCTAAATAAATAAATAAATAAATATATATATATACATACATACATATATACATATATACATACATATATACATACATACATACATATATATATATATATACACATATATATACATATACATATATACATATATATATAAATATATATATATATATGTATATATATATATATACATATATATATATATACATATATGTATATATATGTGTGTGTGTGTGTGTGTATATATATATATATATATGTATGTATGTATGTATGTATGTATGTATATGTGTGTGTGTGTGTGTGTGTATATGTATACATATATATATATATATACATATATATATATGTATATATATATATGTATATATATATATGTATATGTATGTATATATATATGTATGTGTAGATATATATATATATATATATATATACATATATATGTATATATATGTATATATATATATATATGTGTATATATGTATATATATATATATATATGTATATATATGTATATATATATATGTATATATATATATATATATATATATAGAGAGAGAGAGAGAGAGAGACAAGGCATATATCCCCCATAGTCAAAGCCAATGTTGGATCCAAAAATGTCCCCTATAATTTTTGTATTATTAGTGATAAAATTGTAAACATATAATAGCTTAAAGATAATTTTTTTGGTCTTAATAATAGGTCTTATTTTGCCCACACCTTAATATGTATCTATTTACTTAGTTATAATTCTCATTATAGTCCATTTTAATTCATACAATCCATTTTCATTCCACTTTAGTGTCACTTGTGGCATTAATTAAATTTTAGGTCTAATTCACATTATTGAAAGTCTAAGTCTTAACATGACTATTTGGCCACAAATAATCCTTTAAAATCTTGATTTTAATTGTGACCAAAATTTTATATGCCTAAATCCTAAGTTAACTAGACCAAGTGACTATCCATGACCCTAATATTTCCCAAATTACAAACTATTTTATTTTATAAAAAAAATCATGTGATCACCTTAGTAATCTAAACATATGGCTCATAATACTTCAAAGGCTATTTCAAGTCTTAAACATATCAATTATGGATAAAATCATATTAAACAATAATTCATCATGCAATTGATAACTAGGATAGTCTTATATTCATTAATCCCTTTGTTTGAGACTAGGAATAATTAAAATTGGTGAATTATTTAATTATGGTGATAAAATTCAAGAAGATAATGAAGTGTAATGAAAAAGAGAATGGTTACATGTAGTCTGAGAGAGATATGTGAACTTCATTGTATATGGCCTATTATTTATTAACACATGGATAAGTCATAGAGTTTATAGATGAGATAAAGTTAAAAGAGGATTATATGATTCTTTTGTCCATGTCCAATAACTGGTTTTGACATGAACTCTTTTTAGAGCAGGTTAAACCAGATAGAGGTCCATGAAATTCATGATATTTGACTAGTTAGAGGATACCACATGTATAGATAAATTTTTTAGAACATTATAATGTATATTGTAGATACTCATAGGTCTATAAAGTTTGAAGTTGACGCAAGGAAGATTTTATGAATCTTGTTCTATGTGACCAATTAGAAGATGCCACATGTCCTTGTTGGGACTCAGTCACAAAATATCAACAAAATGTAATATATATCAGTTCAAGGTCGTGGATGATAAAAATTTACAAATATAAAGGCATTTCATCAGCTATCAACTATGTGAAGAAATAATATTTTCCACATGTCACTCTAAGAAGATGTATAAGGGGGCTGAAAGGAAGAATTAATATTGGAAGTGTACAAAATTTATGATTTTCAAGTTTCCCACATGGTTTTAGTCAAAAAAAAGTAAAGGAATAGACATGGACCCACAATAATTCATAGGTATATTTAAAAATATCATACACCTGAGAGATCACATAGGGATTTGTAAGAGATTAAATCTCTCCATGAACAATGTGCCCCATGACCACTAAAGAGAATCTATGTGTCAAAAAGGATCGGGCATGGTAAGATAAATGAAGAATCTTAGAAATGGACTTCATGATGTTATGGATATAGGATGCTACCACATGGGTGGTTTACATCTAATAATCACATGGGGGGTAAATTTCATAGCCACCTCTATGTGAAATTCCAATAATTTTGTCATGCTGAACACAAAGAGGAAATATTTCAAAAAATTGATTTTTTTCCTCATATCTAGAGTTATACATAACCTTTTTTATAAATATTGGTCTCTTAGAAATGTCTCTTTAAGTCATACATATTAATCTCATGTTTGGGAATAATTGATGTGTATGCAAATACTTATTCACACTAGACATTATACATACTTCTACCTCCAACGGTGAAAAAATATTACATAGAATATAGATATCACTTGAGTTAATACTGGATTTACATGTGAAAATAAGTGTGGAGACTTCCAAATGCACTGAACCACCCTATAATTAACTTTTAATTAATCCCTACAATCTCCTAGGAGATGTTTTACCCTATTTTTTATAAAATAAATAAAGTTGTGTGTACTTATAGGTATAAAAATATAGTATATCAAAATGATAAAGATGTAAAAACAATTAAGAATTCTAATTTTGAAAATTTTATACAAATATATAATTGGAATTTTTGGAAAACACTAGGAATAAAAAAACTTATCTCAAATCAAGAAAGTATTTTGACTATTATGAATATCTAAAAGTGGGAATTAGTAAAAGATAAGAGAGTGCATGCTCAAAATTTTGAAAATAATATAAAACTAATTTTGGATAGGTCTATATAATTGGATAAGAGTTTAGTTTATTCACATCCATTGACCAAGGACTTGTCCTAGTTGATTATGTTAATTGACTGGTAGGAGAATATAAAATTATAGATTAACAATGGAATTATAAAATTATTTTTGATAGGACTACTAAAAGAGGACAAGAATGTAGTCTAGATTATTTCATTTATCATATAATTATCTTGGTTGATTATGATAAAAAAAATTGGTAGTTGTGACTTCTACAATTATGTCTGTTAAGTGAGTTTAGATATCACAATTATCATTATGCTATGCAAAAATTATTGTTTATATTATTTTGAATTTTTAAACCTAATGTAACATCAATAGTTTAAAATCTTGTAAAAAATAGGGGAGTTTAATGGGTTGATCTAACTAAAATAACCCCATTGATTATTGACCACCACATATGTATCTAATACTACAAGCAGGGAATTCAAGCTTATGTAATTATCCCACCTAGAGTGAGATTTTTAAATTTGTACTCATTGACTATGTGTATGTAGTTAGAAAATGGTTTTGATGTTTTACAATGATAGTTCTTGAATTTATTTGGAATGATCTTGACATGGATTATGGTATATCCTTGTGAGTGATCTTGAATTTTAAAAGAATAGGGAAGATCTTCTCAATGTACAATAGTGTGCATAATTATGAAAGAAGTGAATACCAAGTGGGGATCATGAATGATAGTTTATTTGTATTTATAATTAAACATTTTTATAATTTATTTTAACTAGCGTTATAGAGCATGCAAGAGGACCCAAAATATATATTTCAAATTTAGAAATTAGTTTTTACTTGGGCATGTGATGTGGCCATCCTAAGTGGATTTGAGAAAAGCCTAAGGTGGACTTTTTACAAGAGATCAAGGACATCTATACTAAACTGGAGATGTTCTATTGATGAGTTTAATTATTTTGAGTATATAACATTAAATTTATTGTGTACTTGTAATTATGAATAAATGGTTAATATTTCATATTGATAAAATGCCTATAGGAATGGAAAATAAGAATCATGTATTTATGGTTTAGGATGTGTCAATAATTAGCATTTTCAAGTACATATTACCAAATTTATGTGTCTATATTTCCCCCTCCCCCTTTATCTAGTAATAAAATTACTATAATAAAGGAAAAATAATTGAACCTAAGTGTGTACTATACACTTTATATTTGAGCGGATAATTAAATTATTAAGGGAACTCAAATTTAGAAAACACTACATCAACACATGATGTAGTCATTTTTGAAATTTGAATTTTTTTAACTTTGATAATTGGAAAATTGGAAAGAGGGTAAGTAAGGATTTCAGATGTATGTTGTTAAAACCAAATTTATATATAACTTTGAGTGATGGAAATTTTTCCCCTTTGTTGAATCACTTTTAGTTTTTTAAACAATAGCAAATTGAAAGTGATCAAGTACCAATTTTAAATAGCTAATCAAAATATTGAGTTGTAAATATGTATTATTCCAACTCTAATGAATATATATTATTAATCAATGTATTAATTATTATGAATATATAGTATTAATCAATGTATTAATTATTAATATGTATCCATGATGGGTTTACTAGAATTGATGCCAAGGATATTGAGTGTCACTAGACTCGAATGTAAATCATCTAAAAAATAAGGTGGAACCATTCAATGAGTTCACTAGAAGAAATTATATGGAGTGTCATTGAACCAAAATGTTAATTAACCATAATATATTTGAATCACACAATTGTATATGGATCTATATTATATTTTCATGAATAAAAGAGAATGAATAATTTTCATGCCCCCATCATGATAGCATTGCTCATATATTTGAATTTAAATGAATATTTTTCCTTTGAATTTGTAACTTTAAAATTTTAAAATATATATGTGAGAATGAAAAATTAGCACTCTCCTTGATTTTTTTCCAATTATATATAATGATATATAGCTATATGCTCAATTATAGTCATATTTATAACCCATAAATCTAGTCATGTAATTATTTTACATATTACCATGCCTATGAATTCTAGTGCATATGATTATGTAATTTATGTCTTTGAAAAGTGATTTAATATAAATTTCATATAACCCCATAAATTTTATCAATATTCCACTAAATTAATTTGAATTTTTGAACATCTATACTCTACTATAGAATCTAATTTTTAATTTATGTGGACTCTTAAAAAAAATGTACTCTATATTTTTTGAATCCTATACTCTATCTTGAATCTTATTTTTATATTCATGAAGGCTTGGATATCTAAGACAAACCCACTATGATTTCCCCCTTTTTATATGAGGGATTCAACCTTCAAGTCTTTCATCTCAATATAAAAATTAACTATATCACGTGACAAATATATAATCTTGTAGTAATCATGTCATAATATGGAAATTATGCCATCATAGTAATGTATTTTTCATTGAAGAATGTATGTAATATATTTAATTCAAGTCATACAACTATCATGTATAAATAGAATTAATAATGAATTATGCAATAAAGTAATTGTCTTTGAAGTAGAGTATGTAGTAAAAGTATAGGATATGTATCATGGAACTACTAGTCAAGCTCAAAAATAAAAATATCATGAAATGTCACATAATTTGACATAATAATTACAAAGGAAACTACAATGGACATTAATTTGTCTCTTCAAACAAATCTAAGAGCTTCATGTAAAGAGAATTAAGAATGTTTTAGATAAGGGATATGTTCAAATGTTTCATATAACATATGACCAATGACCCCAAACAAAAGACATGTTGAAATGTCACACATACCAAGAAAAATATAATAGATATGTTTAATAAATTATTGCACATGTAAGAGCTAAGGGCCACACATAATAATCAATTAATGTTTATCCTATTATGAAAGAAAGTAAACAACACTAAAATAACATTGAACAAATGAAAAATAGTCTATCCCATCCATATGTATCAATATCATATTATAACAAAGTATCATATCCATGTAACACAATGTAAAATATGAGTGATTAAAAAAACAATTATAATAAATGTAGATAATCATCATATAGAGGTCATAGAAATATATATCATGTTATAATCTAACCTATAGGATTAGATCCCACAACATAGGTATGACCATTAAGTAGAATGGAATCTAACATCTAAGAATCTGTACATAATTTATATCCTATATTACACTCATACACCTTTTGAAATACATTTTAAAAAAATGATATTCTATCATATGTAAATAAGTAAAGTAGTAACTTTATCATGCTTAGGTCTTTATTTTTGAATTTGTAAAAAAAAAGAATGTTTTATTTTTTTGAAATATTTGATGCTTTTTTTTGGCATTTTCGAAAGGAAAATATCCTATGATCACATAAATGGAAATACTATAGTGTGTGCTTAGATCATATGTAACATTCCTCCTATTGGGTACTGGAAAAAAATTGACAACTTTTTTTACTTAACAGAACACAAAGAGGGTATCTAAAACACTTCTACCTTTATATGGACCAAATAAACTAGGTCCATTTCAACTCACATCTAAGTATTGTATTTAAAAAAACTATACAACTTAGACCCATTTAAGTGAACATGAAGGAAAATTTTATTTACACAAACCTTGGTATTTTATTTAACTTTATGGTGGATACAATATCGGTACTTATATGTTTGAGAAACTCAATAGAGTAACATGCTATGAGACATTGATAAAATAAGTTTACAATCTTGCATGTTAAAACATACATATTTATAGTCTAAAGTCTTTTAATCTAGTCCATCTTGAATTTGATCTCATTCCTTGGTAATTAGTATGAGATGAACAAAGAGTTGAAAGACTAATCTATGCATACAAAAAAAAATAACTATTATATAGTAAACACACTAGATCATTATTTCTCTACATGAACTAGTTTCTGAAGAGTGTTAAAGAGTATGATCCAATATTAATCTTGTGTTTATTTCTAACTCAAATATTAAATCTCCTCATCCCATTATTATCAGACAAATTAGAGAATAAATCACTTACAAACTAGAGAATAACTTACTTAAGGAAAGTATATAATTACACCTTAGAGTTTACCAACCAAAGGCCAATCCCAATAGAAAGTGGAATTGATAAAGAGGATGTTAAGAAATAAGTTCATTAAGTGAAGCCTATAATTAAGGCATACCCTGAATTAAATCATTTTACTCATTAATTAGCCCAAGTCAATAATAGGTCTCATCCTTTTATCAAGTAAAATTTATCATAAAGTAAGACTAAAATTAATCATGACATGGAATGTTAACTTAAAGGAATAAGATAACTTATAAGAGACAACCTAAGTATTATTCTACACACAAATATTACTAAATATCCATAAATTACTTTGAAACAACTTTTCATGAAGTCATTATTATCACTTGAACCTAGACCCTTTGAGGATATGACAGGTCTCTCCTCATTCAAGTGGCACAATGTAACCACCTCAAGGATGTGAGTAACCCAAGTTTGAGGTGAATCTCTAGATTAGGGATAGTTCCCTTGATGTACCACTATAGATCAAACCTATTACTAACTTTTACGGGGTGAAAAAGGAAAAGGATAAATGAAAACAAATATAATCTAGGGGAGGTGATACAAAAAATAGATGGTCTATTCTCACCACTTAAAATTAACTTGAAACTAAAGAGAATACCACACATACACTTCATCCAATTCAACACTCCATTTCTATATCAATGTTTCAAACATGGGATCTTGAAGAGAGATTAGGCTAGTAGTACTTAGACAATAGGTCCTATATAAAAACTAATTAATTAGATACTCACTATACCTACAATCCACATTATACACTTTTTGATGACATGCAAAAGAGAGCTTTCAATTCACATAAGGCACTAGGGAGGATAACATGTGAAGGTAAGAAAAATACACTTACACAAGACCAACAACCAAAACACACACTTAGTGAAATCTTGAATGAGGTAAAATAACATTCTTCATTAATTTAAGGGAAAAATTTTGTATGGATTCACAATACCCAAGTGGAGAGATCGATATAACAACCAAAAAGGCTACAATTTATAGTAATTATGAGAGTAGAGAGAGAAATTGAAGCCCAAGAGTCACTAAGAAACATTTCAAGCAAGAATAAGGAGTTAAAAAATAAATGGAAACTATCATGAGATGGGTTCTGAAAGGAAAGTAAGGACAAATGTCTCTTAACTCATCTAACTCTTCCATATGTGGTATAGATTCTCTCTCTCATGCATATGAAACTATCTTCATGATTTTCCCTCATAGACTACCTCATCATTAATTAGGGTTAGGTATGATGATTTATCTAAAGGGGAGGGGTTATAAAAAATCCATAAAATACATTTGATTAGTCCCTAATCATTCCTATTCATCTAACCATGAGCAATCATTCATGATAGTCATAAATAACTCCTCATGTACCTCTCACATTTGGCACCCAAAACCTTTCCAGTTATATAATATTATTCATGAAAAATGAGGAATGAAATATGTTAAGAGTTTCCAAGTCATCAAGTTCATCAATTAATGCTTAAAATACTTCATAATTAGAGCTTTCACCCTTTTCACTAAGTGTTCACTATCTACCCACTAGACTGGCTAAGATGAAATAGATGGTAAGCAAACTTAGGAGATTATAATCCTAGATAAATTATCATGGGGACCTATAAAAAGTCCCATAATATCTCCCAAAAGTTATTTCATCCTTTAAAACTCCTCCACACCTAAAAAACACACAAATATATCAAATAAATATTTTTTATACCACACACACACACACACACACACACACACACACACACACACACACACACACACACACACATAGGTAAGTTACACCTCAATTGCATGTGTCAAGTACCTAGAGAGTACTCTTCATCTTAAAATCACTTCCCTAGCCTTTACTCTCCATTTGGATGCTTCAAATGCCTTCTTTTCACAATTGGGTCCTTAATGAGGGTTTTTGAGGGTTTTAGGGAGGTATCTGGTCTTAACATTTGTTCATGAAAGTTTGGAATCCAACCACTTTCAAAATATTTATAAGGTAATCCTAGGAACCATATATAACATATATAATCACCTTAGCATGCCATGCAAAGTGTCATGAGAGATACAAGCTTCTTAAGTTGCCATTTATGTCCTTTTCCATCCATTTTTCAAGGTCTAAGTGTATTTAAACTCAAAAATGGCTTCTTGGAGAAATTATTTTCAAACTAATGTATTATAAACCTATGTATAAACTCCAATAATGTGTCCCAATAGGTATTAATGTTTGTTTTATGCTATAAGTTTTAAAAGCCTCTAATTTGAAAATTAGGCCCAATTTTGTTCTCTAGGCCTGACTATAATTTAAGCTCCGCATGACCTTAGAATGGATTCCCATAATTTTTGATAGCCAAGACCCATATATTTTACCTATAAAAACATGATTCAAATAATTGGAATTCTTTTCAAATACTATAAATAGAAATGACTTCCCATGTGGGGTTAGGCTTGCACTTTGCCTAACTAGTCTACTTGTAAACCTAGTAGCCCAAAACATCTTGTATATATTACAACATTACAAAAAGTTTTCCCATGTTTTATTATATGTACTTAAACTCCAAAAAATCTTTTAAAGTTTTCTCTTGGCTTATGGTCCATATCTTGATCTCCTTACAAAGTTGTAGGGTTTTATACAAAGGTAAAAGTGACCCCTATCTGAGAAAAAATAGGTGGAAATTCACATATTAGTCTCAAAAAACCAACCATTTGAGAGGTTATTTAGGTTTCAAGTATTCTCTCCATAAAAATTTATCTCTTAACTCAAATATTTGTCACTTCAAACAACACAAATTCTAAGACTAAGTTTACCTAGGAAACTACCTATAGGGTTATTGAAACATTGATTATGTTTTACTTGAAAAGACCCTTATTATAGGCTTTTTTATCTTATTTAAATGTATCACATAGGTCCTATGATAACTTAGGTGTTTATACACCATTTTACCAAGGTTTAATTTCATTTATTTCACTAAGTCACCTCTCACTTCCAAACCAGGTCTCTACTTGGTTGATTGAGACACCTTCTCAGGGTCTATTGTAGGTGTCTATGTGAATTTAATCAGGCATTGTGTTAGACGTGTCAATGAATATTTATTGTATTGAAATGTTTTATTATAATTTCCTTCTTTAATAAGAGAACTAGACACCAACTTGCCCCAATCTCTTAGGTCACTATTTGAGACAGTCACAATTGACTATGTGAGATCTCATTTTAGCATCTTATAGGTGAAAAAGGTATATTACTTATTATCATGATGTTTATTAACCCTTGAAACATAATATTGAGTCATATAATGTATACCAATTCTTTAAATCACTTTAGACACCCCCAAACACCACCAAACATTAATGCTAGCTCACTATCCTTTGACTAATAAAAAGTGTTTGCTAACCTTGCCTATAGATGTTTGTAACTTCATGAGATTTGGTCATGTTATATATATATATATATATATATATATATATATATATATATATATATATATATATATATATATATATATATATATATATATATATATATATATATATATCCTCATCCTTTTAAGTCATAAGATATGCACTTAAAAATATATTACACCATGAATGTCTTCAAATCATCTTTTAGAATTCAAACTGAGTCACTATTTTGTTGTATTGTTGTAGGTGGATATTTTAGGTCTATGTGTGGACATCAAGGTATATAAAAGAAGCAAGGCACTATATTCACAACTTTCTAGGTGATCTTGAGGTTATATAAGATTCATGTTCACCATTGGATTCCTTCATATTGGGGTGTGATCTAGCACCAACCTAGGACATAATAATTTGCTTAAGGAGTTGAAGACCTGATGTAGGTTATTGATGTCCTATCTAGGAGCACCTATAGGTCTCTATGGATCTAGAAACACTATGTATCACACCTTGAAATGATGCTTGGGTTACAAATGATTCATCCAATCTATACAAAACCTTTCAAACATGAAAATAAGTTTTAAGACAATAACATTAGATGCAAAGGTCTATCTAGTTTCAAATACTATAGGTTATCACTATGTTATTTTAGTGGTTCCAATAACACTTTTGAACCTCTTAATCACCACATTCCATTGGTCATCCTCTCTTCAATCTTTGCATAGCTATTGTCCATGTTAAATGTTATAGAACCAAATAATTAGGAGCATCAAAAGGTATTTGAGACTATGTTGTAGGTTATTTTCAAAACCTACATGGCCTCTATTTTGGATTTTCAAGGACAAAAGACCAAAAACTTAGATTACCTATGATTAAAGGTAGTTTGCACCCTCTCTTTCCCAATTGATGTTTCAAGGAGGTTTATTTTGAGATTTTACACATGTAAGGGTCTAAAAGAATCCTTATCACATTTCACCATTCTATACAAGCACCTATAGCTCTATCTGAGACAACTCCAAATGTAAAAGAATCAATTTATAAGCAAAAATAAGCCCAGAAGAGGCCTATTCAGTTATTGAGACCCCAAAAAGCAAGAATATAATAAAAAAATCTATGTAAACTCCTTAAGAAACATATGAAAACACTCAACCTATCAAATCAAAGCAAAAGTTTTTGAAACAAACTCAAGTCGTGACCCCTCATAGATGAAGAAGCATAAAAATCTACCTAAGGTCTTAGTGATGGTTCATAAATATGAAGCCATTAAAATGAAACTTTTTTACATGAAATTAAATCTAGCTTAGACTTGTTTCAACCCCCAAGATCATTCCTCCCAACTCCAATTGTACAGCTTGTACCAAGCATTCCAAATTGACCTTTCTTGGCTTGCAAACATGAAAATGATGAAATAAAAGTAAAAACTAAACTTTTTTACCTTTTTTTAGCACACCAAGTGTGTTAAAGGTATTATGTAGATGATGAGGCACATTCCCACATTTTTAGCTGAAGGTGGACTTCCTAAGTTTGTACAAGTGCCATTAAGAGCCTATTTTCAAGGAAAAACTACCTATTTTTACATGAAAATAATCATTGAAATGACACTAACCACTTCTTAACATATTATAACCTCCTCCACATTTAAAATAATCTTGGTGACAAATATGCCTTTTTGACAAACCATACAAGTCATTAAATGAGCTAAAAATGTGACCAAAAGGCCCTTTTTGCACATGGAACATGGTGAAGGAAAAATATATGACCTAAGAACACCTTAAAACATATAAATGAACAAATTAGGAAAATTTTAAGATAATTTTAACCTTTGACCATGTATAACTAGGGTTGACCAAAGTTGACTTTGGTTGACTAGACAAGCACAAAGAAGATGAACATATAGGACAACATGAGACCCTATTAGACATATGGGAACTTGTGAAAAGTTTAAATATGTATGGGTTTACCTAATTTGACTAAAATTCAAAATTTTTCAATAGCTATGTGACATAATAATTTCCTTTCTAGATATTACCCAACACAAGTGAAATTTTAGATAAGTATTTACATTACAAAAGTACATAAATCATCTAATATATATAAATTAATGATAGAGAGTTTTATAAAAGTAAAAAAATCATGGAAGGTATATAAACCTATTTTAATAAATTTGGGAAACTGCAATCCCCAAAATTACTTATCATGCCATATAACACACATCTACTACATCAACATCAAAAAAACGCTGAGGAGACATTATTTTTGAAGAATAAATTTATCCACAAGGGAATTACCAAGGACCACTGATAAATGGGAAAGATATGACATCAATAGAACTTGATATGCATATAAAATTAGTTTATAGTATGACATTCCATTTTTCCTAGGCAATTGAGTATTATCAAACAACCAAAATCGAGACAACCCAAGATATATTAAGAGGATGCTCCATAATTTCATGGTAATCACATGTATTATTACCTACATTCTATAATGATGGAGAAATGGGTTAGTAATTTTGGCATGTTGTTCCTAAACTAGAAAACATTCCAATGATTAAATCAATCCTAAATCAAGTAAGCCCAAGAAAATACTAACATTTCAAGTTATACTTTATGTAACTAATTCTAATTGTAAACCAAGTAATAGGTCTCATATATTACTATTGATAACCAAGATCAGCACAAACAAGTGTAAAATCTCAAAAATAATCAATAAATTTCCCTAATATCTTACCAATGAGTAACATATATCAATGATTTACCCATCACACCATAATAAACCATATAATGCACACTCATCCTGAGTACCAATAGTACTAGAATTTTTCATCTTGCACATGGTGTAAACACTCCAAATAACTTACATGGAGAGTATATACATATTTAAAACTCATAAATGTTTCCATCACTTTATTCCAAATATTAAGATCACAATATATAAAAATAAAATAGACAAAGTCCATTAACACTTTAAGACCTCAAGGTTAATCCCTCATTTATTTATTAAGTAAAAGGGCTCATTCAACATTAAATATAATGGATCTATTATTTTAAGAAATAAAAACTTGAAATAAAAAAAAATTAATGTTATATAGTATACAAACCATATTACATTTCATCTTAAATTTAGTGTCAGAGAACTCTTATGATGTTACTTAATTTCATCTCAGTTTAGATTATCTAGTAGATATAATTATATAATTATTACCATAGATTATGTGATTATATCATATAATGATCTATCAATTTTAAGATAATAAAACATCCTTAAATAAAATATAATGAGTTAGAAAAATTATGTTTCAATAATATTTTACGTTATAAACCAATGTAAGAACCAAATAACTTAGCCTAGTCATAAATATGTCAAATTAATTCAATCAACTCAGCTCAACCAAACAAATGAGTTTTAATTTGTAAAAATAATATAACTACATCATGCATAAAATCAACTATTGTTGAACAAGTAATAGAAAATTTCAATCATACCAATAACCTATCATCAACTATAGTTATACAAATAAGCAACTATATACATAGGGTTAAAAAACTCACACAAATAAGCTTATTTTTCATATAAGGAATCAAGTACAACCATGTAATATACCAAAATTTTCACAAGCTAATTATCTAAATCCATACAATAAATCATTTTTCTCACTAATATTCAAGCTATAAATATGTAAATACCACACTAGTTATAGATAGTCATTTAACTACATTACTTAATTCAAGTCTAATTGAAAAGTTATAAACAATCTAATTGATTACTAAGTTTCCAGCTAGATGAGAGTGAATGTTGATACAACCATGAAATATTTTAAATTTTTTATAAAATAATCATCTACATTGATACAATAATAACTATAACCATACAATAACTTACCTCACCAATAATGAACAAAACTAGAACATCAATGACCTTTTGAAATTCATACATCTATTCAAAGATACTAATCATACAATATTACCTTCAACTCAAAAAATATTTCCAATTAGAATGCACTATATATTAGTATCAACATACCATCCATACATTTACATCAGTTATTAAACAATAAATCAGTAAAAATTACCAATAATAAGCAACCAAATGTCATTGAGGCATTCTATCAAACAATTACCAACATGTATATTTGAGGTATATTGACAAACAATTTTCAACCAAAAACATTCAACGTAATTTGATAAATAATAATCAACCAAACGTTATTGAGTTATTCTATCAAATAATTACCAACACATGCCTTTGAGGTATATTAACAAATAATTTACATCCAAGTATATTCAAGGTGATTTAACAAATATTAAGAAACCAAAATCCATAGAGGCATTCTATCAAATAATTAATAGAACATGTCTTTAAATTTTATTGACCAATAATTTATAGCCAAATATATTCAAGGTAATTTTACAAATAATAAACAACTAAAAGTCATTGAGGCATTATGTCAGATAATTAATAGCACATGTTTTTGAGGTATATTGACAAATAATTTGTAGCCAAATATATTCAAGGTAATTTAAAAAAATAATAAGTAACTAGAAGCCATTGATGCATTTCATCAAATGCTTACCAACACATGTCTTTGAGGCATATTGATAAATAATTTAAAACCAAATATATTCAAGGTAATTGACAAATAATAAGAAACCAAAAATCATTAAAGCATTTTGTCATATAATTACTAGCACATGTCTTTGAGGCATATTGACAAATATTTTGTAGGCAAATATTTTCAAGGTAATTTGACAAATAATAAGCAACTAGGAGTCATTGAGGTATTCCATCAAAAAAATACCAACATGTATTTGAAGCATATTAACAAATAGTTTACAACTAAATATATTCAAGGTAATTTGACAAATAATGAGTTACCAAATTTAAACCATTCAGATATGTGAAACAAGAAAGTCGTGAACATTCTCTTGAAAATAAAAATTGTATTGATCTCTACACACTCTTACCCAAAAAAATATACCATAGGCCATGTCATTCAAGATGATTACAAATTCATATAGATCTACCCTATGCTATAATAAGGAATATATCAAGCATAATTTTCATACAACCCTATCCTAGGCCAGATTTATAAATAAAATAAGATTATTTCCAAGAAAATATATCCTAGGACATAAAGAAAACATATATTTCATGCAAAAAAATTATCATTTATCCATATGGGCATAAAACACATATATCTACCCTTGGCTATGACATAATTTCATAGGCGTATATAGAATAATATACGCATATGGGACTATCTCCCATGTAAGGTTTGTAAAATTCTTAAAACCCCAAAAGAATGCTTTGAACATAGAAAAAATTTCAAGAAAAAGAGCAATGTGCATGTTTACAATGTGCTTGAGATTTTCATTCATCTATATGATATCTCCTTCTACCATGTCATAACATCTTATAACTAGTTTGTTTCAAATGTGTTATCACCATCATTTTTCAAGGAACACTCATAAATAAACCTTATTTGATACTCAAAATATCATAAGTTTAACAATAACATAGGTCTCCTATTGAAGATAATGTAAAGTCTAGACCCTAATATGCACAGTATTCCTTTTTTCCCAAGGGAGTCATCTAAAATAATATTATCATGACCATAAAAAATTTAAAACATAATAAAACCCTAAAATATTATGATCATACCTAAATACATGGTCAAAACCATGATAAAATAAGCATGGGTCAAATACCTTTAATTTTTAGCAATGAATAAGGAATCACATATTGATTATAGACCAAAGAGACCCCCATGTAGCAAACATAATCATATACAAAAAAATAAAAATCATATAAAGAAAATGATTATTAAAATCAAGGCACCAATTATAATAAACAATCATTTTTATAATCTAATCAATAATCATAATCATATCAAACATAATGGAGGTAAATCCAAGATACATGGAAGAATTATTTAACTGATTACTTATGCTAAAACATAGTTAATAAGAAATTATTAAATTATCTATAATAATCATAAAAAATATTATGTGATCATTACTACCATTAAAGATATTTATATTTAAGATCTTTGGCCTCACACTTATGGCCTATTTTCTCTTGCTTGAAATCTTAACCATCTTACTCAAAGAACACATTATTTACAAATTGGTGAGCATAATCAGTTAGAAGTTGATGACAACTACATGCATACTAGGGCTAAAAATATTAAATATGACAAAATAGATGATATCTATAATTCATAGTAGGGATTTACACACCAATAATAATAGAGTCAATGTGATAATAGATATAACTAATCATGTAGGGACCAACAAGAAGAAAATAGTTATAATAATTATTCCACATAGTTATTAGTAAACATGATAACAAGGATCTAAAACATATAAATCATATCAAAAAATTGATCCTTGGTCATATAAAAACTAAACATTATTAGTTATTTTATAGTCTTCATTATTGGTAGGTGTCCTCATTCTATCATAGGCCAAAATATGATTAATATCATATATGTTATAGTGACTTCTCATGGGTGAAAATTACTACATATTGCTAATGTGTCATTTAAAATGGAACTCCAATGTTAGGCTCTAAGGGTGGGGAATACCATTAAGCCTCTCCTAAAAGTATTCCTATAAGGTGGGTCTCTTAGGGTCTATATATACCAGGTCATAATGCATTTCTCTTCATTCAATTGTGTATTGTGACAATTCGAATCAAGGGTTTGTTAGTGTAATTTTTAAACTTAATTTTAATAGTGTTATGATCCTTTAAAAAAAATAGATAGATAATTATGGATTCATTTTTCACTCAATTGGGTCCTAATCAAATATTGAAAATAATAAAGCAAGCACATACATTTTCCCAAATTCAAATTAAGGGTTTTAGATTAAAAATAACTAAAATTCTAAATTTAGTTTTTCATTCCCATGCATCTAGTCATTCAATAAAGTGAAAATGAAACAAAATAAGTAATTGAGATGAATGAGTAAAAATAGATTACTATTAAATGAAACCCTAATTTAACAAGATTCGATATAAAAATACAAAAGAGAAGGGGGAAAGAGAGATAAAGTCTATTATTATGAAGTAAAATATATCCATTTTTATTACAAACATCTATGATATTAAACCATCACTTGTCCAGTATGTGCACAACCATCAAAGGATCTAGTGCAAGAGTTTGAGGAAGGACATTCATGTCCATAGTTAATACTAAAAAATATCCATATGTTCCATTAATAAAGATAATGTCTTAAAATAACACAATGTTTGAATGCAATTACAATCAATTTGACAAAAAATATTTAGCATAAAAATAGGGAAAAAAGAGAGGGATAGAGTAAACTCAAAACAAAAGTGATTAGTTCTAAGTGTTTTGGAAAAAAAATCCAAACCTAAAAATGACTAGGGTTGGCCTTTTATAAATCTTTTCATTCTTAATTTCCCACATAAATCCATCCATCACTTTTCCAAACCCACCACTTTAAATTTTTTCTCCATTTTATCTTTCAAAAAGAGCAAAAATAATTTACTTTTTGAAATTAAAAGCCCACTAGGAAAATTATAAATATAAAACATTAAATCTCATTACACAAGTAAAATTTCATGAAACTAAATCCACTGGGACATCTATATCAAATTCATTTTTTCAATGACCCTAATGGTTTTAAAAATAGGTTTACAAGGTCTAAGTTATGCCCTTAATGTGATGAATGGTCTAAAATGACACTTAGAAGACCTATTCAGGTGTGAAAAAGTACAAAACCCATTTTCTAGAATATTTTACCTCATTCCAGATTTGGTGAAATTTGTGAGACCAAAACTTCCATTGTAGAAAGAAAATTTTGAAAGTGTAAGTAATTTTTAAAACTAACTCCCAGGGTGAAAGTTATGCCTCCCAAAGTGATATGAGGTCTAATCAAGTCAACAAGAAAAAAATAAGGTCCCAAGGCCTATAATTCATCATTGACACATTTTATCATTATTTTATAAAACACTAGTGGGCTATCAACCCTTGATTATCACTAAGGGGTCTTGGAAAGTACATTGGGTCCTCCCAAGTCTTCGATGGGTAAAAAAAGGTCTATTAAAGTGTTATCTAAATTTTTAGACAATATATTAATTTTTATAAAAAAAATTATTTAAAAAATATTAAATCACTTAATTACTTTTCAAAAAATGATAATAATAATTAATTAATTTTAATTAGTTATATAAAATTTAACTATTTTAGAATTAAATTAAATAGAAACTAAATTAAAAAAAATTAATTAAACTAAATCAAATATAATAAAATATAATTAAGAAATCAAAATATATTAAAATAAAATGTTATATGTGGGGGGACTTATGTCCACTCCACTTACAATTTTCCAATGTGGTTCTAAACCACATCGAAGACCCATGGTCTCAAATCATGTTTTAACATATATTAACATTAAAAACTTGGTATGTGGGCCTTTAACCCTAAATTTTTCCATGCCAAACTTTAAATGTTGTTTACATTGCAATTGTGGTCATATGTTCACTTAAGACTACATCAAAAGCTTTGTGGGTATCCAAATTTCAAGATTAGCAATGCAATGTTACCATGGAGGTTTTCAAATTAAAATTGCTCAAAACCCAATCAGGTTTTCACCACAAAATAATAAATCAATAGGTGGGGGGTAGGGTATCCCTAACCTAGTCAATAAACTATCCCAATTAACTTTGGCATTGACACTTAAAAATGTACCAATGGACTTCCACATTTATTCACTCCATTACTTAATTGGGAATGAAAAGCCCACCCAAGACTGCAACACTCTCACAATGGTTACGCTGAACTACATGAGATTGATACTCTTGATTCTAACTAGACTTGATTGACATGCAAACTTAAGACCTAATCACTATTAAAAAAATTGATTAACACTACAATGAACAAATAAACTTCCCTATTCCTAATTGGGCTTTAGAATCCAGTTAGGTCTACAAAACCTTAAAAACTTCCAATGAAGACCAAGGTGGATAACAAAACAAAATTATGTAAGGAAATGGACCCTTTTAGAGGAGTATACCTATTAGATATTTAGAACCCTGATTAGGTCTATGAATCTAGGTTTTTCCAAGCAAGTAATAATAGGCCTGTTAGGATGTTTTGGCAAGTTTTTCAAGATCTAGAAAGTGTGATAAGTCAATCAAGGAGTTATTTTTGGGTGAAGTGATATATATAAAACTTTATCATGTGAACCTAGTTAACATAATGAATCTATTTATAGAGGTTTAAATGGAAAAGAAACTAAAATGACTGCCAGATCAAACTAAGAAGCCTAAACAATCCATGAAGTGACTTTTCTAGAGATCATACAAGTGAGATAAGTGTATCAAAAATGAATTTTTGCTCAATGAGTAAAACATGAAACTTATCTATACAATCCTAATTAATATGATGGACTAGGTTTTAAATTACAAAATGGAAAAAAAATAAAATGATCCCCTAAAGTAGCTACAAGGAGTTGAGAGAGCAAGCAAGATATATTGTCACATGAGTACAAGTGAAACAAGACTCCATTTTATGGCCTAGTGTTATATACAAAACTTTATCATTTAGACTTGGTCATTAAAATGGGATAGGTTTCAAGATTCATAATGGAATGAAAACTAATATGACCCTTAGAGTAGACTAATAGAGATAATTCAAGTGAAGCTCCAAATTTAAATTGGGAGGCCAAAACTCTACTTTCACGCTAAGTGTTATATATGAAGTTTTTTTTCATAGACATGGTATTTCCAATAGTGATATTTTTAGTTCCTATTTTGTCATGTAAATTGATAAATAATACAAGGGAAACTTGAGAGTTTTGAGACTAATGATATGTCAATGCAATCAAGAGTGGTTATAAAATTAAAATTAGGTTACCTGATTATTGGAATAATTAGGGCATGTTATGAAAGCAACAACAAATGGAGACTCTACTAGAAAATAATCCTGAGTATATTGAAACAATAGAAACATATCTATGAACCCATAATATTTGGTTGAGATTATGAATATAATTTTAATGGATTTAAGAGAGGAGAAGATGGGAGTGGGTAAAGGACCAAATTAAACATTCTCATTAACTTGGTGTGTGAAAATGTGTTAATTACTACTTCTTAAAACTTATAAGGACTAATTACTACAAACATAATCATCAGGGTAGTGAATCATATCTTGAGAAAACTTTCATGGTCATTGATCTACTAATATCCAAGCATATATATACATAATGGAGTTTTCTCTGATCCCACTCAAGGCCTTGATCTACTTCCAGTCAAGCATCCATATCCTTGGTATAGGTTTCTTGAATCACCCAAAATACAATTTTTTTTGGAAATTAATTTTTTCTATTCTTTTATTTTCTTATTTTATCTTTTCTATTTCTTTCCTTATCATATCAATTTTGTTTTGGGGATCACCATGGTAAGACAAAGGTAGAATTATAGTTTTTTCACCCTAGATCTTCACCATAGCAGGTTCATTGAGGCAAACCTATAAACCATTAAGATGTGATTTATGTGATTGGATTCAATATAATGTATTCATCAACCAAATAATTTACCCAAACTTAATCCAACATAGATAAATTAAAAACACACATAATAACTCAAGCTTTCAGAACCAATTTGAAAATAGGATTTAACACTATAAATTACTTAGAGTACTTATATACCATAATGCATTTCATGTTACCTATGTATCAGTATTTTGTTCTTCATTATTTGACCAATAGGGGAACGTACATGAAAAAATAGATGGGCCATATCAAAAAGAGATAAGAAACAAGGCTCAACTAACAACAAAAAAGGGGAAATGCAAGAAAAACAAACTAAATTAATAATAAAGTAGGAACGAAAGCAAAAAGAAAAAAAGAAATGGAAAGAGAAAGTATTTATAATAACTTGTTAGGTTAATTAAAGGCTAGAAGTAATGTTTGAGGAACTATTTGTTGATAGGAAATGGAACATCCTCACCAATTACATACCTTAGTTTGAATTCATTCTTGCCCAATATTTTAGATATTTGGTAGGGACCCAACCATAGGGCATAAAAATTTCCATGTTGTACCTTTTTATTATGAGCCCTATCCTAGATAAAGACAAGATCCAAGACTTGAAAGGATTTTACTTTTTCTCATTTGTCAAACCAATGCTTGATGACTCCTTGGTGTTTTTTGAAGTGCAATAAGAATACATCACATTTTTCTTCTAGTTATATCAAGTTTAAGAGGTGAGATTATTTATTATCATCATTTTTAAGGTAGCCTCTCACTAACTATAATGTGTGGATTCTTAAGTTAATTGTAAATATTGGGTCTTGGTTGTCAATAATATGGTATGGTGTTGTGCCTAGGGATGACTTAATTCTAGTCCTATCAAGTTCTTATTAGTTGTTATTCAACTACCATGTTAACTTGAAATTACTAATTGGAAGAGAACTTGATGATTACCTAATTTTCATAGGCTCATTTAGTAAATCAAAGAGAGGAGAAATTAGGACCATTATCACATACTAGAGTGGTAGGAATCCCAAACTTGGTGATGATATGCTCCTCTAAGAATTTGATTACCATATTGGTTATATAATTATTGAATGCTTGAGATTTGATCCAATAGGTAAAATAATTAGTTTCCATAAGAATGAACTTGTGTCCTATAAATTAATTAGCATTGATCACTCTAACAAAGTTCAATCCCCATTTAGTGAATGGGTGGACCTTAATAAATGAATACAATGGTATGGCAAGGGTACGTTATTTATGTGAAACAACTTAGAAGGTATGATAGCTTTGGACATGAACATGAGCATATTTAAAAACATGTAGCCAATAACACCCTACCATAAGTATCTGATGAGATGTAACACTCTATGAACCATGACCAGTTCCATATTTATCATGGAGATCACTGAGTACTTCATTCATTTTTTATTTTTTAAAGCATCTCATATATATTCCTTCATGATTATTTATATATATTACACTAGGTTTGATCATAAATATATTATTTTTTAGGTGTAAGACTCTCCTCTAATTGAAATTTAGATGATTTAGGAACTCATTGTTGAGTAAATAGTATACCGCATATTAGTACCAATCATCATTTGTGATATCTTTCACTATATTTTATTGACAAATGATTTGTGGGTCTACTTTGGCCACTACCTTACTTATTCCTCAACCTCATACAATATTCATTGGTTAGATTTCTAGGTCAAAATTTTGGATAATAGTCATCCACTTGCCTCTTTGCTCACCCAACTCATTTTGAATTAGCATGGCCTTCATTATTAGGGTTGGCACAACTACAAATACCTTTGTGTGGAGAATGTAATATCTAAACTTTGTAAGTACTTTGATTAATGCAAACTCTTATTTATTAATAGTTGAATACCTTAGTTTAACATTATAGAGTAGAGACCTCATGAATGATATACATCTCTCATCTATGGGTTCTTTCTTCTATGTTAGGACAACCCTTGAGTGTTATGAAGTGAAAAAATAGATATAGAAGGGTTGTGTATAGTCAAGAGTGATAATCACTAGAGTGTTTAAAATTGTTATCTTGATCTGATCAAAAGTCATTTTTGCATTAGTCATCCATCAAATCTTTGCATCTTTATTTATCATGTTATTTAATGGTTAGAATATCTCTTCAAATCTTGAGATTAAATTCCTTTTGTAGTTAATTTTGTCAAAGAATTAAATCAGCTCTTTTCTACTACTAGGTAACAAAAAATTTAAAATTACTTTCACATTTTTTGGATTTATGGCTATGCCTCATTCTGAGATGATATGACCTAATAATTTACCCTTTGTGACCCAAATATGCACTGTTTGTGTTTAAGTATATTTCATGATCTTTGCACCTCTACAATACTACTCTTAAGTCCTTCACGTAGTCTTCTCTATTCTTCAAAAAGATAGTCAAATCACCCATGTATATAATAATGCACTTACCAATGAGATCCTTAAATGTGATATCCATGGCATGTTAGAAGGTATCACCCATATTGATTAGGTTGAATTTCATCCTTTTGTATATGAATGTACCCCACTTTGTTTTGGATGATGTCTTGATTCAATCCTTATAGTTTACCATTACCTAATTATATTTTAAGTACCCATCAAGAAATGACATCATTTTAGAGTGATTCATTATCTTTAAGACTTCATATAGTGAAGGTGGAGAATAGTTATCTTTTCTTGAGGCTTTATTCAATTTGTGGAAGTCTACATGAATCCTTATCTCTCTAATATGATTATAGACTAACACTATATTAGCCACCCATATGGAGTGCATAATAGGAAAGATTATCTTTGTTGAAAGTAATTTATATACTTTATTGAATATCAATGGCTCTAGAAATAGATTCATTGATCTTTACTTCTAATGGAATAGATTAAATCCCATATTGAGAGGGATTGAATGAAAGTATTGAGCATTTTTAAGTCTTAATATCTCCATGCTATAACATCCTTGAAATATTTTAGGGCTTAAATGAACCCTTGTTTTTATTTTTCTATACATGTGCTTAAAAGCACATTTTGGATTTGTTAGCATTGCCTAGATTGCAATGCTACTATTTCATACCTTTAGTGGGGATTGAATTTTAATTTTCACCTTGATATTTCATGTAATACATTCTTTCAAGTGAGATCATGCCCTTTGGTACATTATTCATTTTTAAATTGATCACCCCTTCTTCATCCAGTTCAAACTCTTATCTATCATCTTCATATATAATCTGAGACTCAAATACATCCGTGTTGCTGATGAATTTTATGATATGTTGATCATCATTGAATGCCTAGAATTTCTTGATATTATGAGGAATGAAATGAGTAGAGACTAAATCCACTAATAACTTATTAACTTGGAGTTAACTATAAATTTTAGAGTGCTCACTACTATTACCAATGCATCCTCCATATAGCTAATTCTATGAGGCAACATTTAAATATTGAATACATCAAAATAATTTATCAAGTTCCATGCTTGGTTATTATATCTAGATAAATATTTTTCATTAAATGTGTACTAGATTATTACTTGTCTGACCACCAATTTTGAGTCACCAAGTACTTTGATATCTTGACTTTCATCCTTAGATAAATTAGAGATTGTGAACTAGTTCCTCTTATTTAGCTATATTGTTCATCTAGTAAAATTATAGGTGAAATGTGGATAAGTATGACTTCCATCATGGGTTATTGAGATCTACTTGACACCACACCTCTTCATGGACTTAGATCCATCAAAATTTAGATTCCATAGGTGATTTTTAGTTGTATGTGTAGGATTATGATAAGTAGGCGTTGATAAAATATTATCCTCTTAGTTTTTTTCTAAAAATCTAGGGGGTATGCACTCTCTTTCTCAGCTAATAGGGACCTTTTGGTCAAGTCCTCAATGGTAGAAGTAGGTACAAGATTGTCCATAATGGTTATTTTATTGTCTAATGAGCTTTCAAGTCTCTTATTTTTACTTGTATAATCATATTTCATAGCCTCATATGCTATGCAACACTAGGAAATGAACTTATCTATGGTGAACATAGTAAATCATCCTCATCTAGACAGTATAACTCCTCAAAGTCTAATTTTTATTACATAGAAAACATGTCAATGGATAATTTATTATAAGATTTTGCCTCTTTCTCAAGTTCATAGACACCTAGTTTATATTCTTCATACAATAATTCATTCATTTTGTTATATTCTATGATCACATGAGTCATTTTTGGCTTAGGATCAATTTTAATATGATTAGGTATGCTTTGCCATGGGAGCCACATGTGAGAGAAGTTAGTTCCCATGTAACCATTCAATGTTATTGACCAATATTTTCTCATAAACATGGCATAAACATCAAGTATATACACTACCTAAATATTAGTAAATTATTTCACATTTGGATTAGATGCCAAATTCATGTTATTATGATTCAAATTACCAACAATCTTAAACTCTAACTTGTCCAACTAAGTAATTTTTGTATCTAACTTTTCATGAGTCAAAACCAATTATTATAAAACTATATATAGCATCACATTATCACAAGAACTTGAATCCACCAAAAAAAAATTTAAAGTTCTTACTAAAAATAGAAATTATTAGAAGAAAAGAAGGAAATTTAATTTTTTCTATATATATTGTGATGTGAGCATCATATATCCTACTGGATTCTTTCCATTTAGGAGTGGATAATTATTTTATTAACATTTCTTTCTATTTAGAAATATGGATCAAGCCAAACATTGTGATATCGGCCTTAATTTTCTATAGGTCATCTACAATGATATATCCATGTTTGCTTGGTTCCACTAGTTTGTTAGTTTATGGGGTTGCATAATTTTTCTTGGGTTGATAATGCATGTTAGGTACCTTAGGTAGAAATAGGTTATTTTTTGAGTTCTCATTAGGTATAACTTGAGTGTTATTTAAAGGACTAGACATAGTTAATGGACCTTGGAACTTACTCCTTAACAATAGTTTTTTCTCCTTTGAAATTATTTAAATGTGTGGACTTCATATAATTTATTTTTAGGCTCATTATCACTCTAAAATGGGATCTCATAAGTTTCCAAGACTAATCTTTTACTAGGGTTTCCTCTGCCTTGATTAGAGTTGTTATTGTCAAGTGCAAGCACTATATCTACATTATCCATCTCCTTGTATAAGATGTTTTAGGCCAAGATGAACTTGGGATAATAAATTTAAACATGATAATTCATGTTGTAAAACCTAAACTTGGTGGGAAATACTAAATTAGTAAAGTTAACAATGTTAAAAGCATTATTATTATTATTGTTATGATTATTATTATCAATCAGACTAAACACTCCTCCATAATTGGGCCTTATGTTCCATTACCTATTGGTTATTTGGAAGTTGATGTTTCTATTTTATGTGGGGTTATTCATGTTTTGGTAAGTGATTTATGACACTTGTATATGTAAATTTACTATGTCATTTGTTAATTTTTGAAGTATTTGATATATGTTTACTACTTCAGGGTTCATGCTAAAATTCTATTGATTTCATATTTTTGGTTATGGGTTAAACATAGGTGAAGAGTAATTTATAAATTTAGGGGTAGTAAGATGCGCTTGGTTATGGGTATTATTAAAAAGTTTCTAATTATTTAGAAATGATGGGACAACCTATCAATTACTAGTAAAGGTGGCATAACCACTTGTGCTAAGCGTGGTAATAGTGTACCATGTTATTATAGATGGTAGGAACAAGTTTTTGATTATTTTCCTAAGATAAAACATGATTTGGAAGCATACAATGTTAAATGTTATTCATATAATTCATAGGCACTGGGTTGTGTTATCACTTAGAAGTGCACCTTTGTAAGAACATGTGTTTACTCTCACTCTTATTGATATAATGAAAAATATCCAAAGGTGAGGCTAACCTTATGTTGGAGAGAATATATAGATGAAGAGTTGGTTCCATTTGGTATTCTCACCCACTTCTTTCTAAAATCTCTAATTTTGTGGTTTCTTGACTAGGAAAAGGGTTAAAGGAGTAATATTAAAGATAAATTTAACATAAAACTAAAAATTTTGGGTGATTCAAAAATATTAAGGTCAATTATGAATATACTTGACACACTTTGAAACCTAAAGAACTTGCAGACATTTAATTCATCTTCATATAGTGTCTCTTACATCAGTATTTCTCATAAAGGTCTTGAAAAAAACTCACACTAACTTGAAAGAAATGACCTGTAATATTTCTTATTTTATACATAAAGGTGAAAAGTTTAGATATAAACATATGAAAAATAATCATTCACCAGGTTACATCAATGAACACAAGGAAGACATTTCATGAATAACCTGAAGATGAAGGAAAAATAATATCTTTATTACTTCAAAGGTGATGTATTATAAATTTTGGTAGATTTTCTATAAGCCAAGATCATAATCTCCTCCTAAACTTTAAAAAATGAAAATACATATAGAAAGGAAGAAGAGAGATAAGAGATAAAACAACCCTAAACTAGATGAGTCAACATGCTAACTCATAGTTCACTCTCCTTTCAACTAAACACTAACTCAAACTTCAACTCCAACACCAAAATTTTAAATTCTAACATAGCATACTTAGTGTTTAAACATTATTTCTTGAATTATGGTGTAGAAGTTAGAGAGAGAAGCTTGTTTGAATTATTCAAAATTCAAATGTTCATGCATGCATTATGGTCTTCAATATTAAAGATATCTTCAATTAACTCCTCTTGATCTTGTATTGAACTCCTTTAATATTGAACTTATTTCCTTTTGATCTTGAATGCATCTTGAAGTTTGAATTCAGTTACCTTTATTTCATCTTGGAGTTTGACTTGACTTATCTTGACTTTTAACTTGGATTTTGACTTCAACTTCATAACTTGCATCTTCCATGCATGTTTGAGTTATTGAATTTATAAAATTAGCTTGAAGGGGGGTGTATTAGGAGAGATAATGTATTCTAACATGCATGGGGACTCCTTATTAAACCTAAGTTCATTTTGAAAACTAACACTTAACCTCTCCTTGATATTCACTTAGCAAAGAGAACATGTGTTTGACTTGACTTTTCTAAATCTATATCAAATGAGGTACAATAGAGAGATATATTTTCTTACGTGTTTAATTTATTGAAAACTTCATGAGATATACTTAGTTATTATGCATGTTATGATGGCAATCACAACTCTCTATACTATTTATTCTTGATATATCTATCTTCTATAGTTGTAGAAAACTTCTTCAATGTGTTGGAATATTGTCATTGATGTCAAAATTATTGTAATTGATGTCAAAAAAATTCCCAATGAAATTGGCATCAGAATTGTCAAAGGAATTGTCTATGAAAATGTCGATGGAATTATTGATATATGATATAAATGTCAAGGTAAATATTTATGGAATTAATGATGGATAACGTAAATTTCAATCGAAATGTTGATGGAGATGTCAATGATCACATCTTTTGGGGAAGAGGTGTTTCTTGTATGAGACACCTCCTTTGTGAAGAGACTTTGAAGGTTATATCATGTGGATATAGGGTTGATAAATATATGTAATTTGAAGTGTGAGACATGTTAATATTAATAAATAAGAGAAGGAATCAAGTGTGTGGAGAATAAAATGATATATCATATAAACACATGTAGATTTGAAGAATAAGAAATAATTATTCATATTATTACATGGAGAAGAAGAGGAAGAAGAGAGAGAAGAGAGAGAAGAGGAGAAGAGAAAATATTGATTATGCCATCATTTGTTGACAAAGTAATAGTGATAAGGTGGAAATTTTTTAAGTGACATTAGTTCCTTAGAAGAGAAAGATCAATGTCTTATGCTAATTCAGTGTTTGGGAATGAAGTTGGTGATTCAATTAAAAGAGATAAGTGTTTATAGATAAGCTGATTCTTATCATTTGGTATTGGTGTCTCCAAGTAGTTTTGTTTCTATATAATTTTTGTAAAAATAATTATTAATATTATGGGTAGATTTAGACATTAGATCCAACTAACCTTTCAAGTGCGGTTTTTCCCCATTGATGGTTTCCCATGTAAATTTTATGTTGCAAATTTACTTATTCTTATATGAACGGTTTATTTATGAAATTTAATTAGAAACAAAGTAAATTATTATTACATGTTGATTCACCCCCCCTCTCTTAGTGTGGTGTGTGCTCAATAATTGGTATTAGAGTGGGTTCCTTCATAAATAGTCTAACCATGAGAAGGTATATCTCAAGAGAACACATGGCCATTAAAGAATGATTCTCCATAAAGAATGCTCCATTATTTGATGAAATAGACTATGAATTATGGAGAATAAGGATGTAAACATATCTAACACCCCTTGGATTTGATATATGGTAAACAATAATAACTAGATATATAATGCCAAAAAATCCACCAACATATATAAAAGGAAAGAATGTGAGTGAAAATAATGCAAAATCCATGAATGTAATTTTGTGTGGCTTATCAGAATCATAATTTATTAAAGCAACGCATTGAAATTTATAAAAAGACATCTTAGATAAAATTCACACCATCTATGAGGGTGATGACAAGGTAAATAAAAATAAGCTTCAAAGACATATAAGACAATTTTAATGTCTAAAAATGAAGGATGAAGAAAAAATTTCATCATATTTTCTTTACGTGGATGTGATTGTTAACACCATCAAAGAGTTTAGTGAAAAAGTTGAAGAATCTATAATAGTTAAAAAGGTACTAAGGCCTCTAACCTTAATATTTAATGCAAAAAAAATTGATATTGAATAGATGAAGGATATAGACTCATTAAAAATGGATGATCTACATGGTATACTCATGAATTATGAAATGAGAACCAAAAAATAAAATCTATCAAAAAGGGAAGCAACCTTCAAAGCTTCAAAGAAAGGGAAAAATAGAGATTCTGAATCAAACAATAGTACCAATAATGAACAAGATGAGGAGGGCATATTTGTCATAAATTTTTAAAAAGTATCCATAAGATACAAAGGTAAGTTACCTTTCAATTGTTTTAATTATGGTAAAATAGAAAAATTTGCTGATAAATGTCCACATAAGGATAATAGTGACGATGAGAAAAATAATAATGAGGAAAGGAATAAGGAAATCAAAATTTAATACAATAAAGTATTTAAACGAAATGAATATAAGAAAAAATTTGGTAAGCACAAGAAAAGCCTTTGTTCCAAAAAGGAAGGTAACTCGGCTGAGGAGAGTGATGAGCATATCAGATAGTGACAAAGAAGAAACAATGTTCATGGAAATAGAAACAAAGAGTGATGTCATGGAAAATGAATACAAATTTTTGAGTGAAGGAAAAGAAGATATGGATTTATAATAAGAATAATATAATTAAAATAAAGGAGAGCTAGATATTGAAGAACTCATCTATGCCTTAGGAGAGATAAAAATGTTGAGGAAAAAGAATTTGAAACAAAGAGTACAAATTCAAAATATGAATAGTAAGATATTGCATTTAAAACAAAGATGACACGGAATGTTGAAGAATAAAACAAGGTTATCAATGGCTTAAAAACTCAATTAGATGAAATGAAAAGAATCAAAGAGGAAATAAGAGACAAATTTAAAATAAAGGAGGATGAGTGCAAAATGCAAGAATATAAAATAATTTTCTTGAAATTAGAACCAGAGAAGACAAAAAATGAGTTGAATAAGATATCAAAATTAAAGAAGAGTACTAAAATGTTGATAAAATACTAACTATTCAAAGGTCACCATTCATTAAGTATGGAATTGGCTATAATGAGAACCAAAAGAACACTAAAAAAGGGAAAAGTTAAAAATATACATAATCAAGAAAGAAAGTAAATATGGAGAAGTCAAATAAATATGTGGATGCACCTAAGAGGTTTGTGAATATAGAAAGCAAAAAGAATACAAAGCATGGAAATCCTCCTCATAGATAAAATAGAGGTAAGAATATCCCTTTTAGATATTTCAAAAGATCATTTCCATCAAGGTAGAACAATGTGATAAGGTAAACGAGCTAATTATATGGTTATTATTATTATTGCAATCAATTTGGTCATAGAGAAATGGAGTGTAATGCACATGAAAGAAATGAATAAGCATGGAACTATGGGAAAAAACATATGGAGTTTCCAATAAAAACTATAACTCATTTTCCCCACTATTAAATTACATGAGAATAATACTATATGTTATAATTGTAACAACTATGGACATATAACATGATTCTATAGAAGTGGTTTTATGAAACCTCCTAGGAAGAATAATAAAATGGGTGCCATGATTAAGAAAAAGGAAGAAACTTTAAAATTATGGAAAAAGAAGAAAGAGTAAGAAAATAAGGAGAGACCTATGTTTGTGTAAATTGTACTTCATGCACAATAGGTATCACTAAGATCATAAAAATCATGAATTTAGGGGGAGTTAATAATTTCATTATCTTTTAGTTCCATAGATTATTTGGTGATATGAAATAATAAAATAAAGAGAAAAATCAGCTAATGACTATTATTTTTGAGAGTGATGATGCAAGTGATGGTACTATTATTAGAAGAAAGTCAGAGAAGTGAGAATAGATCAGAATGAAATAAATTGGGTATAGAACATCTTATAATAAGAATGGGCCAGCATTAATTTCATAATATATAAGTTATTTTAGATCCAAAAAGTGATAAAGCTTGAAATGTTAATCAACTTATGGAGCATGATATGTAGATAGAAAGGGAAGTGGAAAAGAGGATTTACCACTTGAGCAACTAGATATAATCTATATGGATGTATATGATGTCAAAAATCCTAGATTTGATCAAATTCAAAGTACACAAATAAGAAAATAAAAATTACTTATGAAAAAGGATAGGGAAGAGTATAAAAATAATCATTTAGTTGTGGTGATGTTGAAGAAGATGACATGGATGTTTCCCATGATTTATTTGTATATGTAAGTATAATGAACATCCCTTTGCCATTTATGTTAAAGCAGGAAAATTAATGAAAGGGGGAGTAAAGGAGGAGAACTACAGCAATGGGGATTTTCTCTATAGATTTTCCATCAATGAAAAATGGGGAGATTGCTTTAATATTATCATTGATGTCAAATGAATTGTAATTGATGTCAATAGAATTTCTAATGGAATTGTCAACATAAATATCAATGGGTAATGAAAATGTCAACATTCACATATTTTGATGAAGAGGTGTCTCTTAGATGGGATGCCTAATTTTTTAAGAGACTTTGAAGGCTATATAATTTGGATATAATGTTGATAAATATATGTAAGTTGAATTGTAAGATATGTGAAGATTAATAAAGAAGAGAATGAAGAAAGTGTGTGGAGAATAAAAAGATATATCATACAAACAAATGAATATTTGAAGAATAAGAAGTAATTATTTATATTATATAGAATGAGAATCATAATAATAATATAGATAATATGTATAATATCAAAACTTTATTGTGCCATCATTTGTTGACAAAGCAAGAATGAGAAGGTGGAAATTGTTTAAATGAGATTGATGCTCCATAACAGAAAGATCATTGTCTTTCACTAAGTTAGTGTTTGGTAGTGAAGTTTGTGATTTAATTAAAATATGTTTATTTATATATCTAATTTTTTACTTATAATTGGGTATTATTGTATCCAATTATGTTATTTACTATATAACTTTTGTAAAAAGAATTATTAATCTTATGGATAGATTTGGATGGTATATCCAAATAGACTTTCAAGTGTAGTTTTTTCCCACCAAGGTTTTTAAATGTAAATTATGTGTTTTTAATTTAATTTTTATTATTTTAATGTTTTATTTATGAAATTTAATTATAATTAAAGTAAATTATTATTACAGACTGATTCACCCCCCTCTCAATGTGGTGTGTGCTCAACAGAATGTACCATGAGAACCTAGAACTTGATGATTATAAATTATTTGATTAGATAAGGAGGTTAAATAGGATTTATAAATAATAATAATGTATTAAAATACATTAAAATTAATTTTCAGCTCCAAATTCCACTTACACCCTAAAAAATGCCATCGTGTGCTCTTTAGGCCTCAAGAAACCCTGATTTGTATTTGGGGGTCTAAAATGAGTTCCAAACCTTACCAAAAACTCATCATATGATAATTTTATAGGTATAAATGGTTAATAATTTAAATTTTTTAAATTATTGAAAAATATTCATGAAAATCTAGAACAAAAATTCACAAAAAAGTGCATGCTTGCTGCCCATAGGGTGACCTAGAGATGTTTTTCAATGAGTTGAGCCTATTTTGAATTTATTTTCATTAAATTAGAATTTATTAAATTATTTAAATTAATTTTTCACACTTTAAAATAAAATTTTCCCTCTAAAGTACATGAAACACTCGTTTCTAACTCTATTTGTGAGCAAAAATTTGAAAAAAACCTCAATTTCCTTCATGAATAGACCTATGTTTTGTCATTTCATATATAATAAGGTATATTAAGTAAATTAAAACATTATTGAAACTTAAATTACATTAAAAAAATACCTCCATGTCAAATTTAAAGATATTTCATTTAATAAAACTCAAAATATGTCCATTTTGGTGTTTCTTAGCTTGCACAACTTCATTTTTGAATGCCTGTAGATCTAAGTTTTTTCCATTTTATTAAAATTTATAATTAAAAAATACCTGATTATTTTTTTATTTTTAAATTTAATAACGCCTCTCAACATTAAAATCATTGTATATACTCAAACAATCTCTTAAACCTCTTAAAAAGTGGCATCTCTCTTACTTGCTTGAAACCCTAATAACTATACCTTTACCTATATCCATTATTTGCATAGAAAATTTGATTTATAAACGTGTATGAAGGTAATTTATGCCCCATAATATCTCACAAAAGCTTTTTTTCATTAAATAACTCAAAAACTCAATCACGTCTCTTAAAACTGATCTATTGAGGTTTAAGAAGGGTTTTAGAGGACCTTTCCTTCTTAATGATTGTTCATAAAGTTAATAAAATGTAACTTAAAATAATGAATTTAATATTAAGATAATATGTGAACATAAATCCCATTTAAACCATTATAACCAACTCTTCTTCTCCTTCATGAATGAATATTTAAGAATTGTCTTCACTATCTTGCAACTAGCTAGTTAGAGGAATAGAAAGAACCCCTATAAAAATTTGGACCTATGAGATATTCATGAGAATGGTTTTGAAATTATTATGGTTGTGTGATGTTTTTTATAACATTATAATTATTAAATCCATGAATTTATCCTTATTTAAAACTTACACATAATCAACTTTGACCAATGGTGGTAAAATTGTCAACATTCTTGGTGACTTTGATGGGATGTTTATCTACTAAACACTCAAGACCAGTAGATATATACATTTGGTTATGGGATTATGAAAATATAACTAAATATGAAACTAAAAATTCCCTAAATCAACAACACTTGTGCATAAGCCCTTATGGAATTGAAAACTAGGATAACTACTGACTAAAAAAAATGTAAGATAGTACTCAAAGGAAAGTGAAAACTAAAACTAATAAATAAACATGTGAATAAAAAAACTTGGATGAAAATGATATATAGCACTAATATGTACAGATAATAACCTATATCTAGTAACAATTCTTAATTTGAATCCTATTTACTATGATTTGGAGATCTTCACCATCCATCTTGGCTAGTTAGAAGGTGATGTGAGGCTTGCAGCTTGAGATCATGTAAGTACCACTCCAAAGTTATTCAAACTTTGTGTTTATTCCTATTTCGTTACTATCCTCATCCCATTTGATAATTAAGTCACATTTTTTGAAGATATTTGAAGATGTTCTTCTATCAAATGTTTTATTTACCTATGATTGATGCATCTCTATAGATAACATGAATTTATTTTTGAGTTACTCTAACTACATAAGTTCAAAATATCTCACTTCCATAAGATCAATCTATAAAAAATCGATTTGATTCATTAACTCCAAAGTAGGGAGCTCAAGTGAGATTGGCAATATAGCTTTACTCCCACACACTAGCTTATAGGGTGAATTATTAATGGACCTCTTAAAGGTGATCCTATCAACCCATAAATCAGATTTTAACTTCAAATACCAAGTCCTTTGATTATATTCAATCGTTTTCCTAATGAACTTCAATAAGTTCTTGTTAGTAGACTTGGCAAGGCCATTACCTTATGGATAATAATTGGAATACATGCTGAGATACCAATCATTTTGAATAGTCCATTGATTTATTTTATCCATACAAATGTCATAATAATCTTTAAATTATATTATAATAATACTAAACCTTATGATCAAACCTTCATAGAAGTCCAAGACACTAGATTCATTTTCTTCCTTCAAAGCCACTACTTTTGTCTATATATTAAAGTAATCTATGGATGTAAGTATCCACTTGTGGCCCAATCTTAAAGGTGAATTGATGAGGCAAATGAAGTCTAAACCCCATTAAAAAAATGTATGATATAATGAAATGGGTTAAAGAGGTAGGGTAACAAGTTTTCCCTTTCCTACAAACAATGCACACTTCTTGCACTACCTTACCCAAGCATGAGAATATTTGAATATGTTTGGCTAATAGTATCCACCCCTCATGATTTTGAGGGTTATTGTCCTTGTTAAAAAATTTCCTCCACCTTATCCATCATGAAATTATTCAATTAATATTTTGACTCTAAATGGCTCTATGCATCTCAAAAATATGGCATTAACATCATTTTCAAACAATACACCATCAACATGTAGAAAATGAATATATTACATCCTAAATTACCTTATATTTGAACCACTTTGAAGGTACCTTACCATACTTTGAAATTATATTTTTGAAGGTATATGATTACTTGTAATATCTTCATCATTAAATACTAAAGTGCTTCTTTATTTTCTTTCAAATCTTGAGCCAAGTGCTTGCACAACCCTTTGCCTCTAATCAGATTGGTTACCTTTATTTCCACATCATATTTCATGACCCTTGTTATTTATCCTACTCTATTTTCACTTATGTCCTTTTTCAACAAGAATTCTTTGATGTTAGGATGGGAAACTATGTTGTTAGATGATAGGTGCCTAAAATTTTTGAGACATTTAATTATGGAAATCACATTCTTATAAACAAATATGTACATTGTTCCATATTCTTTCAGCCCTTAGCTAAATAATGCTATTGGCTGCTCCAAACTTTGTGAAATTTTTAATGTTAATATTCCTAAAATTATATCAATATTTTCATATGCATATAATACAAAATCCTTGGAAAAATAAATATTGATAAGAGTGGGATCACTAGCAATGGCTTGTTTGATTTATTTAAAACTTTTCATACCTTCCTTGGTCTAAGTAAAATTATAATTCTCTTGAGCATAGTTGTACAAGGCTTTGACAAACTTGAGAAATTAGGTATATACCTTCTTATAAAGCTAATTTTTCCAAGGAAACTTTTTAATGATTTTTTATTCTTAGGCAATCACAAAGTAAGAATATAATCTATTCTTTCTAAATCAGTACTCAAACCATTCTTAGAAAAAACATGATCAAGGAGTTTACCTTCACCTACTAAAAACACACACTTATTTGGGGTAAGTGACACTCCATATTTCCTACATCTCTCAAATACCTCTCTAAGATGAAGCATGTGATCACTTACATTATTTAAAAAACCTATAACATCATTAAAATACACAAGAACAAATTTATTGATCAAACCTTGAAAGGCCATATCCATGGTTCTTTGGAATGTTGCTCCTACATTTTATAACCTAAAAGGCATTTTTCAGTATGCAAAGGTGCCCCACTTGGTAGTGAATGTAGTTTTGAATTGATAATCATCTTTTAAAAGTATTTGTTTTTATCTACTATAAACATATAGTAATGAAAGCTTTTCCAAACCAGCCACTAATTATAGTATTTGTTCCATTTTTGGGAATGGATAATGGTCCTTAAGTGAGGCCTTATTCAAGTCACAAAAATCAACACACAGTCCAATTTATCCATTATTATTCCTCCCAAGAATAAGATTAGACATCCAAGTGTAATTATTTATGGGAAAGATGATATCTTATTCAATCAATTTATTAAGCTTTGTTCTCATCAAAGGTTCCAACTTTGACTTAATTGACCTTTATCTTTGCCTCACCCATTTTGTATCTTTTAATTCAATGGTGTGTTAATCCAAAATAGTATCAAATAAATTTAAATCAATATAATCCTATGAAAACACATCAACAAAATATTTACATAAATCAACAAATGAACATTTTTGAGATTGAGAACATACTTTACCAAGTTTGAGAGCTTTTGTATTGATTATGTCAATGATTGCATAATGTTATTCTTTGGTAGACAAAGAATTTTTTTAAATTATTACCTCATTATCCATATCTAAAATATTCTCAAGTGTGATGAGACTACTGGGTAACTTTTTGGACTTTATTTGAACTATTTGATCACCATACTACTGCAAAAGTTTTGAATAATTTATAGAATAAAATTCAATCTCTTCTTGTAGGAAATGAACAACTTTATCATCATATTTAAAGACTTACCAATTCAAATTATTATCAATTATATATGGTATTAACACAATTTTAATTTATGGTTGAATTTAATCATTGTTTACAGCATCTATAATTTCAAATTATTATCTAATTGCATCTAACCTATCTACATGTTTATTACTCTCTCTAGGCACTATCTATATGTCGAATGCACCAAAATATTCTAGAAGAAATATATATCTTGTGTTTATATTATTTTATCAATGGATTTTTACACAAATTAAAACTTATTATTAGATTTACCATAATATCACTCTCTCTAAATGTCTGTAAGAGGTTAGCTCCCATCTTTCTAGCCCATTGCAAATCATGAACTAAGGCCTCATATTAAGCCACATTATTAGAGCATGCAAAATAAATTTTTAAAATAGCAAATTAACTTTGTTTATAGGGTGAAATTATCATCATACCAACCTATATACCATGTTTATTATATGATCCATCAAATAGAGCTTCCATATACTATCATTTTACTCACTTTCTTTGTATAGAGCTAGAATTTGTGCACCAATTTCATGCAAATAGTAAACTCCAAGTCCTTATTCCTCTATCATATTGTAGGGATCATTCTAATGAATGTTAGTATCCCATTAATCAATAAAAAAATTAGGTACACCATCAAGATATGAATTTTCTTTAGCTTCACTTTTTTTCTATTGTATCTATGATGACACAATTAGTATTAACAATACTAGGCATGTATGGTTCTAGATGAAAATGATCAATAGGATATAAATGAATTGTAAATTTTATTCCATACATTTTTCTAAACATTATGTAATTATAATAAGATTAAATATACCCACCAACATTTTAATTGAATTCTTATGATAAGAACATAGTAAAGTATGGAGGAAGATCCACCACTACCACATCCTACTGAATGATCACATTTCGACTTGCATGAAGCATTAATTTTATATTATTAATTATACCCACTATCTTGGTTGGAGATCCATTAATTTTAAAAACACCCTTAGTTTTTTTTTGATACATTGAATCTAATTATTAGTAATCTCTTTTAGCATTATTGTGCTACTTCATCTACTGTCAATCATGCAATTATGAACTAGTGTCTCACCAAAAATTAAGGAAAGATAGAAAAGAGGTGTATTACTTGGTTTTTTATCATGTTTTTTAACCTTTACCACTTTATATACCTATTATGCTTGTTGATTCTTTTACTTATCTGAATGTGTTAAAACCACACCTTCCTTCTCTATTGGTTTTGTAGATAAGCCAAGTCTTGAAATCTCATGTATAAGTGTATCATTTTGTCTTTGGATGGACAATGAATCTCAAATGGTCATGATAATTTTAGTATTATTAATATGATATAATATGTTAAAGGATGAGCTTCTAATATTTATTTGAACTTTTGGAGCAATGGGACAATCTTGTACTTGAGTCACTTAGTGAAGCTTGCTTGCTTTAACATGTTGATTTTTCTAAGCTAAAGGGGAAACAATCTGATCATTATTACTTTTAGAAACCATATTATGACATTTGAAACATGTATTACCTCTTTTATCTCATCTATAACCATTATCTAAGCTCTTTTAATGGCTATAACAAAGTTATTTCATTTGCTAGGATCACCAATCTAATTTACTACCACATGATCATCAACTTGGAAATTCATCAAGATGACATCTAGTTTTACTTTTCCATGATTCACTTCCCCTTGTTTCATAATATATTAATTATTTTTTCCTTATTGAAAAAATGATTCCTCTTGTATCATTTGAGGAATTGCCATATATTGTGATATTAAAGCTTGATTTTACACGTCATTATTGTTAGAAGGTTGCCAACTTGAATCTTGAATCAAATTATTTTTATTGGTACAAGGGCCTTGGTTATGGAAGGAAAATTAATATTAATTACATCATATTGTTTTTCTAGTGTAATGGCTCCTTGAGCTTGGTATAGAGGCTTATTATCTTTAAAGCCTTGGTAGGGAGGTCTTGGCTCTCTATATGGCTGATATGTGGGATGATTTGGTAACTAATATGGCCTATTAGCATGATATCATTTCCTATTCAATTAAACCAACTCATTTCAAAAATATTGTATCATGCCTTTTAGTTCACCAAGCTCATTAGATTAACTATGAGGAACTTGAACTTATCTTGAGGGGATGGCATTGGGGCTATTGATAGTGCTTGAAGAGGTATAATATGTTGAAATTATGGAAAAAATGGCATTAGAGGCCTATGTATAAGTTTACTAGATTGAATTATCCTATTTTTCAGCTCTAATGGTAACCTCATAGGCATCTGGGGGTGTCCTAACACCCATGTACTAAATCATAACTAAAATATTAGAAGTTAAGGCTCTCAAAAAGTATAGGAAAGCATATTTAAGAAATGGCCTTATCATGGTAGGTATTTTGTTCCATGTTTTCTAGAATATAATATTTCAATCAATCATGATTTCATGTGGTGATCTCTTGATGGTAGTTAGTTTCTCAACAAGGGATAGATGATTTGATTTGTATTCAAATTAACTACATAATACTACACCTAAATCATCTCAAGAGGCAATGGAATTTAAGGTAAGGTTCCTATACCATTTAAATTCCTTTTTTTTTGAATTATGTATTAATTAAATATATGGAAACATTATATTTAGTAAATTGGTGGAATGAACACAATTTGGCCACATCTTTGATATGCTCTATGGGTATAGTTTGATCTTCACCTATAAAATATGGTAGTCTTTTGAGGGTTGAGGATGAAATATCATCATATTAGGTCAAATTGAGATGGATTACATAATTAAAGGTAAAAAATACTAGATTAAATGGGACAACGATGTTAATAATTGGATTTGAAATTGAAGTGGTTTGCATAATAGGCTAATTTGGTGACTAAAATTGCCTTATAGGATATGGAATTGTTATCAATTTTTTTATTCTATTAGAATGTTTAGATAATTTAATAAAATCAAATGGAATACCTATAATTTAATACCTTATAATTACCTTAGACATGAAACTATTAATTATTACTATTGGAAATGTTTTTTCATCTTAAATCTATGTCCCACTGGGCATGCTAGAAATTGTTATCACTTAGAAGTATACCCTTGCAAGAATGTGTGCCTATTCTCACTCATGTTGATAAAATGAAAACTATACAAAGGTTTTGTTGACATTATGTTGGATATAATATCCAAATTAAGGTTTGGTTCCCTTTTTTAGACTCACCCACTTCTCTCTAAACTCTCTAGTTCTATGCCTTCTTGACTAGGAAAAGGGTAAGAATAACAATACTAAAGATAAAATTGAACATACAACTAAAAATTTAGGGTGATGTACCAATATTAAGGTAAATTATTATTATAATTAACACACTTTTAAATCTAAATAAATTCTAGACATTCACTTCATATTCATATAATGGGTCTTACATCAGTATTTCACATAAAGGTCTTGGCAAACACTCACACTAGATTGGAAGGAATGACTTGTAAAAGTTATTATTTGTTTCCTAAAGGTGAAAATTTTAGACATAAACATAGGAAAAATAATCATTCACTAAGTTACATCAATGAACATAAGACACACACTTTATGAGTAGCCTAAAGATGGAGGAAAAATTAGCTCTTCATTACTTCAAAGGTGATGTGATACAAATTTTGGCATAGTTTCTATAACCCAAAAGAATAGTCTCCTCCTAAACTTTAAAAAATGAAAATACACATATAAATAAATAAGACAGTGTATGAAATGAGAATGCTTCTCATTTATCTAGGATATCTCTAGCATGCCATTACCACAACTTCAATAACATAGATAATGCACAACATAGATAAATAATAATCATGCAAAATAATATTTATCTCTCATTATTTCCTTAAAGTGAATAATAAAATTCATAGATATCTCTCTCTATTGAGGTAGGCTAAGTAATAGGAGTGCCTATTAAATAAGCATAATAGTTTGGTTTACATAACAAATATTTTGTTATGTGAAACCAATATTAGTTATTATGGAATGTTTGCACACATAAATAGGTGTGAAAATATTTAACACATAATAATTAATTAACCAAATACCAATAAATATTAACTCAATATCAAGTGTGAATGTTAACTCCAACACCCTCCCTTAAGTGCAAAATAGGGAGTAAGAAAAGATAAATCAAAGAGATTGATGGGTCCCAACAACTAGGCCTGATCAAGTACCCATGTATAAATCATAATGAAATATAAAGTATCCCTATGGTAACCAATCCATCTTACTAGACTACATGGATGGCTAATTATTTTAAACAAACAATTCAAATAGTAACTGGTACTTTGTATGAGGCTAATTCTATTAAAAAAAATTGATCTCAAAATAGTGGGAAAAAGAGTCACCAAGGATTATATGTATCACCATAAGGTGCCCAAAAATAACTAACAATAGTTAAATTTGAAAGAGCAAATAAATTTATGCTACAAGGTGTCCCAAGAAATATAATGGATCAATACTCAAACATGATGTTGAAGAGGTGCATTGGATGGAATGAAGGCCATCAAATAAAAATTCACTTAATCACCTACCTTCAAAATAAAAAATGGTGTACTAATAATGAACACAACACCTAAAGTATTATGTCCACACATTCCCCCCATAATGCTAAAATGGGTGTAGTGACTCAAAAAAAACATCTAAATGAGTGGGCCAATCCCACTATATATAAAACTAAAATGCTAACACTAAGCTACACTAAACTAGCTACACTCCAAAAGGAGAATAAGTTCTACCAAAACATCTGAAGGAGGCTATCAAAAATTAGATATAGATATTAAATATCACAATAATGATGTCCCTAGTAATGATGGGATAGTCATGCAACTAGATAAAAAAGTGCTCAACCATGGAATACACACATGAAAAAAAAATCTCCATGAATCTTAGTGTGACTACAAATAAAAGACCCATCCTACAATAATATCACCAAGTGATATAGGAAACTCCATAATGTAATCAATCTATGGAATATATCATCTATTCAATGAGATATGTAAGCACAAAAAGAAAATATCTACCTAATCAAGGATCTCAAATAATAAAGAGCATCAATAGGAGGGAGGAGTAATATGTAATTGACTAAGCTGAATAGTGGAGGAATGATGTCTGTAGTGTCCTCACCAAGAATGTTTCTTATGCTACCAAGAATGATAAAAAATCCACCCTAAATGAATAGGAATGGTGGATGTATATTCCTTCATATATTTGGGTGCAAAGTCTGCCATAGAAGAATGTGAGGTAACATCCAAATAAGTGTCAGGTATAACATGTCTAACCACTATAATCCTAGGTTTCTCAGGCTTGAGTGAAGGTGTATAAGAGCCCTTATGTATTTCATAATCCTCACAAAGAGTGGAAAGAACAAAATGTGGATCTATATGAATATGAAGTACTTGCATCATAACCAAGTCCATGCTAAGTAATCCACATAATAGGTTAAATAGGGAGAGAAATTCCCTATAAATGCTTCCTAGTGCTTAAAAGTTTGGTAGTGTGACCCATGGAATGAACCATGTGGGAGCCAAATCTAGTTATATGCTTCTCAAAATAAGCATACATATATGTAGGTAGAACTAGAGTGGGATGTGCAGAGTGTGCAAAAATAATAGGCACATAAGTATCATCTAAAATAAGAGTACTAAGAATAATGGGCTACTCAAAATCTAGTAAATCATATTGTAAAAGTGCATCAAGTGGATGTGTACTAGATTCAATAACATTACATGATGACATAGAAACTATTTTCTTCTATAGCGAACATATGGTGGCATCCTTTTCATGAATCAAGGAACACAAAAGAGAATTCTACATCAAAAGTTTCTTATTTTCTTCTTGAAGTGCTAGGAAAGAGGCTATAGGATGATTGGGTTTCTTAGGACTTGGTAGGGTACTATCAAGAGTCATAACAAATTCAAAATTAAGAGAAACAACCACTATATCATAATATGCATTTATAGGTGGAGGAGGTGAAGGTACCTCATCCAAATGACCACCAGTAATAAGTGTCTCATCCTCAAAAAATATGTCCTCACTAACAATGGAAATGGGAGAAGAACTAATAGGATAAGATGAATATGTCAAAGATTCCTCATGAAAATTACCATCATGAATCACACCCACACAAATGGGAGAAGATGGTAGAGAAACAATGTCACCAATAGAATAATATTCACTATGAGAAGAAGGATAAATAAGAGGAACATATGGAGGTGGTGTGACCTATTCAAACAATGTGAGAATAATTTATCATGCTTATTTAGGTGGTATGACATGCTCAATATGAGACTGTATACAATATAAAACATGGAGGCAAATTAATATAAGTTCCTTATTTTTCATGGATACAAGCCATGGAATATCATCCTCATCTATAAAAACAAGAAAATCACCAATGATAACTCTCCACATCTCTTCATCTGCAAGTGTAACAACATCTTGTGCTTCCATGTGGTGTAGTTTGAAGAACTAAGGGGTTGAATCACATGAGAATCCATATTTGGAGACATGAAAAATAAATAGTGGCATCAAATATCCAATGGATAACAAAGTGAAACCCTAGAATGGAAATTGGTCACTACCAAAAATACATTCACAAATACAACACATGGCCAAAAAAGTATAATGCACACTAAAAGGGATGTCAATATTTTACAAAAATGTGTTTGTAAATGAAAGGAGTACAAATCACATCAAAAAATGAAGTGTTTTGAGAGGGGGTCTCACCGCCTGTGAGACTATACCTCACCCTCTATCTTCAATAAATAAGGATGAAGAATGGTATCCCAATATTAAAAGTGGCCTAAATAATTAAAATGGCCTAGAAATTACAATAATACCACCTTCAAAAAAATTCCCTCTACAACAACACCAACCTCTTAAAAAAGAGAAACTCTCCTTTATAATTTTTTTTTCACCACCTCTTTAAAATATAGCTCACATAATTTTTGTGTTATTCACTCAATGAATGGATCCTTATTTAAAACCTACAAATAATAAAATGTGACCAATGGTGGATAAAAATTCAACATGTTTTACACTAGATTTGTGCTTGAATACATATCACCCAAAATTAGATTTATAAATAGTGTTATGTTTAAGAGCATAGTTTATCATTAAAATTTGGCTATAATCACTAGGCTAGACTAATGAAGTTAAAGGACCAACTCTATATCCTTATAGTACCATCTATTACTCAATATTGATAACTTCATTGCAGGCCAATGACAATGATGTAAGTATTGTTGGGGTTATTCTAAGAAACATGGATGTCATTGATTCCAAATCCCTTAGCTTGGTTTATATGTATGTCACTTATATTTGTGTGTAGGGGTATTTTAACCATTGATATAGATTTTGTAAACATGTGTTAAATAAATTCATTAGTTCATTTGGTTCCCTAAGGACATTAACAAAGTGATGGTACAAAATAGTTGGATCAATGGGCAGCCTAAAGTTATTGATAAACACTATTTATAGATCATTCTAAGAGGTGATAGACCCATTTGGTAATCCAAGTTACCAAGCATAGGCAACCTCCCATGAGCAAGGGAATAGGAAAAAAGTAATATCCTCATGTTGAAATTGATTTTAGATAAGGACATATTTGAGTGCTTTAATGTGTTCTTTAGTAGTTTGAATCCCATTAGGTATGTACTTTGGGTATAATTTGTTGATATTATTTGGTAAGTCATGGGCAGGACCTAGAACTTCATAGGGTATCCACCTCCACTAATCTAATCAATACTAGTATCCATTAGTGGGTTTTGAGGGGCATCAAATATATTGATAAAGTTATGGCTGTAAATGAGCTACTAGCTAAGTGGATTTGTCTATTTTTAATTTTCTTTAATTTTCTCTTGTTTTTTAATGTTTAGTAAAATTAAGTTAATCAAAGTCATTTCTGATAAATTTTGATTTAGTAGGTATTATTTTTCTTTCCAGTTTAGCTCTAAGAATATTTGAGTATGGGCAATGATCCCAAGTTTTCAAGTTTATTTTTTTGTTGAAATTTTCAGTTTTGAATGTATTGGAAGACCTCCTTCTAGTACAAAAACTATTGATGTGTAGTTTGGCATGACTCACCAACACTAGGCTCTTAGGGTGGTGAATCATATTAAACCTCTCTTGAGAGGAGTCCCATAAGGTGGGTCTCCCCAAGGTCTATATCTACTATGCCATAATGCATTGATCTTCACTCAATTATGCATTGTGATGGTTCCAATCAAGGGTCCTACTGGTGTAAATTTAAAACTTTTTTTAATAGTGTTATGATCCTTAAACAAATTAAATATTAATTATGGATTTGTGTTTTACTCAATTGGGTAATAATCAGATATTGAAAATAATGAAGCATATACATACATTTTCCCAAATTCAAAGTTGGGGTTTTATATTAAAAATAGTTATAAATTCTAATTTTAGTTGTTCATTCCCATGCATATATTCATTCAATAATGTAGAAACAAAGTATCAATGAAAAACATAAGAAATTGAGATGAACAAATAAAAACAAATTATCATCAAATGAAACCCTATTTTAACTAGATTTGATAAAAAAATACAAAAAAGAAGTGGGAAATAGAGATAAATCCATTCTTTTGAAGTAAAATATATCCATTTTTATTGCAAACATCTATGAAACTAAACCCTTCCCTCTCCAACATGTGCATAAACATCAATAGAACTAGTGCAAGAGTCTGAGGAAGGAGAAAAGAAGAAAACACCACCACCATTCACATGCACATGCAATGCTAAAAAATCTCTATATCTTACATTATTAATAATAATTTAATAAAATATAACAATATTTGAATCTGATTACAATCTATTTGGCAATATTTTTCCATCATAACAATAGGTAAATAAGAGAGGGATTGAATAAACTTAAAATAAAAGAAATTGGATTGAAGTGTTTTGGAGAAAAAAAAGCCAATCCTTACAATGACTGGGTTTGGCCTCATTTCCCACCCAAATTCATCCTTCACTTTTTTAATCCCACCACTTTTCCTTTTTACTCCATTTTAGCCTATAAAAAGACAAAAAAAACAAGTTACTTTTTAAAATTAAAAGCTCCTCATGAAAAGTATAAATATAAAACATTAAAATATGATTTCATAAAATGAATTTCAAGAAATGGAAGTCACTATGAAATCCACATCATATACATCTTTCTAATGATTGGAAATTTTTATGGGGTCTAAGTTATGCCTCTAGAGTGACAAGTGGTCTAAAACGATACTTATAAGACCTATTCAGGTTCAAGAAAGTGAAAAACTTAGTTTTAATAATATTTTGACTTAGGATAAATTGGGTGAAATTATTGGGACCAAAACATCTGGGTGGAAATAACTTTATGGAAGTGTAAGAAGTTTCTAAAACTAAATCCTAAGATAAAAGTTATGCCTCCCAAAGTGACAGGAGGTTTAGGCTGGTCAACATGAAAAAATAGGGTCTTGGGGCATATAATTCATCATTGATGCACTATATCATTATATTATAAAACTCTGAGTTAATTTTGTTATCAACCCCCAATTAGCATTAGGGGGTCCTAGAAAGTGCATCGGGTCCTCCTGGGTCTTCAGTGGGTGAAAATAGGTCTATTCAAGTGTTATCTCAATTTTGTGACAATATATTAATTTTTATATCAAAAATTTAATTAAAAAAATGTATTAAATCACTTAATTACATTTCAAAAAAATAATTAATTAATTTTAATTAGTTTTATAAATTTTAATTATTTTAGAATGAAATTAAATAGAAACTAAACTAAAACATATTTAATTTAAATAAATTAAATATAATAAAATGCAATTAATAAAACAAAATATATTAAAATAAAACACTACACGGGGGGACACATGTCCACCTCACTTACCTTTTTCCAATATGGTTCTAAATCACATATAAGACCCATGGGCTCGAAACCAAGTTTCAACGGTGCTTAATGTTCAAATCTTGGTATATAAATCTTTACCTATGCATTGGTCCATACCAAACTTTAAATGTGTTTTGAATTATAATTAGGTCTAAATGTCTACTTAGGACTGCATCAAAATCTTCGTGGATCTCCAAATTTCTAGATTAGTAATGAAAAACTAACATGGAAGATTTTGAATTAAAATGGATCAAGACCTAATTGGGTTTTCACTGTCAAATAACAAAGCAATACGTGGGGGGATAATCCCCAAACTAGTATATAAACTATCCTTGATTAACATTAGCATTGATTATAAAGAATGCACCTAATCTTGGTGAAGGTTGAAACCCCAACCACCAAAGGACTTACACATTTATTCAATCTATGACTTAATCAAGAACTGAAAGCCTGACTAAGACTAAGACATTCTCTTAATGGTTATGATGATCTACTCAAGACTATTACTCCTAGTTATCTCTAAACTTAACTACCATGCAAACCTAAGTCCTACTTGTTATATAAAATTTGATTAACACTACAATGAAAAAATAAACTTCCCTAGACCTAATCAAGATTTAGAAACTTGGCTAGATCTATAGGACCTTAAAAACTTCTAAAGAAGACCTAGGTGGATAAGAAAATCCAATTAGGTAAAAAAATGGACCCTTTTGGAGGACTAGACCTACTCAAGATTTAGAATCCTGGTTAGGTCTATAAATTTGGGTTTTTTCCAAGCAAGTGACAATAGACCTATTAGGAGTTTTTGTCAAGTTTTTTGAGATTCAAAATGTGTGATAAGTCAATCAAGGAATTATTTTTGTGTAAGTGGTATATATGAAACTTACTCATGAAAACCTAGTCAATAGGATGGATTTAGTTATAGAGGCTAAAATGGAATGAAAACCAAAATTACCCCCCATATAAAATTAAGTGGACTAATTAAATAATGAAGTAACTTTTATAGAGATCCCACAAGTAAGATAAGTGTATTGAAAATGCATTTATGTTCAATGAGTAAAACATGAAACTTGTATATATGAGCCTAATTATAGGATGGAGTATATTCTAGATTCTATGAAGGCATATTAATTAAAATGACCCCCTAAATTTGTTATTAGGATCTTAGAGAGAAAAAAATAAAGAATTTCATGTGAGTATAAGTATAGTAAAATTCCACTCTAGGGCAAAGTTTTATATATGAAACTTTACCATTTGAAATTGGTTATTACAATGGGATATGTTTCAAGAGCCAGAATGACATGAAAATGAATATGAATCCTAGAGTAGTCTAAGAGAGATAAGACAAGCAAAGATTTAAATTCAAATATGGAGGTCAAAAATATGCTTTCATGTTAAATGTTATACATTAAGTTTTCTCACACAGACATGGTATTTCCAATGGTGATGGTGATGGTTTCAGGTCCTAGTTTGGCATGAAAATTGAGATGGACCACAAAGGTGAATTAAGAGTGTTGAGACCAATGATCCATGAGCACAAAAAAGAGTGGCTGAAAAATCAAAAGGAGGTTTCCTAATTATTTGAATAATTTGGGCATGTTATGCAAGTAACAACACATTTAAATAAATCTAAATTTGAAAAAATAATCAGGTGTTGTAATGTAACTATATTAGTAATTTCTCATAGAATCTTTTTTAGGATATGTAACTTGAGAAGGTGTAAGGATTATTGGAGTATGTTGTATGTTTAGATAATGTATCAATTACTTGTGTTCACTATGTAACATGTTAAACTATCTTAGGTATTTGTTGTGGACACACTAGAAAATATTTATATTTATTTGAAACATGAGTAACTCTTTGATATGAAACTTTCTATTTATGATAGTGTACCATTTGCCTTGGAATTGAATGTATATAAATATTTTGTATAGGTGAAATAACTAATTTTAAACTATAATATTTAATGGTTTCCATTAATATATTTTGTTGTGTTCTTAAATAGGTTCCAAAACTAAATACGGTAGTGGTGGGGGAGGAGGAGGAGTTACCACCTACTGTAGAGGGTACTCATATAGAATGATTTGAACTTTGACCAATAAATTACAATGTATATACTTGATACATAAATGCACTATTGATGGTAATACATGGAGATTTTGTATCAAATGGTGTCATAATAACATATTTGATACATGTGTTCTTTGTAATACTATAAATGGAGTATCCATTATTTTTTTACAAAATTGGATAGGTATAGCTATATGGAAAAGAGTATTATGTGTATGTCCATAGAATGGTTTGAATATTTTGATGTATATTTTAATTAATTATGTGTACACAAGAGGTCTAATAAGTGTCATTGTTCATGCATTTTCGATTGACCCATTGTTGACCATGACACTATGTATAATCAAACTGATTAAGAATTAGAGAATGCTTTGACCACCATCATGGCATTTTTATATTGAATCTTGACTCTATATTTTTAGATATGGTCACACCTATATTAGTTACCTATGATACTTTTGGTTTATATCATTGATGATATTTTTATTTATTTTAAGAAAGAATTACATGTTCATATATTTGATTTGAATATTAATTTTTTAACCTTTTTACCCATGTTTTTGTAATTTGAGATGTATTGTTATCACGGATCATGGTGTCTTTCATGTTTTCTCTATTAGTTTTGAATGTTAACAAAACACAATTGAAATTAAAAGATAAACTGATATTATCATTATATACAATTTCATTTATTTATTGTAACCAAGTTTATCCATATACTACATTTCCATATGGAATAGTATGGTGTACAACTAATAGTGTGCTCATTTTCTTGTGTTCTATTATCATGAAATTTTTAATTTCATGAAAACACCGCCAATTTCACTCTTACATGTGATTGGAGGTATTTCAAAGATAGGGATAATAAAAATTGTTTGACATAAAGATTCTAAATCCATATCCCAATGGAAAAGGCTTAGGTTACATGTATACACATAATCCAATAACTTACACTGAAAGTATTTCAAAAAAGGGGTTATCCAAAATTTTAATGAAGAATAAATGTTTTGGTTAGGGTATCAATGGTGTTACTCCATGTATCATAGTAGAAATCAAGAACACAAAAAAATGTGGTTTTATACCTTTTTTTAAAGTTCAAGACACAAGATAATTAATTAAAAAAGATTTTATCATGTTTTTCCATGTATCAATATTCAAATTTATTAGGTATATGTCATCAATCATAGTTTGATGAATATAAGAAGGTGAATGCTAATTTTTAAAAGGTTATATATTCACATTACAAGGAGTGATATGTTCATGTTTCATTAAATTTTTAGAAATTATAGAGGCTCCAATTATATTTATTTCTTGAAACAATAGATGGGTAATCAACACTCCATATTTAAAACAATTTAAATGTGAAGGTATAGTTGTTATAAGAAGTTATTATGGGATACATAACACTAAAATAAATGGAAATTATACACTTTTAATGTAATCTACAAAGGCACTTGATGAAAACTCATAAAATTTGGAGCATCTTGGTCCATTATTTGATCACCATGATATGTTTCTTTCTAGAATTAATAATAAATTTATACACATTATCTCCTATAGAAATTATAAAATATAGGTCTATGAACATAGTGTAGGATTAACACTAACCCATGGAACTAGAGCATGTACTCTTATTGTTTCAGTAGTTTTTGGAAGGTCACTTAGAAAGTAAATGCTTGGTTGATTTGCCAGAAAAGATAAGCTCAGTAAAAAATGACAATGATGATAAAAATGAGTATTTTTATTGAATGCATCATTGTTATCATAGTCATACTCATGATTTATGTTTTCAAAGTTATTTTTATGACATAAGTAAGAGATCCAAACATATTTCGTAACAAACTATTTCCTTTGATTCCTATAGATTAGTAGAAAGAAGTGATGATAAACAAAGATAAAATTAAAGTGAATTATTTCAATACCTAAAATGTTTATAAACTTATGAGGTATTCACATTTTAAGAATTTTGATAACTATGTGAAAAATTTTGACCACCATCATTTTTATCTTATAGACTACATTGTAACATAAATTACATGTAAATGAAAACCAATGAGCAAGTCAAGGTGCATTAAAATGAGATGGTCCATTGACTTGAGCTCAAATCCAAGAAGATAAACATGGATCCAAATATTTCAAGGTCCACAAATAATGAATCTAAAAACAACATTTAAGGAAATAATGATAAAATCAATCACGTAAATGAAGAGATAATTTAATTTTTTTCATACAATATTGATCATGTCAAAATTTAAAATTTAGTCTTGAAAGTTTCAAAGAGTTTTCATGCAATGTATATCAAGTCAAAAAAATTGATTGTCTTGAAGGTTTACATATGATTTCAAATAATGTAAATTTGTTTTAAAATCTTGATGAGTATATAAAACTCAACCCAATTCCATTAATAAAAATTTCTTTGATGCAATGTTTAATTAAGCCTTGAAACTTTCAAAATAAAAAGTTACTATTAATTGGGAAAATAGTTTCTATTAATTATTGAAAGCAAAAGTGAAATCAACGTAGTGAAAACTAATATTAAAATCCTAAATTATTCAAAAATAATTTCAAAGAGTTTATTCACATAGTTATTTTAGCTCAAAACTCTAATTAGGTCTTTGAATTAATGACAAAGGGAAAACACAATGTATTTTGTGATTTTTATTTTTATTTGGTCAAATAACTTCATAGTGTTTTGGTTCAATGGATATTAGGTTAGAAGTCCTTATAAAGTCTTGATATTAAAAATATTTATTATAATTATAATCAAGTAAAAACACCAATATGGGTCCTTTAAACTAAAAATAAACTCTTTGCAGTATCAGTTGGAATTCACTATCCAATAAGGCCTTAAAGGGTTTTAAATAGTTTCACAATGTTACTTGAGAAAAAATAACCAATTATATATTTGAGGCTAAAAAAATATTATAGTAGTGTTAATCATGTGAAAATGTATGATTGAATCTTGGAGACTTAAAAATAATGATCATCTAGAAAAAATGCCTGATAGGATCTTAATATCAACAAAACACATTTCACAATGTTAATCAAAAAATGAGCCCCAATTAGGCCTTCAAAGAAATCAAAGAGACATCATTCAATATATGTTAGTAAAAATATGAGATAAATTCTACATGAGTCCAAACCTATAAAAGTTAAATTCTTTGTATATAATATGATGTTACAAGTTATATATGGAGACCATACCATGTCTAATAATAGCAAATGTACATACTTTTCTTGAGGACATTATCAATGGGGTCAAACTATATTCATAACTATGGAAGATGTACTTATTTTTATTCAAGTAAATATTAAATGTATAAATTATATTTGATCATATTCATGTACTTGAAACTCAATTTCCATAAATGAGATAGAAATCAGCCAAATGATTGAGAAGAGATGGAGTCCAATGGCCATGGTGGTGAAATTGAGTATTCTACTTGAATTATATAGGATGGTCAAAATTTATGAGTCTAAACCAAGCATAAAATGAATTTATAAACTTAATTCATATCAAATAGTTCAAATTAATTAATTTTATCTAATGTTATAAATGTTAATTTAGTGAGAATTAATATAATGTTATGATATGTAAGTCATAAAGTCAACAAAAGTATAAAGTTAGGTTGATCTGAATTAAGTTAGGGTCAAATCAAGTTTAAAATTTAGTTATGTAACTCTCTAAGGATAAAATGTATAAATAAACTATGGTTTCCATTATAATTATGTACAAAATTTCTTCTTATCATATATCATGGAGAAATAATTGTTACAATTGGTTATTATCAAGGAGTTTCTATGAATTCAATGCAAACAAGCTATAAGATGAATGGATTTATTTATGGTTTTTATTTTTTATTTTTTATAAAATATTCTTAAAAATTTATGAATAAATAAATTAATTAAAACATAAATTTTTTTGGTTAAATATAAAATCTTAGATTTTCAAACTTTGTGCTCAAAACCCTAGAGATTAAACTTTGTACTACACACAATCCAATTTTAAGGAAGACTTTTAGATTTTAGGTAATGCTTACTCTCTCTCATTAGTTGTTCTATATTTAAATTTTCATGATGAAAGGAATATTACAAACCAATACTATTTAAAATATAAAAAAACTATTTTAAATAATTAAAATGTAACTTTGTATTTATTTCCAACCATAAATATAGAAGTACTTCATAGAACTTTGTTGTCATGAAAACCCTCTAGTGATGTACTTCATTCACTTGTTTGAAGTTTGTATTTATTTCCTTTATGAATTTCATGTTTTCATTATTGAAATGTCTAACCTATTCCATTAAATATGGGTCATACAAGTAGTTTTATGTGTTTACTCCATTGTAGGTTTCCCATTCTCTCTCTATTCCTAGTTTTTGCCATTATTCCATTTTTTTTCTTTTTCATACTTTTTCGTTAAAATTACCAAAAAAAATTAAACCCCCATCATATTAGGAGCTTCACCTCTAAAACATAGAGGAAAATCATCAATAAATCAATGATTTTTCCAATGATAAAAGTTTTATGTCACTTCTAGTTGGGCAAGTCACAAAAATAATCAAATAAATCACTGACACATAAAATCTTACCAATATTTCCCAAAGTCATTGATAAAAAAATATGTACTATATTGGATCTACATATATGTTGTAAATCTTGATCATTGTATCCCACATTTTTATAAAAAAAAATTGTACATGTATTATGTTTTTTTTTAATTTTCAACAACAATATGTGTTTTATGTGTACCATTGACGAGTGCTTGAATGATAATTTTATATTTTTGAGATATTAATGTTTTCACAAAATAACATTTAGGAGTTTATTATGTTACCTTTCTATCCAATTATTAAAATGTGATGATTCATTTATCTACAAGTTTTGATATATGTTCATATAATGTATAACAATCATTATCATGATGTTTGTTTATGCCATGATAGGTGCATAATGGTTTTCCTTTGACATACTCAATATGATGAGGATGATGATATTAGTTATGAGGAATATTGATTAATTTATTATGAACAAAATACGTGTAAAATATCACATGGTCAAACTTTGAATCTATCAAACTAAAGTGGTTGTATCTTACTAAAAGTATATTTATTCACATTATATGGTGCTTTGTAAAATAGTTCCTTCCCTTATTAATTACCTTAAATTGTTCTTCTAGGTTTTGAACTATTTCCATTTATTCATTTATCTTATGAATAAATTTAGTTATATTATTTATTTTAGATGTTGAATCTAAATGTAACTATTTATTGATAACTTCATAATTTTGTAAATATGATCTTAAGTCATCAGGATTTTGTGTTTCATTATTGAGATCAGACACATATTTGAATACATCCATGTGTAATTTCTCAAAATTATTATAAATTTTATGCATGGATAATTTTTTTAAGTTGAGATAAGAAACCCCTATTAAAGATAAATTATTTTTCCATATCCCAAGGGTTGATAATTTAGAGAGTCCATAGTATTATTGAATCATAAAATGTAATTTTTTATAAGATCATCATGAACCTATTTCAAACCATATATATTCAAATGTGAATTTGGGAACCATGTGTTTATAATAATCTGGTAAAAATAAATCTTCTAACTTATTAATGTTAGATAGGGAGCCACTAAGTAAACTATAAAACCATATGGGATCATCTCTTTTGATAATTCTATAGAAATATTTTAGTAAAATGCATCTATCATTGCCCCATTATCCAAAATAAAGTGTATATTTATTTAAAAGATTAAAATCATATCCAAAACCATTGAATAAGGGAATTATAGGAATAAAAAATGATTTTAGATATTAATATTCATATATAGCTCATTTAAGGGGTTCTCCCAAGATAAAATTATTTTTGACATTCACACAACATGATTTAGTTTATAAAGTGAGATCAAAAACTTTATTTTAAAGGTCACCAATAACATGCATCATGGACACAATATGACTAGTAGGAATGGTAATGGTTTGAAAATGGTCAGCATGAGTTGTAATTGATTTTTATTTTAAATTTTAGGATGATGGGATCATGAAAAATGTCATTTCATGGATAAGTATTGCATTCTAAGACAAATTTTGTACAATCTTGAGAATCATTACCTATCTTTTCACTTTACATTTGTATGGAATTAAAAATATCATGTTGTTCTTTATTGGATTTTTTTGACTTATGAGAGAGGGAAGAATCATCACCATTATTTTTATCAAGAGAATTACATTTTATGGATATAGGATGATTAATTTGAGCATATTTTCATATTATTACATTAAAATTAATTTTTAAATCTAAATCAATGTCAATTTTTTTTTTTATATCACTTTCATTTGTATCTTTATCAAATTCTATGCAATGAATATGATTTTTTACCTATTTAATTAATGCTATGTAATTTTCTATAAAACTAAAAATGTAAACAAGGTGCACTAACTATTGATTATTCACATTTGGATCCTTGTGAGAGATTAATGGAAAAGATATATTTATTATCAATGTGATCTTTTATTTCTACTTTATCAAAATAGGAATAAAAGAGAAGAAATTAGTTTTTCAATTTATATACTACTATGTTCACTTTCCTCTTCACTATATTCTTCACTATTGTAGTAATCATCTTGATTTTCATAATCATAGTCATATCTATCACAATAAAATTATTCATTAATTTAAGAAGCATTAGAAATTATATAAGTGTGATTATTAGTTCATTTTTTATCATAATCATAAGGTGTATCAGTTTTATAGAGGATTAAATCTAAAATATTAAAACCATTTGGGATTACATTTTTAGAAGCTATTTTAAAAACATTAACCCACAATACATAAAATATGACAAAAACCAAGCTTAATAATAACAAATAATTAATCATACCATGAAATATGGAATGACAAAAGGTTAAACTAAGCAAGGTGCATTTAATTTATAGCCTATTTGATATAATAATCATACTCATGAATAGTGAAAACAACCTGAAAAGAAACTAACTATGGTGGATTCCACCATCCCATATCCTCACTATCTCATCTCTAAGATACATTGGGAGTAACTTCCTATGGTTAACCATTGATTGGTGCACTATAAGAACAAATGATCAAAGGATTTATATGGCTAAAAATTAAAACCCTAGGCATTTATTACATACTTGAGGTAAGTTGAAAATAAAATCCATTTATAATAACTTGAGTATTGGGGCAGTTCCACTCATACCATGCTCAAGTAAAATTTAAGACCACTTTTGCCAAAATGACAAATCTTATTAGTTATAAAATTTTTAGAACATAGTTTATAGGAAACAAGGGAAAGAAAATAAAAAATAAAATTGAAATCCAATGAAAAGGAAAGATTTTTGAGAAAAGGATACAAGAGTTATTTATGAAGGCCTAAGGTCAAAGATAATTTATATTTAGTGTTTATAATTCATGAATTCTAAAATTCTAGAACAAAGATAAAAAAAAATCAATGCTCGAAATAAAATATATGAGTTCACCAATATGTTTTAACCTATTTTTTATTAAAAGTTGAAATGTTTTATAATTATATGTTTAAATTAGATTATACCAAAAATTATAAATATGTACATCAACTAAAAATTTTGATTTTGAAAATTTTCTAAATATAGAAAAAAATTATTTTTTGGAAAACACTAAGGATAAAATAACTTGGCTCAATCTATGATAATAATTTGACTATTATTTATATTTGAAAGTGTATGTCAATAAAAAAAGGTTTATTATGCATGCTTAGGATCAATAAAAAAAATGAAAAAACTACTTATAAATTGGTCTACTATAATTGGACATGAGTGCAAGTCATTCACATATGTTGACCACAAACTTATCCTAGTTGACTATGGTAAATGACTAACAAGAGAATACGAAGATAAAATTAATTTATAAAATTACATATCAATAAAAGAAGAAAAAAACACTTATATATAGGACCACTTAAGGAGGATATGAGAATAAGTCACTTGAGTCTATTGACTACAGACGTGTCCCAGTTGACTATGATAAAAAATTGGTGACTTCACCTTTTATGCATGTGTCTATTGAGTGAGTTGAGTTATCAAAATTGTAATTATTCCATGCATAAATCACTATTTGTATTATTTTGTATTTAAAAACCTAAGGCCACTTTAATATTTTAAAAACCTAAAAAAGAGGGGAGTGTAATGGGTTGAGCTAATGTCAATCACCCCTTTGATGATTGATCATTACCTATATATCCAATACTCCATGGAGGGAAATTAATCCTACCTAGTTCTCCCATATAGAGTGGTTATGAAATTTTTAATCCTTAAATGTGTACAAAATTATAAAATGGATTTGACAATTGAGAATGATATATCTTAACTCTTTTTGGAAAGGTCTTGACTTGGCTTATGGTTTCTCCTTGTGAGTGATCTTAAATTTAGAAACAATAGGGAAAATTTTCTTGATGTACAATAGTTTTTATAAGCTTTAAATAATATAAAACCAAGTGGATATAATTAATGACCTTTAAATAGTAGTCATAGGTGAGATTTTTGATAATTTCCTTTATTTGACCTTATAAAACATGAAAAAAGACCCAAAATATTGCTTTTATATTTAGACACTAGCTAGTATTTATGATAGACCTGACCATCTTAAGTGTAAAGGAGCAAGAAAACACTCTTGTCTTCCTATGGAGTAATATTCCTAAGATATCAAGGACACCTATCTTGATTGGAGATGGTCTAATAGTTATTCTAGTCATTTTTAGTATTTAAAATTTAAAGTTATGTGTAATAATAGTGACGAATGTCACATCCTAATTTCTTTAGAAACTAAATAACCTATTTGATCTATGGATTATTATGGTTGATTATTTGAATAACTAATATTTTATTAAGATTAATGACATATGCTAATGATAGGATAGTTTATGTTGCTTAATTTGTATGATTAGTTTTCTATGAGTTAGCAGTACTTTTATATTCTATACATTATGATCATGTTTATACATAATTAATTTATGGATATATGATGTTTTTGGCTAACTACCATCATTTTTTTTAGGGAGATACAGGATATATTCTTTGATTAGAGTGTGATGGAGGGAGAGTATCATTAGATAAGATAGTTTAGATGGAGACATAGGGGATGCAGAGAAAGAATCCATAAACCCTTGCATAGACCACTTAACATATCATGTTTCATAATATATTATTTGATATAGATAGTGTAGCATGTTTTATGTACTTTTATTCTAGGTAATTGTTAGTGTGTTTTCTAATATGATATTGATTGTTGATATTAATCATGATATATTGTTGAGTGATTTCAGTTTTGTGATCATACTAGGTTTATCTTATATAATGCAATTGTTTGACTAAATGAGTGAATTTAGTTATGTTTTACTTACCTTACTAATTTATTTGAAATGGATGTGTAGATTAACATTTTGATGTTATAAGCATAAAAAATTATAAATAGATTCTATTGTTATTTATCTACAAGATTTAGATAATAATAATAATTAAATATTATTATTATTATTATTATATATGCTAAATCTCTATGTCAAAGGATATAAATAACATTGTTCTAAATATATTTGTATTCAATTAACTACTGACCCAAGGTTATGTGTGTGTGTGTGTGTGTGTGTGTATAGATATGTGTCTGTATGTGTGTGTGTGTGTGTGTGTGTGTGTGTGTGTGTGTGTGTGTGTGTGTGTGTGTGTGTGTGTGTGTGTGTGTGTGTGTGTGTGTGTGTGTGTGTGTGTGTGTGTGTGTGTGTATATGTATATATATGTATGTGTATATATATATATATGTATATATATATATGTATATGTATATATATGTGTATATATATGTATATATATATGTGTGTGTGTGTGTGTATGTGTGTGTGTATATATTTGTATATATATATATGAATATATTGTTTTTAATTTTTAAATGATTTAATAAATCATTGTATTTTCTATATATGATAGTGGATAACATAGTAATGTGGAGCTATAACCTAAGGATATTGTCATGTAATATGATCATTATTCTATTGTATTTGTTTGAGGGTCATTGCATGGGAATACTTTAGTCATTGACTAAGTTGGAAGGCTTTAAATGTAATAGACATTGAAGACTAAATGATTAAGGTTTAGTTGGTCGATGATTGTTTGTAAAATCATTATCATGTAGATTTTATAAAGAATATAAAATGGTTTTTTTTGGAATTCAATAAAATCCTCAAGATGATTAGGGTTACTAATCATCCATTGACTTTTGTTAAGCATAATTTTGAATGAAAAGATGGAGGTTACTATGTTTGCATGGTGATGGAATATGGAAATTTCTTGAGAAATTTATGCGTGTATTTATACAATTATTTGAAGTGGCCATTAAGGTTGGAAGGTAAGGCAATGCAAAATAATAAAAATAAGATAAATAGGGGGTGGTTAGACACACTATACATGACATATAAGAGAGAGTTATAGAAAGGGAAGAAGGAGATAATTTGAAGGCAAGAGGAAATAATTCATACATCTTCTTTGGAATTCACAAGTAGGTTTTGTATTTTAATCCCTGTGTGAAATAATGAAAGGGTTTTCAAACTAAATTTGGGTTACTCATTTTTCTATGTTTAAATCTAGATATTAATGGGTAGTATGTAGATCCCCATGGAAGGCTTAGCCTCCATAGAACCCCACATTTGACTCAGGGTAATTTGAGGGTTTGGGTAAAGCCATATAATTTTGATGACTATTAAACTTCTATGAAAACTTTTCTTAAAGTCTCTCTTAATTTGAAAAACTTTGTTCATAAATAGGGAGTTATTCATGATGGTTATATACTTTTGTGTCAAGCTAGGTTGTTCAAATCGGTTGTATATATTAATTTTGGGTATTTGTTAGATGAATTGAAACTCTAGATAAATGTTTGGGTATGGCTATATATACACTTGTTTAGACTTTATGTATAAAATGAGAAATTCATTATACAAAATAGGTCTATGAAAATGTGTGTGTGTGTGTGTGTGTGTGTGTGTGTGTGTGTGTGTGTGTGTGTGTGTGTGTGTGTGTGTGTGTGTGTGTGTGTGTGTGTGTGTGTGTGTGTGTGTGTGTGTGTGTGTGTGTGTGTGTGTGTGTGTGTGTGTGTGTGTTTGTATGTATATTAATATATTTATATATGTATAATTGAACTTGATTTGAAGGGATTTATGTGATGACTGAGTAAATATACATTTATATGTATAAATCTATATATTGACTATGTACATATATATTTAAATACAATCTTATATTACAAAATTACGAGGCTTAAATAGAGGATAGCTGTATTACATTTTATAGTTACCTATACTGGTGAATTGGGGTTTAATATTTTGTTTAGGTTATGTTAATTTTAGTACCAATATGTACAAGTTCAAAATATAGTTTACACTATTAATTGTAATGAAATTTAGTAGCATACATACTAGTTCATTACGAATTTTTGAATTAGTTAGGTTAATCATTTTGTAGACTTGGGTATGGGTAGGTGAATGATAGTATGTTAATTTTTTTATATTTTTATGCATAGATCATACCAAGAATTATTATAGAGTTCATAAGTTTTAATATGTTTATGTTGGAACTACGCCTATATTAAAGATGACTGTGTATTCTGATTTATCTTTTAAAAATAATGAAAATTTTAAATACAATAAAATGGGAATTAGGTATGAGGATTTATATGAATAAAGGAATAAAATTTATCAGGAATATTTTATGTGATTATAATAAGAAGACCTAGATGGGGCCTAGTCAACTATATTTTTGGATTAAATTATATGCATTTTGTTTATACGAAAATCTCAAAATGATTGAATTAGGAATGTTTTGATTAATTGAATGGAACATATGGTTCGTTGTATGTTATATTTGGATTTTTTGAAAGTCTTTATGTTTGATTTAAATATGTATAAATTTAAATAAACTATATAGTTTCTAAAAATGTGCTATGGCTTTATTTTTATAGATTAGATGTATACATTATAGTATATGAAATACATTAAGTCAAGGACAATTGATGTCTACTTAGAGTATACCATATATGATAAATTATTATATTATATTAAGAATGATTTGGAGAGTTTAAATGTGTGTGTGGGTGGAGGGGTATAAATACATGATTCAAGATTGTGTAACATATCTAATTAGATTATACCATATATATATATATATATATATATATATATATATATAGACACACACACACACACACACACACACACACACACACACACACACATTTGTATTGTGATTGACAACATTATTACCATTTGGTGTGTAATTGATTGCTTGAAATACATTTTAATGTTATAGATATATTCATTAAAATTACACACACACACACACACACACACACACACACACACACACACACACACACACTCATTTGTATTGTGATTGACAACATTATTACCATTTGGTGTGTAATTGATTGCTTGAAATACATTTTAATGTTATAAATATACTCATTAAAATAATGTATTTAAGAGATTAAATATGAGTAATTATGATGTTTTGGATTGGCTTTGTTTATATGTGGAATATAAACTATATTTATAAGCTTATGATATATTGTTGTTTCATGGAGAAATAACATTATAACTTACTTAGTATAATAGGTAACTAACAATTTTTATGTGATCATACCTAAATGGTATGTTTAAGACTATTTTTGGATTATGTTTTTTATATGTAATAAACTTGATAAATGGATTCATGTCACTTCATTTTATGGACTAAATGAACATGTGTAATATTTTTGTACTTAGCTTAATTTTATTTTCTAAAGAGGAATATTTTTTAATGAATCTATTGGTTTTTAATATTATTATATTTTTTTACCAAATCTCACATTTATAACCCTAATTAAGTAGTGGAAAGATTCCACTAACTTAATTAGCGCCATCAATGCAAGATGAAGTGTAATCCATTTGAGTGGTGTGTATGAAATTGATTGATCCTAAAGATCATTTACTATTGAAAATGTTGGCTAAAGTAATGTTTGATAAACATTTTCATTTCATATGTTGATATAGTTTTCATATTTTTGAGATATCATATTAGAATAGATTTTTTTGTTGTACACAATACGTATTAGATATCTTTAACTTATAGGTTCTAGTTTGTTACTCTATATTCCCACACCATCATTACCTACCCATCCATGAAGGTAGGGTCATCCTATTGTTTGGGAGATAGTGCATGTGATCTATCGTCCATGGTTGGTATGGAAAAGTGTTTAGATGATGCTCTCCCTCCCAATTAGAGTATTATATTTGAGTCATGGATACTTTGCTCAGAGGAGGTTTGTATCATATTTTATCATTTAAGATATTATTATGTATTTATGAAAACTATATCATTTATACATTTTACTTTTATAGTAGTGGATGTAATGTTGTATTAGTTGTGGATGAATTTATACTATTTCATTTATGTTGAGATGCAATATTTATGGTTATTCAGTATTGTTCATGATTTCTATAACTATTCAAAGTGATACTTATCTAAGTGGATTAGAGATAACCTATATGGTTAATTAAATTAATACAGTTAGTTAAAGATCATTAGTTAGGTTTCTCATGGTGAAATATATATGTTGAATATGTGTACTTAATATTTTACTTATTGCAATATTTTGGTAAAACCTAATGGGGTTATTACAACAAATAAAGGGTTAATACTACATATCAATAAAATGATTATAAGAGTGGTGAATAAGAGTCATGTATAAAATTCAGTTAGTTTACTATGTGTCAATAATTAACATTAGAAAGTACATGTGACTATATTTATGTGTATACATGATAATGGTGATTAGTTCTCAAAATTGTGAGTGATATCTTATACCAAGTGTCATTACAAAAGATCTTTTTCCTCCATCATCCTAATTTATAATTTTAGCACATGCTCCATGAGGCATATTTTTAATTCTCAAAGTGATATTTTGTGCTTCATTCAAGTTCAAATTTGAACTATGAATGGCCTACTATTAAGAAAATTTTATGTTCCATAAGATAAAAATGGCTTATTCTTAGGTGAATTTCTTATTAATTTCCACTTGTCAATTAATGTCCCACAGAGTGATTTTAGTAATATATGATTTTATAAATATGGATTTATTAGATGCTAGGGTGATTCATTATTTTTCAAACACTTGTCTTCTGTTCTTAGATTGATGAGATTTTCTCTAGAATGATCCTAAGTGGAAGAGAAAGAATTTATATAAATTAATTAAGGTTTCCTTTATTTTGATGTTTTGGATGTGGATTTAATTTTTGGGCTTAGAGTTATAATTATTTTATGAAAAAATTGTGTATGTGTTAGTAAAAATCTCACATAATTCAAAGAGTGTTGTGTTCTTAGAAAATTGAGTAGAGTCTTGCATATATTCAAGATTTCAAATAGTTACTTGCTCATGGAACTATGGATCCTTACATGTTTTTTAGTCAAATAATTAAGCTATAAATATTTATGTTCTATTTAAGTAGTTTAATGTGTAATATTTATTCTTATGCTAATTAGTTTTGTCATTTATCTATTCTTAATGGTCAATAATGAAACAGTCTTTTGACTAATAAGTTTTGCATGTAGGTCATTTTATTACTTGTCTGAATTATGAAAGAGTTTGCATAAATGTAGGTTATGTCTCTTTTTATGATCACTAATATGTCCATTTAATTTTTTAGCAGACTCCATGGCCCAATGGATGGAAAGTGTTGATAAAAATTGATTGATCACATTTTTTTATATTTCTATTTAGTAGTTTGTTCTTTGATATCTCTTCACATTGCATACTTTATAGAGGTCTCCATTAACATGTATGTTCTTTCATAATTCATAATTTGTTCTTGTGAATGTATGTAAAAATATGATACCATGCCTACAATTATAAATGTTTGTATTTGAATATATTTACTATAGTATTTATTAAGGTTTTGAGTAGCATATGATTATGTTGATAGTGACAATAATTTATGTAAGCTAGTGATAATGATCATGTCTACCACATAAATATATCTTACTTGAAGCATTTTTTGTGTAATTCTCACCTTTTAGACTATTTTAGGGTCTCTCTCCTTGGCCTAGTAGAGTTACAATTGTAAATAATCTATCACCTCTTATAGTTATTTCCTTGAGTCAAATATTCATTTAGATGATAAGTAATTGGGATCACACTACCAATAAATTAGTTTCATTATCATCTTTATTAGGTATATTTGAAGGTGTATAATTTTTATTTAACACTTTATTTGAAAATAGTTAATATTTCCTATTTATTCTTCACCTCAATCATCTAAACAATTTGTTTAGGTGTTTTTTTAATCAAATTCCAGATTTTGAGAATTGATATGGGGGTGTGATAACTCTATTTACCCCCTAAATTTCATAAAAAAAATTAAATTTTGCGTTTGACCCCATTCATAAATATTTTTGGACCCTATTCAGATTTAATGTCCACTCCCTTTATATTTCTAACATTTATGCTTCCAATGTTGTTGTTGAGAGGATTATTTTTGGTGTTCTATGGATGACTCACTCCCTAATGATAATTAGATAATATGTGGAGAACTTAATGTGATCAAATCTATAGAATAAAAAGATGGGGAATCCTTATGTGAAGGTTAACTAAATAAAGAGTGATGTGGTTTTAAATGAATAAATATCTTAGATTATCTAATCCTAATCATCATTGCAACATCAACATTGTTCACATGGTCTAGTTTTTAGTAAGGAAATGAAAGAGTGGTTAAAATATTGGATCAAGCTTTATTTGAAAATATTTTTTAACTTTTTCCAATAATTTTTAACCTATGTGGAAGTAATTATTTATTATTTTCTTTCAAACCACATTCCTATCAACATTTTAATTGAATGGGATGCTCTTAAAGCAAGTAATTCTATTTTTTATTTCTATCTTAATACTACTCATATGCACTGTTCATGGACTAAAAAACACCTTATTGTAGTCTATAAATTTTCTCTTTGAACCACTAATATATTTTGTATGGATTGATTGCTAGGATAATTCCATCAATAAGATAATGAATTTTTTATGTATTCATGATCATGAAGTAAGTCTTTTCTAACACAAAGCTCACAAGGCTTCATATTGTGTATTCATTCATGTTTCATAGGATTGGAACATTCTCCCTTCAATGAGGATTGATAGATCAAGATTTATTAAGGTAGCACAAGCTTAAGGTAGAGTGTCATTAATAATATTAGGAAGCTTAGATGCATATACACATTCACTTGCTAAAAATCATAGATAGATATTCCGAAAAATTCTTAACTTTCCTTTATTCTAGAAAAGAAGATAATCATTTAAAAGACATCCAAGAAGTTTGTTCTTGTATTACTTATCATCTAGATATTTTTAAATATTTTATCTCTTAGTACCATGGTGTTTTCATTATTCAACATTACACACCTAAATGGGAACATGATATATCCATATGCCTATAGTTAGTTTCATATATGCTTATGAAAGCACAATAGGTGGCTTGTGATTGAATTCTCTCCATTGAGAATCTTTAGGAAGACATTATGGAAATTATTGTTGATAAATACCTTATAAAATATGGGTTTACATGTAAATTATAACAAGATCTATGGGATAAAATGGGCCTATATTTGTAAAAAGTGTACTTTAAATCCATTCAAATCATTTCCCTTGGTAATTTTGTTATTCAAATTAATACCAAATTAATTCCTAAAATTTGGGACTTAGATCTTATCAATAGTTTGAGACCTATTGAATTTCATAGATTTTCCTATTTAATCATTACTAAAGCTATTGTCCTTAGCTTTAGATTTTTTTTACCTCCTATTATAAATAACTTGGAAGGAATGGAGTAGGTTTGAAGTTTTCTTTTAAAGGTTATGTTTATCAGAAATGATTTTGAGAAATCATATGATAGAATTGAATGGTATTTTATTTTAGCTATACTTCAAGATCTATATTTTTTATCATTATCAAAATGATTTTATAGGATGTCAGTTCATGAATCATCATTAAGGGAATTTAATCTAAATAGTTTGACATTTTTCACTCTATTTTTCAATGGTGTCCTCTTTCCTATTGAGTTATGCTACTATTGTTTGTGTTTTGGCATTGATGTTATCATTGAATTAAATGTCAAGATGAATGTCATTAATGTCAAGGTTAAAGTTGAGGCCACATTTGGTGAAGTTGTATGTAATAAAGAAGTCTTATGATGAGAAATTTTTAAGGAAAACTATTATCTCTCCATTGAGAGAGAATTTGAAGGAAAATTGTCAATTATTCTGAGGTTGATGACATGTCAAGATAAAGATAAAGATACAATGTAAGCATACTTCTGAGCACCAGTCTTAAGGATCATTGTCATATCATGAACATGTTTATGAAGATGTTGGTTTGGTAATATGGGTCCACATAGGTATGATTGTATGTTTAAGGATTAAAAATCATGAATATGAAGTGTTGAAATACTCAAGAAAGTTTCAAGGTAAAACTTCATGGGTATGGTCTTAAGCCTAAGCATGAAACTAGACTAGTCATAGACTCTACCTAAACTACTAAGGAATCTTGAGGTGTTATGAAAGATGTAAATTAGTGATATAGCACATGAGAAGATATTTGACACTATGTAAACATGTGTATAAGGTAGATAGTCTTTCATAGGATTATTTAATGAAATTTCATGGATTATTCATTTACATGAAGAGACCTAGTGAGAAGGCATAAGCTTGGTAGCATGTTGAGGTGAGTAGTCTAAGGCTTATGAGAAGAAGACTGATAGTGTGTGAGAATGGTATGATTTTATTACATGATAATTAAATTTGTGTATCATTTCAAGAGGTTTTAAGGTGTGTTAAAGGTCTAAGTGTGACTGGGAGTTCAAGGCCTAATGTGCAAAGAGACTTAGTGTGGCCTAATGAGGGGTCAAGTTTAGTTTCCAAGGTGATAGAGATCATGATATAATTTTAATATATTTTATATGTTATTTAAAGTTTTTTGACCAATTTTTATGTCATATACTAAATTTTAAATCGTTAAAAGTGGGTCTTAAGGTCTCTCAAGTGCTAGAATGAGATGTTGTAGACCCATGAAGGATTTTCTCATGCTCATTTTCATGTGAAACCTTTGAATGAGATCCTAATAATTTAATGATAGTTTTTTAATGGTCCTAGGTTTAATTTCCTAGATTTTTTTTTAGATTTCAAAGGCAATCCTTTATGAGCAATTTTTAAGAGTGGAAATAAGTGTTTAGTGCTCTAAAACCCTAACTATGATTGGATATGGAAGATCTTGTTATAAATGGATATAAATGGTTTTTATGACCTATTTTGGTGTTTTTAACATGTATATTACTCTCCTAGGTACCTAAATGTGGCATTAATCTATCAAAAGAGTGAGTGGAAGCTACAATAAACTCCTTAATTCTCTTATTTTTGTTGTAATAAACAAGGTTGACTAGATCAAAGCATGAAACTAATTGGAGGATGATGTGTGAGACTTGTATTTTATGCTAATTTAAATTTATGATCAATTTATAAACTTAAAATATGATAAAATAGTCATGGAAGTTGGCCTATTGCTAAAAAGGCCTAATGAGGAAGACAATGAGAAAACTAGGTAGAAGTGAGAATAAGATTAGGAATGGGTTCTAAATGATTAGGGATGAATCCAAATGCATTGGTTTATTATTAAATACCTATAACACATATCCATAATAAATGTTTTTTCTAGGAAGCTTGTGTATAGTAGAAAGTTGATCTCAAAATGACTTATCTAACACAATGAGGTATGTGTACAATAAAGACATGAGATTGGTATTTAAGACCAATATTGCTATTGGAAATTATAATATATTTGTTTAAATATTTTATAATGATGTATAAGAATCATATAAACCTATTTTAAGTTCATGATAGCTATTTTATAGGTGTTCTAAGTCATTATTTCCATGACTAAATTTTGGAGTATTTAGGTAGTGTTTTATGTGTTAGCAAGATTGATTCCTATGTTTTTATGCATAGATTTGAAGAATATAATGCACATTAAGATATTTTATAGGACTAATGTGTTAATTTTAATATATTTTCCTTCATAATAAACTCCTATTAAGGTGTAAAATGTCAAAAGTTCTTGACTAGGTTCTTGAAGCTTGTTTGCAGTTCTGAATTAACATATGGAAGTGGTTAGTTTGAAATCTTTTGCCATGTTTGGTGAAATATAAATAAAATTATGATGAAAATTATCTCATGGAGGTTAAATAAAAATTGATATTTTGATATTTTTATGTGTAAAATTTGAGTTTATACTTCATATATTCAAGACTAACTTTATGGTAGTGAAGAAGGGCTAATTATGAGTAGGCCTAATGGTGTGGTTCAAGTAGTAAAATGAGATAAATGGTGTTGGGGACATAAGGTGATATTATAAAGGGTATAATTTAATATTTTGTTTAGGCTCAATATTTTCCAACATGGTCAAGGTAAAACATGTGCTTTGAGAAGATCTAATTGCATTAGGTTTGTATTAGGCCTAATGGTGGTTTTGGTCCTTATGAGTGGTGAACAACTTATGTAATGGTTTTTTCACTTGTGAAATGTGATTTTTGATCTATTAAAATTTTAATACAAGTAAGGTGAGGTTTTTTTACTAAAGTGTGTGAAAACAAGAGTTAAGTATAAGAAAAAGGTCTAATAGGCCTAATTTGACTAGTTAAAATATTGAGGGAATGAGAAAATGAGATAGAGGTTTGGAAAATAGGTAGAGGGATTAAATACCATCAGATATGTGTGGTTAATATGTCATGAATTCATAATAGTTATTATACATATGATGATCATGGTCATATGACCTAATTTTTCTAAGAAAAAGGCTAGTTGAGTGAAGAGGTCTAATAGGTTGTTTGAGAGAGATAAAAGAGTGTGAAGAGAAAAAGGAGGTAATCATCATCATTTGGGTAAGAAATAGGTGTTCAAAATATATCTAAGGTTATATAAATCTAAGTAAATTCTGAATTAGTTAGGGGGTTGGTGCCTCCTTGCAATTTGGTGCTTGTGAAAGGATTAGTTAAGTTGGTGTTTGACTAGTGAAGGGTTGGTGCTCCTTGTGGGGTTGGTACCTCACTAAATCCTAATTAATTACTTATAGGACTATAGTAAAATATATGTTTTAGTTTATTATCCCCCATGAGTTTTTACCATATATCTCTTATGTTCTTATGTTGTATACTTTTGTAAATGCTTATTTATGCATTGGATAATGTATGTATGTGAATGAATGCTTCATGGATGATAAGTGAAATTAAATGATTTTTTCAAGGGAAATAATAAACCTCCACATATTATTATCTATAATTAAAACATTTTTTTAATCATATTGTGTCATTTTAATGAGGCCTAATAACCTAAATTAGATTCTAAGCAAGCAAAAATGGCTAGTCAAACACAAGGTGCTTTTTCTACAAGTAAGGCCCATTTGTTCAATGGATATAATTATGATTTTTTGAGTGTCAAGATGAGAAAATATTTTATATCTCAAGGTCATTATGTTTGGAAATTATTTTTGGATGTATATATTACACACCCTACTCCCCCTATAGATGCAATAGGTAATAAGGTTAGTGACGATAATTCAAAAGAAATGAATGGTATTATTTATGGCCTATCAAAGATAAAGCTTGTGAAGGTGATGCATTATATGTTTGAAAAATAAATGTGGGACAAGTTAAATACTATCCATGAAGGAGACTCCAAGGTTAATTTGGTTATATTATAAACCCATATAAGATAGTTGTAAATCCTAAGGATGAATGAAGATGAGACCATTGCAGCATACCTATTAAGGGTTGATGAAGTGGTCAACATCAAAAGAGACCTAGGTGAAGAATTGAAAGAGTATAATATTTTTCAAAAGGTATTGATATATCTAATTCATAATTTTTATTCTAAAGTATCTATTATTAAAGAGATGCAAGATCTAGATAAGTTAGAGATGGATGGACTTCATGGTACCTTAACAGCCTATGAGATGAGGATAAGTGAAGACCTGTAAAGAAGGAAGTTGAATTCAAGGTAAAAAATAGGTCAAAGGATAAGAATACACAAGGTAATAAATTAAAAGACAATGATGATTCTAATATTGATGATGATGAGTTGATAGCTATGTTTACAAGAAAGTTGAAAATTGGTTTAGGTATTTACAAGGGTAAACTATCCTTCAAGTGCTTTAATTGTGGAGAAATTAGACACTTTGATAATAAGTGCCCTTATAAGCATAAGACAAAGAATGATGAATATCATAATGAAGGTCATAATGATGATAAAAAGTTTTATATGTCTAATAAGAGGAAGAAAAGATTCATAAATAATGATGATAAGAAGTTTTTCATGAGTAAAAGAAGCTTTTACACCAAGGAAGACCACAAATCATATGATGAGATTGAGAGAAGTGATTCTAAGATTTACCATGAATGTTTTGATCCTAATGTCAATTAAGTTCTCTTCATGGTTGAGGAAGCAAGATGTTTAAATCAAGAAGAGTCCATATAGATTAGTGGTATTATTGGTCATTCAAATGAAGAAGAAGATGAGGTGGACTTTTACATTGAGTTGATGAATGCTCTAGAAGAACTGAATATGGTGAATAAAAATAATAAGGTGAAGATATATCTTATCAAATACTATGAGGAGAAAATAAATTTATTTGAATATAGATTGAGAAACAACTCCAATGAATAAGAAGAAATAGTCAAATAGGTGGAGACTCAAATTGAGATTATGATTATAGGCCTAAAAGCTAAAGAAGAATAGTGTGAAAGTTATGTAACTAAAGTAGATTCCTTAAGAGCTAAGTTTAAATAGGCATCAAGTAAGGTGAAATATTTTGTGATGTTTGAAAAAAGTACCAATGATCTAGATAACATCCTGAGTAGTCAAAATAATACTAATGACAAAATAGGTCTTGGTTTCAATGGAGACCAAAAGAAGAATACTAATGTGATAAAGGAGAATCAAACCTTAAAGGTTAATGGTCAATCAAGGACTGATGGTGCCATTATAATTAAGAATAATCCTATTATGTATCTTAATGCTATAAGGTATGATAATCCCTTTAATAGTTATTGTTATTCATGGAACCAGTTTTCTCATATAGCAAGGCATTGTAGAAGGCCCTCCAAAAATGAATATGCATGGAACTATGAGAAGAGTCATCAGTCAGAGGTATAGGTAATGATGTGTTTCCATAAATAGGAATAGTGTGTTTCAAATATCAAAAGGTTGGTCATATTAAAAAGTTTTGTAAGCATGGATTCTCAAGTCAAAAAAAGAAAATTGAGGCCACTAGAGTGTAAAAAAGAAGACAAAATAATAAATGGAGATGAAAGATAACTAAAGTGAATGATGATTAGTATGCAATTCCAAGTGGGATATTTTCCATGGTGGATCATAGTTTAGATGTAAAAGAGTGCCAATAATTATCCCTATTAGCTCAAATTGTTGATGAGGTAGTTAAGAGAAATAGCCCAAGTCAAAATGTTGTTTAAATGGATATTGAATAGGTTAAGCCAAAGAGGCTATTCAAGCCTAAGAGGATCATGAACAAAGTTTAGTCTAGTGAATACATGGAGATCTAGGAATCTCCTGAGTTCATGTTGTTTTTGTACCCTATAGAAGAGGTGACTCTATCAAGATTCATGGAGGCACTCAACCAATGAGCATAAGCCTGAAGGATGCTTGGTATTAGGGGTATCTTTTTTTTCTTTTTTGATATTATAATCCAAGGTTTAGTCAATATTTTTTTGGAGGTGTGAATACAAGAGATGGGTTAGAAATAATTTATATGATGAATTGATCAAACTAGGTCACATTCATAATAGTATCTAGATATCTCATGGAGATAAGGGGAGCCAATCATGCTCCAAGACTAGGTGTGTGAGCTTGATATATGTTTAGTTTTTTTCCAAGAGAGATAATGATGTTGTTTGAAGAGAAAAGGTGTGGTGTTCTAGGGAAAACAATCAGATAGTTTTTAGGAGATGACCCTTTGTCATTAATATCAAAGGGGGATAAAGTTCAAGTTTGGGAGAAAGTTTAGTTTGAAGAAGATCCAACTTGGGGAAAAGTGAATGATCAACTTTGTTTGAGTGTTTTACATCAATAACAAAGGGGAAGATTATTTAGGTATGTTAATATTGTTGGTTTTTTGGCATTGATGTTGTCATCAATGTCAAGGTCAATATGGATGTCATTAATGACAAGGTCAAAGTTGAGGCCATATTTGGTGAGGTTGTATGTGACAAATAAGTCTTATGACGAGATAAAATTTTAAGCCAAATTATTGTATCTTTGTTGAGAGATAATTTTAAGTTAACCTATTAATTCTTCTGAGGTTGATGACATGTCAAGATCAAGATCAAGATAGAAGGTAAGCATACTTTTGAGCACTAGTCTTAAGAAGCATTGTCATATCATTAGCATGTGTGTGAATATGGTGGTTTGGTAAGATGGATACACATAGGTATGAGTGGATTTTTAAGTATTACCAAGAATGAATATGAATTTTTTACACACTCAAGAAAGTTTTAAGGTAAAACTTTAGAGGTATGGTCTTAAGCCTAAACATGCAACCAGACTAGTCCTAAACTCTACTTGAACCAATGAGGAGTTTTGACGTGTCATGAAAGATGAAAATCACTTATAAAGAATGTGATAATATATTTTACACTATTTATAAAGGTATATAAGGTAGATAAGAGGATCCAAGGCTATTTTATGGCTTATTCATTTGCATGAAGAGACGTAGTGAGAAGGCATAGGCTTGGTAGCATGTTGAGGTGAGTAGTCTAAGGCTTATAGAATAATATTGGTAGTGTGTGAGAATGGTATGAGTTCTTATTACATGATAATGAGGTTTTAATATCATTAAAAGAGGATTTAAGGTGTGTTCAAGGTCTAAGTGTGACTGGAAGTTCAAGGCCTAATGTGCAAAGAGACCTAGTGTGGCATAATGAGGGGTCAAGTTTAATTTCAAGGGTGATAAAGATCATGAGATAATTTTTAGATATGTTATAGGTTTTTTAAAGTGTGTTGACCAAGTTTGAGGTTATATAATAAAGGAGAAAGTATGAAACATGGGTCTTAAGATCTTTGAGTGATAGAATGAGATGTTACAGAGTTGAAAAGGATTTTTCATGCTCATTGGCACATACAAACTTTGAATGAGATACTAATAATTTAATGATAGTATGGGAAGGGTTGTAGGTGTATTTTCCTAGAATTGGTTTTGGAGTTTAAGGGAAATCCTTTATGAGTGATTTCTAAGAGTAGAAATAGGTTTTTGGTTATCTAAAACCCTAACTATGACATGATATATAAGATATTGTTTTAAATGGCTTATAATTACTTGTATAACTTAGTTTGGTGTTTGGAAAATGTATAAGACTCTTCTAGGTACCTCCAATTGGCATTGTTTTGTCAAAAAAGTGAAAATTTTAAATAAGAGAATTGTATTTTATGAAAATAATTAGAGTTTTATGTGTGAGAATTGTATTTTATGTTCATGTAAATTTATAATCAGGTTATATATTTCAAATATTTTAAAATAGTCATGGAATTTGGTCTATCTCTAAAAAGGCCTAGTGAGGAAGACAATGAGAAAACCAAGTAGAAGTGAAAATGAGATTAGGAATGGGTTGTGAATGATTAGTGATGGATAAAAATGCATGGGTTTATTATTAAATACCTATAAAACATATCCATAATGATAAATAATTTTTATTAATCTTGTGTATATCATAAATTTTATCTCAAAATGACTTATCTAACATAGTGAGGTTTATCTACAACAAAGACATGAGATTGGTCTATAAGACTAATATTTCTATTTGAACTTATAATATATTTATTTTAAGATGTTATAAGTATTTTTAATAATCATATAAACCCATTTTAAGTTCATGATAGTGATTTTATAGGTGTTCTAAGTCATTTTTTTCATGATTGTGTTTTGGAGCATTCAAGCAGTTTTTTTTGTGTTATAAATATTGATGTTCCTAAGTTTTTATGAATAGATTTGAAGAACCTAATGAAAATTAATTTTTTATATAGGTCTAATATTTTAATTTTAATATATTTTTATTTAGGATAAACTCCTATTAATGTGTAAAAATTCCAATATTCTTGATTGGGTTCTTGAAGCTTGTTTATAGTTTTGAGTGAGCATATAAAAGTGGTTAGTTTGAGGTCTTTTACCCTATTTGATAAAATATAATTAAAATTATCATGAACATGATTTAATTTAGGTTATATAAATTTAATTTTTTTATATGGTTATGTATCAAATATAAGTGTATACTCTAGATATTCAAGACAGACTTTTTGGTAGTGAAGAAGAGCTAATTATGAGTAGACCTAATGGTGTGGTTCAAGTAGTGAAATGAGATAAATGGTGTTGGGAACCTAAGTTTAGATTATAAGGTGAATAAATAAATTTATTTTTAATATTTTAATTTTATTTTGGATGATAAATACGTTCTAAGGTGGTCAAGGTGAAATGTGTGTTTTGAGAAGGCTTGATTGCATTAGGTCTTTATTAGGCCTAATGGTGGTTTTGGTCCTTATGGGTGCTGACCAACCTATGTAATGTTTGTTTCAATTATAAAACATTTTTATAGATATATTAAAAGGTTAATACAATCATTATTAGCTTTGTGTCCTACCAAGGTGTGTGTAATCAAGAGTCAAGTATAAGAAGAAGGTCTAATAGGCATAATTTGACTAGTTAGAATATTGAGGGAATGAACAAATGAGATAGAGGTTTGGAAAATAGTTAAATGGATTAAATAACATAATATATGCATGTTAAATATATCATGAATTTATAATAGTGATTTTATAGATGATTATCAAGGCCATATGACCTAATTATGCCAAGTAAAGGGCTAGTTGAGCAAAGAGGCCGAATAGGCTGTTTGAGAGAGATAAAATAGTGTGAAGAGAAAAATAAGTTAATAATAATAATTTGTGTAATAAATATGTGTTAAAAGGTGATCATAGGTTCTATGTAGCTAAGTTTTTGTTTAGTTACCTAGGGGGTTGGTACTTCCTTATAAGTTGGTGCTTGCTAAAGGACTAATTGAGTTGATGCTTTACTAATGAGGGGTTGGTGCTCCTTGTGGGGTTGGTTCATCACTAAATATTGATTCATATATTATATTAATATATTCCATGTAATTTTTTAGTGGGTTTTATCCCCCATGAGGGTTTCCTACATATCTCTTATGTTCTTCTGTTGTATACTTTTGTAAATGCTTATTTATGCATTGGTTAATGTATGTATGTGAATGAATGATTCATGGATGATAAGTGAAATTTAATTATTTTTTAAGGGCACTAATTCACCCCCCATATTATTATTTTTACTTCTAATAATTACCCCTCTATTTATGTGTTGGTTATTGGATGATTTAGCTATTTTTTGCACACTATACCTCTTTATGGTTTGTTAATGGTATCTCACTTCCTCACTCTTAGAAATAGATGGCCAATTGGAAATTTATCTAAAAAACCCACTATGTTTTATTGAAATATTTTACTATTAAAAAAATTAAATACACATATTCAATTTATAGATCTCAACATGAGAAATCCTAAGTAGTGATATTTAACTAACTGTATTAATTTAGTTAATCATAAAGGTTAAGATAATCCACTTAGTTAAGGATCACCTTGAAAAGATTAAAAATCATGAATAATACTAAATTATCATAATTAATACATTACATCATAAATTAAATAGTAAAAATTCAACCACAATTGACATAATATTATAGCCTCTATTGTAGAAGTACAACATATAAAAGATACAATTTCAATAATACATAATAATATATCAAATGATAAAACATGATACAAAGCTTCTCTGATTAGAGTTTTCATGACTCAAGTATCAATATTTAATCTCAAGTGTAGTCTCAAGTATAGTACTGCATCTAGGAGGTAAATCATCATTTGAGTGATTTTATGTACCAACCATGAACCATAGATCCCCCACATTATCTCCTAAACAAGGGGATGATCTTCCCTTCATGGATGGGTAGATAATGATGGTGTGGGAATCTAGAGTAAAAAAGAACCCATGTGTCAAAGATATCTAATACATAAGATGTAACATAAATAAATCTATTCTCATATGAAATCACATAAATATGAAAATTGTATCAACATATGAAATGTTAATGTTTATCAAACGTTACTTTAGATAAATTTTGAATATAAATGATCTCTAGGATCAATCAAATTCATACACAGCACTTGATTGGATTACACCTCATATTTCATTGATGACACCAATTAAGCCAATAGAATCTATCCACTGCTTAATTAGGGTCATGAATGTGAGATTTGGTAAAAACATATAATAAAAATAAAACCAATAGATTCATTCAAAAATATTCTTCCTTAGCACATCAAAATTTAGTTAAGTACATAATTTATTATACATTAATTTAATCCATAAAATTAAGTGTAATGAATCAATTTATCTAGTTTATTACATATAATAAATAAAATCCAAAAATAGTCTCAAACATGTCATCTGGGTATTATCTCATCAAAATTGTTAGTTACTTATTATACCAACCAAGCAACTCATAATTCTATTTTTCCATGAAAAAATAGTATATTTCAAGCTTTATAAATATATTTTATATTCCATATATAAACAAAATCAATCCAAACATCATAATTGCTTATATTAATCTCTTAATTATGATATTTTAATGCTTATATCCATATCATTAAAATATAAATCAAGCATTAAATTATGTACCAATAGTAATAATGTTTTTAAGCACAATACAACTAAGTATAACATGCATATATATTTAAATGTTATAATTTGTTAAAATGTATTAAAAGTCCAAAAATCATGTATTCATACCCCCCACACACACACACATAATTTCTTAAAACATTTTTAATACAATGAAATTATATATTATATATGGAATATTCTAAGTAGACATCTATTATCCATGACTTAGAGTATTCTATATACTATAACATATACATCTAGTCCATAAAATATCCCCATAAATATTTTTTAGAAACTAAATAATTTACCCACATTTATACTTGTTTAAACAAACATATAGACTTTTAAAAAATCCACATGTAACATACAACCAATCATATATTCCATTCAGTTAAACAAAAACATTCCTTATTAAATAATTTGGAAAATTTTTAAAAGTCAATGCATATAATTAATCTAAAAACACAGTCGACTAAGCCCCATATGGGTCATCCATACAATCAGATGAAACAATTTGAATGCCTTTATTTAAACAATTCAGGATGCTTGATTTCCTAATTGACTATATTTAAAACTTTCTATTATTTAAAAGACTATTTTTTAATAAATAGTCAACCCTATTTGGGTATAATTATTAACACATTAATATCATATAAAATCTTATGAAAAAAAAAAAAAAATTGGATTGATCTTCATATAAAACCAAAAAATATTCCACATAAAATCACCCTCCTACTTATATCCAATTTCTTTAAGATGACTAACTCACTAATTTCATAAGCCATATGATCTAATACATACTCTACATAATTCCATTACATAGTTAATAATATAACTATATTATTGAGCATGTAGGTGATTGTATCAAAATCAATACAATAGAGTCTTAACCCCAAATTCACATATATAGGTAGGTTCATAATGTAAAACTATCCTTCGTAAAACCCTAATAAATTTGCATTATAGATTTATATTTAAAACTATAAAATACATAGTCAAATATCATAGATACACATAAATACGTATATACATAGCCAATAACATAGATATACATATAAAAGTATATATACACAATTGATATACACATAAATGTTTATGTACATAGATATAAAACTAATAATATAACTATATTATTGAACCTATAGATGATTTTATCAAAATCAATACAATAGGCTTTTAACCCCACATTCACACATATATATAGGTACATTTACAATACACAACAACTATCCTCCATAAAAGCTTGATAAAATTTGCATTACATATTTATATTTAAAAATGTAAAATACATAGTCCAATAACATAGATACACATAAATGTGTATATACATAGCCAATAACATAGATATACATATAAGTGAATATGAACTCAGTACCACACAAAGACCTTTAAAATATGGTTCAAGAATTCATGTGTGTGTGTCCTATGCTTTTAATTATGTATATACTTGCATATGTGTATATCTATATATATATCCACATACCCATTTCATAAAAAAAATCTACATTTTACACTTAAAGACAAACAATGTATACATAATAGAATTCCAACCACTAACCTAAGTTTCAATTCAAAATTCAAATACCCAAATGAGTATATACATCTGCTTCAAAGAATACGGTTTGAGCCAAAAATATATACCCATCAAGGATAGTTTTATATTAAATGTACAAAGATTTTTCAAACTAAGAGAGAGTTAAGAAAAGTTTCATAAAATATTAACAGTCTAGACATTTCTATGGTTTAATCCTTAACCTTATATTTTCCCTAATTTGAAGATGGGGTTATGTGAAAGCCAAACCATCCATAGGGATTCATACTCCACTCAAAATCTCTATATTTAAAACATAGAAAAACCATTTACCCAATACTTAGTTTAGAAAACCCATATTTTTCACACAAGGATTGAAATACAAAACCTACTTGTGTTTACCAATGAAAATGAATGAATTCATTCCTCTTTCCTTCATGTTTTTTACCTTTTTTATGTTATGCAACTCTATCCTCTATGCTACAAGTCTATCCTCTATGCTACAAGTCCTAGTTATTATTCTCCTCTTATTATTCATTTTATTCTTTTTCTTCCCATCATTAATGGCCACTTCAACTGACTATTAAATGCATGCATAATTTTCTAAATAACTTTCCACAATATATCACCATGAAAACATAGTACCCTCCATATTTTCCTCAAAATAAAAGCTTAACCAAAGTCAACAAATGATTAGTAACCATAATCATCTTGAGGCTTCTATAAAAATCATTTTGTATTCTTTTAAAAATTTTCATGATTGCCAACAATCATTGACTACTATACCTTAATCAAATTATTTCCAATCTCTATTCCATGCAAAGTCTAAAATTTGATAAATGACCATAGTATTCCCATACAATGACCATCGACCAATACTATAGAATATAGATTATATCACATGATAATACTTTTAGATATTATTAGATTACAATTCCACATGACTATACTATCCCATATCATATAAACAATGATTATTAAATCATTTAATAATAAAATAATGTATTCAATATATTTTAAAAATAAACCTTGGTATAATAGTTAATTGAATACAAAGGTATTTGAAAACAATGATATTTATATTTTTTGACATATTTTTATCTTAAATAATAATAATAATATTTAATTATCATTATTATCTAAACCTTATAGATAATTAACAATAATAAAATATGTCATCATATCATAACATTGTGTAGCCATACTTAAAAACACTTTAATGTAAGTAAAACATAATTGAACTCACTCATACAGTCATACAAGTGCATTATATAAGATAAACTAGTATGATCACAAAAATAGGGAAATCAATTGAATAATCATGTAATCATCATTATCAATCTAAAATCATAATAATAATCATAAAACATGCTATATCAAACAAATATTTACTAAATATAATATTTAAGTGGTGTGTACAAGGGTTTCTAGATTCGTTCTCTGTTGACCCCTAATGTCTCCATCCCCCTCTAATGATAATCTCCCTCTATCATACTCTAAGGGAAGAGTTTGTCCTGCATCCACCTCATAAAAATGAAGGTAATTAGCCCAAAACATGATTATATCCATAAAATAATGTTTCATAAACATGATCAAAATGTAAAGAATATAAAATTATTAATAACTCATAGCAAATTAATCATGTATATTAAGAAACACAAATTATCCCATAATCTACATATGTCATCAAGCTTAATCAAATATTAGTTAATCAACTAATCAACCATAATAATCCTTAGATCAAATAGGTTACTGAACTAGAGAGAAATTGGGATGTGACATCCTTCCCCCCTAAAGTTGGTCATCATCCTGATGACTTCTATTCAAACATAAGTTATCAATAAAAAACATTATTTAACAAAAAGTAATATAATATGTAGAGCTAAATTAAGCAAAAAATGTGGAAATAGCCTGTAAAACTCATCATAGTCCTCCCAAGTGGAACTATCCTCAAAATATTGGTCCTATAGGACCTTCCATTATGACACTTCTCTATTATTCAAATAGATGTTTCAAGTGTCAATTACTTTGATTGGTTCTACCATGACCACCCTAAGATCTAGAACCTACAAAGCATTCCAATCCAACACATGCAAAGGATCAGCCATATACTTTTTAAGATAAGACACATGGAAGATATTATGAAAAATATCTAGAGCTTATGGAAAAGCAAGCCTATATACTATAGGGTTGACCATTTATAAAACTTCTATGGCTCCCACATATATCAGTGAAAGTTTCACTAACTTCTCAAATTTAATCAATCTTTTTTGAGACTTAACCTACAAAAAAACTTAATCACCTACAAGAAAACTACTAGTTATTCTCTTTAGATCAGTATAATTTTTGTCTATAATTGGCCTCGTCTAACCTCTAATTTATTTTAATAACTTTTTCTTCATTTTTGAAATCATCTTAAGTCCAAAGACTACCCTATCTTCTAACCTATTCCAACTGATTGTTGTTCTACACCCTTTGTATAACTCCTCAAATAGATCCATCTTCAAAAATGATTGTTATGATCTATTGCAATCAAACTCAACCAATGGAAGGTACTCTTTCCACTTGTATTATTGATCAATGCAATACATATGATGGATATATTCCAAAATCTTATTAACTCACTATGTTTGTACATTAGTCTGTGGGTGATATGTAGTCTTGAAGTTTAGTTGTATACCCAAAGCTAAATTCAAATTCAACCAAAATCTATAAGTCATCCTTATATCATGATCTGAAATAATCTTCTCTAGAAAACCATGCAACTGATACACTTCCTTTATGAATCTCTTTACAAGAGTAGGTGCATCATCAGTCAAGTTACTCAATATAAAGTGAGCTACCTTGGTTAGTTTTTCAACCACTACCAAGATCATGTCAACCCTATTACATGATAATGGTAAACCTTGGATAAAGTCCATATTGATCACTTACCACTTCCATTTTGATATGTCATGTGGATATATTAATCCAACTAGATGCACATGTTCATCTTTCATACACTGACATTCTAGACAATGAGAAACAAAATTTGTTAAATCTTTCTTGATTCCTTTCTAGAAATAAAGTGGTCTAATCTTAGCCATGAGCTTGGTTATTCCTAGGTGTCCTAAATATGGTGTATTATGTACTTATTTTAACATTGTGCTCCTTAGATTCTCTTTATATAGTACATACATCCTACCATTATACTATAAAAGACTATAATTCACTATTTTGAATCCCTTATACCTAAGATTCTAAGCATTCTTAGACAATGCTTTCCTAACTTGATTTTAAAATTCAGATCTTGGAGAGAATTTGGTCACTTGATCCCTAAAAGTAATCTCAATAGTATCCATGATTGTTATGTACCTCATATGGCTTAGGGCATCAACTACTCTATTTTCATTGCCTTTGATATAGTTAATATCAAAATCATAATCAAACAATAACTCTAACCATTATCTTTGATGGGTATTTAGATTCAATTAGGTAAAGATGTACTTAAGCCCCAAGTTATCAGTCTTGATCTCAAAAGGTTTTTCCAATAAATAATGCCTCAAAACTTGAAAAGCATGCATAATTACAAGTTTTAAGTCATGAGGGGCATAATTCACCTCATAAGGCTTTAGTTTCCTAGATGCATAGGCTACCACTAAAATAACTCCTCCAAGTCCATCCCTAGATGCATTGATGATCATTAAGAATTGACCATTAGAATTAGGAACTCTTGACACTGGTGCTGAAGTAAACCTCATTTTTAGTTCTTGAAAGACTACCTTAGACTTATCTATTTAGATGAAATTTTGATTCCTCTACTAAAGAGAAGCAATCAAATTATATATCTTAGAAAAATCTAGAATGAATTTCTTATAATATCCCAATAATCCCATAAAACTTCTTACCTCATGCACATTATTTGGTGTTAGCCACTCCTTAATAGCTCTTATCTTTAATGGATCTACTAAAATACAATCCAAAGAGATAATATTTACTAGATACTACAATTTATCTTGGAAAAATGCACACTTGGATAACTTACCATACAATATATGCTTTCATAAATATTGCAAAACTAATTTTAGATCTTTTAATTACTCTTCCTCATCCTTTGAATAAATGAGGATGTCATTAAGAAATAACAACACAAAGTGATATAGGTAATTTTTATCAACCTAGAGTTGCACCTTGATTAAAGACATGATGAAATGGATAATCTTCACTCCAATTAAAATAATGGGATATTCTCATGAGGGTGGGTGCCTTAATGGTGAAAAGAACCTCTAGAGAAGGCTAATTCATGTAAGATGTATCAATGAGGATATCAACTTCTATGCTACAAACTACCTAGGAAAAAAGGGAGAAATAACTTGAAAGAAATCCTAGCTTAAAATGGTGCTACACCTAATTTTCTTGATCCACTCAAATCTAGCTTCTGAGAACACTAATTCAGATAAGGAAGAGGTAGAACTTCAAATACAATTAGTCAATACACATAAGTATTTAATGAAAAGGTTATATCTAATGATCTAAGATTGAGGTAAAATTAGAAATAGGATTAATGAAAGGCACTAAATAGCCACTAATATCCACTGTAAACTCAAAAAAAGACAATCAAACATAGAATGTAACCTACATAAATGACTAGCTAGTAACTAGGTGTGAATCTAGATTTGACAAGGAAGAAAGAAAATCTATCACTTAGGTAAATATATAACAATAGTACACTATACCAGCTATTGAAAATGGAAAAAACATAGTCCTCTTATTATTGATTTTGAAAAAAGGTTATAGCATGAAATTTGGTAGAAGTTTTCTTGCCAGATCAGAGATCATTTTTACAAGGCTGAAAAACCATTAATATAGAAAAATTACAATAGCCAATAGATGGCATTGAAAATAGAAGAAAGGATAAATCCATCTAACTCAGCCTTTACCAAAAGTCTATTTTTCCTTCTTCCTCTTTGCATTAAATCTCCTTGGTGCTAGAATTGGATGGCATAATCATATGTTTGACTTTTCTTATATATGTTCAGTTGAACCATGTCTAAAATTAGAAACTAGCTCTTTGGCATTGGAGAATGGATGGTGGGTTTGTTGAAAGTCAAACTTTTATCATGCAAAAATGTTCTGCCCACCTCTAAATATGGACTTCCTCTTGATCTGTTGGAATGTTTGAGATCTTAGTTTATGAATGCTAAAATTAGAACTCTAATTGAAATGTTGGAAGCTGAGTTGAAACATTTAAAAGCATGAGTTGATCCAGAGATGAGCCTGACTTCAACAACTAGTCAACTAAAGATTTGACCAATCAACCAAAAATATTCCTTGCTTGCATGTATTTTATCCTATTTTAGTCTACCTATTCATTTCTATTTTTTATGGGATTCTATGTTTGGATTTATTTTGTCTATATTAGTCTATATTTCCTTGAATTTCTTTGCTATCTCCTTAGCCTTTATTTCTAGCTTTTTTGTTTGTTTTATTTTAGCCTTGAATTTTATTTGGATTTTTTATTGACTTATCCATTGGTTTATTGTTTTCATTGACTTCTCTATTCACTTTTTTGTCTACAGATTTCCCTTGGATCTCTGTCTTGCCAATATTTTTGAATTTATTCTATGAAGACTTTATTTTTATTCTCATTTCTTTTGGCTTTTCTTTTTTTTTTCTCCTTTGATTTCTTTCAAAATTATTCCATTGTTTCTATTTCCCTTGAAATTTTTCCTTTGCATGTAATTGCCTTGGCCATTATCCTCTTAGACCTTACTACCTTTTAAATATTAGACATATTCATCTAGCCATTTTCTTGTGGACAAAAAATTGGAGACTCCTTCCTTAGGAAATTTTCCTTTGTCATGATTTGTCTTACTCTTATAGCTCTATGCTTCATGTGCCTTTCCATCATATTTTTTCCTCTTGGCTAATCCTTTGGATAAAATTTCATGAACCAATTATTTTGAAAAAATTGTCAAACCCATTCTTTTGGATTTATTGTCAAGGCATTTTGTTTTGGAAAAAATGTAAGCCCATTTCTTTCAGATTTATTTCTTTCCACTTCCCATGGACATAAAGTCCATGGGAATTGTCCCTTGGCCTTCCCAAGAGAATAACCCTTTGGGATATTTGTAAATCCTTTGGAATTCATGAGATGGACCTTCTCAAAGGGTAGGTACCCTACGGTTTTTTTTTTAAAATAGCCCCTCAAAATTTTTGGAGGGCACCTAAAATTTTTGGAGGGCACCCAAGTTGTTTGGACATTATTTTTGAAGGGTAGATTACCCTTCAAATTTTGTTTTTAATTTTCCATTTGAACTTTTTTGAAGGAATTCCTTCAGACAAATTAACTAAAGGAATTCCTTCAGGGTTTTGTATAAGTCTATTTGCTTGTTTGCAACTTTATATTCTTCACTGGCACCTACTTTGGACTCTTCACTACTTGTTACTTATAAAAAGAGATAAGTCATTCACCCTGAGAAACCCAAAATGCACTATCCTAAGTAATTTAGGTTTATAAACCCAAATTATTTCTACTGATAAAGATTTTATAAGTAAATCACTTCTTAAAACCCAATTTGCACCTAAAGTCTTGCTTGAATGCCCACCCTCTCACACTTAGGCAAAATTTTGGTATGTAAGCCAAAAAATGGCCAAAAGTAATATCTAATTTTTTCTTCTTCATAATATTCATTAATTATACTAGTGTATTAGTCAATCCATATGGTAACACTATAAATTTATAGTACTCATATCAGGTCTTGAACATTATCTTTAGGATATCCTCTTCAAAGATCCTTAATTGGTGATACCCTATTTTAAGACCAATCTTAAAAAAAACTATTTACCCTTACATTTGATAAAAGAGATAATCAATGTATGATAATGGATATATATTCTTGAACATTGCTTTACTCAAAATCTTGTAATCAATGTACAACTGAAGAGTGTCATCCTTCTTTTTGATAAAGATAAGTAGATTACCCCGTGGTGACACACTTAGTCGAATCAAACCTTTTGATAGAAAATCTTGAATTTGTGCCTTTAACTTAAATATTTTAGTGCTTTTCATTCTATAAGTGATTTAGACTATTATTTATATCTAGGTAGGATAGAAATTGAGAAATCAATTTTGCACTTAGGTATCAATCTTGGTAATTCTTCTAGAAATATGTCATGGAAGTTTCTCAAAAAAGAATAATATTTAAAATAAGGGTCCTTATATTATTCCATATCATTTATAATGTTAACTATAAATTCATTGGATCCATTCTTTTGATCTTTATTAAGTTGAATTATAAAACTATGCCTTAGTTTCAACTCCCTTCTCTTACCTTGAAATTGTGTCTTATTTCTAAAATCATTTTGACACTCAACCTTCTTCAAGAAATAGTCAACCTTGGATTTATGTTTTATAAGCCAATTTAATCCTAGGATCACATAATATTATCCCAATAGTGCTGCATAATATCTACTAAAGTAGTAAACTCAAGCAATCTAATCTCTACTTCAACTAGACACTTGTCAACTTTAACCTTTGACTTGTTCCTATATTATACTGACCATACATTTACCATTAATCTAACTTTTCTAGATAAATTACTAAGCACTTTAGGAGAAATGAAACATTTTTTTATCTCCCATATCAATTAAAATATAAATTGGATGATCAAACAAAACATATGATATTTCTATGGATGAAGCTTGATACTCAACATATTGATTATCAATAATTACATGAATCCATTGATAAAATGTACCTTATTGAGAAGTTAAACCCTTGTTATTTGATTTGTTTTTGTGATATTATCTATAAAAGTGGTCACTTCCACACATGAATCAACCTCCAATTGATCCTTTCTTCTTAGTCTATTAGTTTCCCTTAAAATCACCATTGTAACCATTATTAGGTTTCCTATTCCCTGGACCACTATTGAACTTGGTGTTTTAATTCTTGAATTGACCCTTGGAATCTCCAATTCTTTGCTTCTAGTTATTATTCTTTAATTTTGGTTTAGAACTTACAATTGTTTTTTGAAATTATCTCTAACTTGGGAAAGAGACTTTAGTTTATGTTCTTGTTTAACCACCTAATCAAACACCTAATCCATAATAGATGGTCTATGCACATATACTTCACCACCTATTTTGGGGTTCAATCCCATGATGAATTTATTTATTATAAACCTCTCATCTTCATGATATTGAGGTAAATAATTAATAATCTTGGTGAATTTCTCCTAATATTCATTCACTAACAAATCCCCTTTCTTAAGATTTTGTAAATCTGTAAGATTTTGGTTGAAGTATAGCTATGGAAGTCATCACAACTTAAATAGTGTCACAAACTATTCCAAAGTAGTGGTGGTTGATTCAAGGTTCATCTTGAGCTTCTTATTTTTCCCACCAAGTCATTGTTTCACCAACAAGCTGATAAGCTCCCTAGACTACTTTCATGACTTAATAATAATTCTCAATCTTGAAATACTTCTCCATTTCTATCAACCACACTTTAGATCAATCTCCTAAAATAGTTCCATCAAAATTGTGTGTATTCACCTTTTTGAGGTCACATGCTAACTCTGTAGCTACTCAAGCTCTCATATCCTATGTCACCTTATCATGCATCTACTCTTGAAGATGTTCCTGATCATCAAGATATTGTTCAAGTTCTTCATAAGCATTTTCCTTTTCATGACCATGTACTTCCTATTCTAGGGCCACAATCTGGTCCCTAGTCTCTTACATGGTTGTTTAGATTTGGTTTAACTTTGCAGCTTGCTCAGCTACAAACTAGTTTGGATTAATAGGGGTTTTTATATTTGAAGTATCCTCACCTCTTAGTCTATCATACACCATTGTTATTCTTTTTAATCAAGAGAATAAGCTATGTTAGAAAACACATAAAGTCCTAGAGTTTGAGCTTCAGTTCTAAAACCAAAATGTAACAACCCCATTAGGTTTTACTAAAATATTATGATTTTTTTAAAATTAAATAAACATATTCAACATATAGATTTCACCACAATAAATCCTAACTA
>JARHVA010004031.1:330000-452500 GCA_037957365.1 Torreya grandis
CCACCAATGTCTCCATCTAACCACCCTCTCCAATGATACTTTCCCTCCATCATACTATAAGGGAATAATATATCATACATACACATCACAACAACAAAGGTAGTTATCCCAAAGAATCATTATACCCTAAAAATAATGTTGTATAAACATGATCACAATGTACAGAATATAAAAGTACTACTAACTCATAACAAAGTAATATCATCTAAATCGTAACAAGTGTATTTGAGTTATGCCGCTCCCAATGCGCGCGCATATTCAGAATTTGAAAGTGGGAAATGACTGTCGAGAGGCCAAAGCGGCAACAGTCCCCAAATTTGTAACGGGTCTTGAATCTACATGGAAAGAGAAGGTTTCGAACCCTAAAGAGATTATTCTGACGAGTGAAGAAAGGCATTCGGCTGGATGCTCTGCCAACGCATCTGAACCAGGGTATGAAGTAGGGGGAAGATCTTTTGCGGATGTGGCTGCATTCGAAGTGAATCTACATGATGTTGTACCTCGTGCATTATATGGGCCACCCTCTACATTACCAGTAAGTGCTCTAAAACCCATTAAGGTAAATTTAGACCTGGAAACAGTTGAAGGAATCCTTGAAAGGATAGAAGTCTTTTCATCTCAAGCTGCAATTTTTTGTTTTCGAGGTTTTTGGCCCTCGCTAGTTGATCTACATGGATGGATATCCAAGAAATGGGTGCCACTTATTGATGACAGTGTTGAAATCTTTCCTTGCGCAAAAAGATTCTTTATTGCTGTATTTCAAAGCCCTGAGGACAGGAGAATAATATTGAGTAACAGTGATTTTCTTTGGCAAGGTAAATATCCTCTCATGGCCAAGCGGTGGCATAAGGATTTTAATCCGCTAACGGAATCCTTTAATAAGATTTCGATATGGGTTCGGTTACCAAATCTACCAATACATCTTTGGCATGAATCGGTCTTTGAAACTATTGGGAATGCATTAGGAGACTACTTGTTTGTGGATAAAAATACTCTGCTAGGGTACCATTCGACCTGTGCTCGATTTATGGTTGAAATGGATGTTTCAAAAGGTCTACCAGAGGTAATTAGCCTAGATTCCCCAAGGGGAACTTGGTCCCAAGTGTTGGATTTTGAGGGTGTACCTTTTCGGTGCAGAAGATGTCACCAGATGGGTCATTTGGCCGCTCATTGTTTGACAAGGACTACAAAGTCCAAAAGACCACATTCTTGGTGGGCTAACGCTTCCTCAGAACACTATATAGCTAACCAACCTACGAAAGACCCGGCTGTCACTAAAAATGAAGAAAACATTCACTCCGAGCTAATGATTGAGGAGGAGCTGCAGGTAAAAGACTCCTTAGATGGTCCTGTGGTGACTATGATTAATGATCTTTCAAAGCCAGTGGTTGTGGAGGCTTTGGCTTCTCCATCTATATTGGAGGATCAACCTAGGTGCCAGACTTTTGTTGGTGTTCATAAGGATTTTGATGTGTCTTCTGTATCCATTGGGCTTAATGAACCACCATTTCCTGAGGCATGGATGACAGAGGCAGCTAAGGTAGACGAAGGATGGACCACTGTGAAGAGGAAGAAGTCTAAGCCTGTGGTCCCCCCTCTAGATATGAACCTTCGTTCGTGTAAAAGGTAATTATTTATTTTTTAAAGGTTGAAGGATGTTATTTCTGGTTTTTGACGGTGTGATCCGTGTAGTGTCAGCAGAAACTACTGGTCTTTTCTGCTGTCTTCAGGTTCTTGTGTTACCTGGTTTAGTTTGTACCTATTTTGGTGTTTCAAAATTCTATGGGCTTTAAGGTTATCTTTCTGTTGGTTGTATAGGGTTTTGGGGCCCCTTCAAAACCTGCTTTTACCTCTAATCTAAAACAATCTAATCATGTAAATTAAGCAACATAGATTATCCCATAATCAAAATATGTCATCAAGATTAATCAAATATTATTCAATGAACTAATAAACCATTATATATATATATATATATATATCAAATAGGTTAATTAGCTAGAGATGAATTGGGATGTGACACTTTGTACATGATTCCTTCCTCACACTGGCTAAAAAGGAAAATTCCACTTCTAATGTCATGGAACACCTATATGTTTTTTGTTTATATTTTATTTCCTCATTAAATTTAATAAAATTATATGTTGTTGTTGTTGTTGTTATTATTATTATTATTATTATTATTATTATTATTATTATTATTATTATTATTATTATTATTATTGTTGTTGTTGTTGTTGTTGTTGTTGTTGTTGTTGTTGTTGTTGTTGTTGCTGTTATTATTTTCTAACTTGGTTTCTTCAAAATAATTGGCATTAGATTATTTTTGTGAAAATTTTAAGTTTCTAGGTATTCATTTTTATTTTCAATCCACTCTAGATTTTTGGAATTGTGGTTGAAATGGTTGAGAAAAAACATTGTCTATTTTGTATTTAAACCACTTTCCTTAGCAATAAAAATTAAAACTTTATACAATTTTTGGTTGCTACACATGTCTATTATTACTCTTTGTGTGCTCCTTTTAAGGTTACCTATGTCAAAATTGGAATAAATATAAGGTAATTCCAATTGTCTAACTTTGAATGCAATAGACTATTTACCTAGTTTCTTGGGATTTTTTTAAAATCTAGGATATCTAAGAGACCATGATATTTGATATATTCCTTATGTGCTATGTGGACCATTTGTGCCTTGCCTAGTGATAAATCATAGAAAATTATACTCAAAAATTATATCACCCAAGTAATTACTACAATAAAGGTAGCTTGAAAGGTTTTGAATCTCTAAACTGCATTACTCACATAGGTACTTATCACCAATTTGGGTGATTTTGTTGAAAAGAGTGTTTTAAAGTATTAGGAGCTTATCAAAAGGCACTTAATTTGGGATGGAGATGAGTTTATACATGGGATTTATATTATCACTTATTTATATGGTGGTCTCTAGTTATTACTTTTGATGAGGTACCCTATGCTCTTATACCTTTGATTAAAATTATTTTGCAATCTACAAAAGGTATGAAACATAATGTTTACCATATTTATAAAAAAAATAGGGATTTGATTCCTTGGAATATTTTTACGGAATCAATTCCAGGTATGGGATAGTGATCATAAGTTTATAATATAAATTCAATAAATATTACCTTATGTCCATATCCATATTATAGGTTTTCAATCACCTTCTGTATGGTGGACATATTATAAGTGGCCAATTGAGACCCCATTCACTTGTATTAAACTTGGTTAGGTTATCAAATCCTCTCTCTATAACATCTTCAAGTTGATGTTGTTAATGAAATTGTAAATTTAACTCCATGTATCAAGTGTGGAGAAGAATTTCTAATTGTGTGTGTATTTTTATCACTAAGCCCAAACAAGCACACTTATTATGTTTTATTCTTCACCAAGGATTCCTAAGAAGTAATTTTTTAGTTCCCCTTGGTTTGGTATTCCCTATTTGTTATACTTATACCCAACCTGAATATTTCAAGCATATTTTTGGCTTTTACAAGAATAGTTGATAAGATTGGTATTGTATTCACACCCTCTTCCAACCTTTACATCCAAAAATGTTTAACTTAAACATGTGCATTTTATGGGATGTGTCCATTATTCCTATAAAATTCACATAAATGTTTTTAATATTTCATGTAAAGATTCCATTAAAATGGAAGAACATAAATGAAGATAATTTTAATCATTTTTTCTTGATGGTTTATTCTCTATTGCTAATAATAATAATAATGCAATCCCTAATGGTATGCTTAATATTTAGGTTAAATCTAAGACATTTAATCTATAAGTTACACACCTATATACTTTATTGGATAAATAGAGTAGTTTGCCTTTTTCTATCATTAGATTCCATCATAGTCCCTCAATACTTTCCTTGTCTTTAGTTACTTCTATAGGGTAGTGTGTATGGAAAACATGGTGTTTAATCTATTTATATTGATTTAACAATTAAATACTATAAATATTAAACTATTGAAATATGATTCATAATACAATATATGCAAAATATGAACATGGAATATAGTAACTTATAGGATTTTAAATGAGCTATAAATAGTTAATTGATGAGCATATATGTATATTTGGGTCAAACAAAGTTTTATGATGATGGTGTTAGCTAATTGTTAATATGAAATAGGCTATAAATATCTATAAATTATGTCACAACTGAAAATAGGATTATGTGATGTATGCAGACAAGAATTCACTATGTGTATAAAAGCACATTTTAGCCTTGTCTATTGATAGAGGTCACATCTAAATCGATTATGCCATTGATTTGATATTTGATTATTATGTATGTTTATTATTACATGTTGGTGTATTGTGTGTCCTATTTTTCTATGTAAAAGACATGACAAATCTAAACCTTAATTCCTGCACATAAGCATAACAAACATCAAATCAAAAATGGAGGAATCATGTAAGTGTAATATCTAATCTATCCTTATAAAACCCTGCATAATGAGTGTGATGCCTTCATAGCCCAAAATGGCCTCATGTTGATGTAATTCTCCCTCCTAATTGTATGTGTATAATAGTGGAATGTGATCCTAGACATCATTTCACCTATGATTACCCTTAACACAAACATGTAGATGATGTATTCAAAATTTTAACCTATAAATAAATCAATTATTATGTATATATAAGTAGGCATGAAATTTGTGTATCTTTTGTCACAATAAAGATTCATGCCTAGCTTCTAAAAGGACCCTTAATTAAATAAAATTATTGAATTTGAATTTTGGGGCTTCTTGGCACATGAAGAGACTGACGCAAAAATTACAAAAGTAATAAAAGTGATCATTAATTTAGTATAAACTTTTAAAGCTTCTAAAATCTATGCTAGGATAATTTTGCATTACTCAAATAGGACCATAGTGTGGCCTTATATGTGAAGTGTGTCCTTGTGTAAAAGACACAAAATAGAAATTAAAATATATGAAATGAGATTTATAATCCCTAAGGTAAATTTGAAAAGGTGAAAAAAGAATAAAAAATACATTATAGTGAAAAACAAGAGAAATAAATCCTAACTCTTAAATTGGAGTATTTCAATAAGATTTTTGTTATTCATAAATAGTTTCAATAGACAAAGTTGTGCAAACATGCATGTTTTGAAAGATATTATGTCAATTTTGGGGGTATATATTCCCCCATTGTTATAGAGATGTAGTGAAATGGAATTACTATAGTAAATTAAAACCATATACTTGAGTGTGAAAACATGCTTTGGATTTAGATGAGAAAGTTGATTATGCAAGGTGCCTAAATGTATATCTACAGAAATAACATTGAAATTCATTAATGTAGATATTTGAGTTGCTCATGGAAAGATGCCCTAGGTCACTAGCTAACTTGAGTGGAGATAAGGTGATTTCAACATTATTTTCCTTTTGTCAATGGAGAGAAAACAATTTTGAAAGTGGTATTAGGATGAGTTTTAGGCCATGGGGTGTCACTATACCATAACCATACCAACTCATAACTATGGTGAAATTGATAGTGATAAAGTCTCGATGAGTGAATATTATGAATTAGATAGGGGTATGCTTTCACTTGTGAATAAATATCTAAATACTAACAAATTCATAACCATCAAGTGTAACTAAACTCTAATGTAAAATAGAATATAATAAGGGGTGGAACCATGCATTGATTTTGCACAAGTGTAACCATAGATATTGAGTGTCACTAAACTCAATGTGTTCCACTTGTCAATTTATGAATCACACTATTGTATATGGATCTATATTTGATTTGAAATGTTTTACCTTTGAAAATTTTGAACTTAATAGAATATTTAAAATTTTAAATTTTAAATGTAGAAACACGGACATGAATGCATATAATTCCCCTTATATCAGTAGACCAATTGACCTTTTAAAATGTTTTAAAACTTAGATTTTCTTATTTAAGATTGTAGTAGTATCATTTTAAAAGTTATAACATAGTAAAGGGGAAAACATGAACAAGCATCATGCCCTATTCATTTTTCATATAAATTGTATTGATATATCTAATGTTTTTATGAAGGTGTTATATAACCCTGTGCTTTGAAATATAGTTTGATTTTTTTAATTTGAAATTTGAATCATTTGTTAAGGAGTGTATTATTTTTTGAGCATGTATCCCATAATGTGTGAAGATTGGAATTATTTTAATGCATATGCATCCCCCCCCATTTTGAGGTGAGTGATGATAGTAATGAATTGTTTGCATCATAAAGAGATGAATATATGATTAAATAATCTTGATTAATTTTGTTAATAGTATGAAATTTAATAAGAAAAATGTAAAATATTGATATTTTTAAAAAATTTATGGTAATTACCATAAGTGATATCAATTGGAAGGTGATTTTATCAAAATTCTAATGAATCTAATGAGGATAGATTTGGATAAGTAGTACTCAATATTTTGTCATTTTCATTTTGTGAAAAGTGAATTGAATAAATGGAATAATAACCTAGACTTTTACCTTAGGGAGGGTAAATGATACAAATAATTTTAAAAATGTTTTTTAAATATTTGTTTGCATTAATTCAATAGTGAAATTTTGAGAATTTTTAAAGAAAGAGAAAGCATAAAAGACCACTTAGACCCACACATTTTGAGTGAGTACATGCCATTGTCAAGGCTAATGAGAAGATGGATTTAGTGAGTGACCAATTCCTCAATATTTTAAAATTTGAATTCATGCATTTTTTTAATGTGTTTCGGTTATTTTATTAATTTTTTGGATATAAGAGATGATGAGTATCTGACATTTATTATAGAATATACACTTTGTGTGTTGATGAGACATGTACATGATAGAATTATCCCTAAAGGCCTCTTAGAGGGAGTGGTCATGGTGGGGCCACCTACCTCATTATTTGATAGAGTAGATATTAGAGAGATAGTATTTTCATAGTCCATGAAGATAATGAAGTATTTTTATAGAATAAACTATGTGTTGTTGCATTTATTTGCTTTATTGCATTTAATTGTATTAATTATTTATTATTTTGATGAAACAATTATTTATTATAATTAGTTTATTATGTTTATTAATAATTTTCACCAGATAGGATAAGCTTTCTTAGTTAGTAGTTAACTTAAACACTTACACAATTTGATCATTTGCACAAGTTGGACACCTGTCTTGTTAGTGTGGAGTTGCACTCCACTTTTCATGTAGATAGATATCAGTTGAACTACGTGTTGTGTGAGTTCCTTAATCTTTATCAAGCACACCTTGTTCTATATAAGTAATGGTTATTTATGTATTCCATATTAGATTAATATTGAATTATCAAATTAATTCATCATATTTGAGTTATTTATTCATTTTTGTTATTATCTTAGATATATAGTTATTGTTTATTACTATTACTATTTTATCTCTTATTTATGTTTTCTATTAGATTCATTAGATCATATAGCTAATTCTAACATGGTACCAAAGCTATCTAGAATCTATAGATTATTAAATATTCATGAGAAAAATATCTAGATATAGGATCAATTTTTTTATTTTGCATACAGGCACAAATTGAAGCTTTGTAAAGAATTTTTGAGCTCACCATTGAGTTCAGAGTACCCGAGATAGTCAAAATTGTCTATAGTTTTGTCCAAATTGGGAACAAGAGGTGAAATTGGAAAGGGTTTGATCTAGAAGCACCATGCCCAAATCTAGTGGGTACCTAAAAATCAAAGCATTTTTGAGCAAAACAGGCCTAATGGTTATGGTTGGAAGACATCAAAACCTATAGATCCATATAAATTTTTTCCAATTTGGACAAAATCACCCTAAAAGACAAAAAAAAATTGGCTCCAAGGTATGATCGTATGGACCGTATGGACTATGCAGACCAATGTTTTTTTGGCAGGCCTCATAGATTAATAGGTATATTTGAAAGGGTAACTTCAAGATCTCATCATTTGAAAATTAAGAGGTATTTTTGAGCAATTTTTTTTTGAAATAACTTAAAATATCATGCTCTTCACTACTATACTTTTAGTTTTTTCCATATCTTTTCATATTTTACTAGAATTTAGATTTTTATACAGTAGTTGTTGCCTGTCCTCATTTTTATAACTTCATAGGCTCATAACTTTCACATATGACCTCAAATTGAGGTCACATTTTTTTTTTAAGTTAATATTTTTTTGAGCACAACATATTAGTGTAGAAATGTTTGTAATAAAGTGCATATTTTTTGTAATTTTAGTCTAGAGGGTCTAAATGAGCTTTTTATAAATTGGAAAAATTATAATCCAACCTTGTAATTACACTCAATTATAAAGTGCCAAAAATAATTGTTGGGTGGGATAAAACTAAGTAATTTATGGGGTTGTGTGGTGTATTCTATACTTTGATTTTTGCTTTGTTATAGTTTATTTATAGTTGCATCATGGGAAATCCTAAGTTATCACTATTAACATCATACAACTATAATACATAGAAATAGAATGTTTGGAATGAATTAATGATGCAAAAGAGTTACAAAACTTTCTCTTTTAAACTAATCAAGAAATTAGATGCATTCGATCTTACATGTCTTTGCATTTGAGTTTCCATCTTGACAAATGTACAACTCTAAAAGAGGCTTGAGATATATTATCATCATTATTTGGCAAAATAAATGAGGTTCATGGTTACTAAATTGACAACAAACTCATTAGTTTGGATCCTAAAAATTATGCTATAATACAAGACTACATCACTAAAGTCATAGATATTAGAGCACAACTTTTTGAATGTAAAATTGATAAAAAGGATATTTAATTAAGTTCTAGTGCCTTACACAAATTAGGTCCTAAAAATTCATCCTTTATCTCTAGCTTTTAGACTCATTGGCTCACATTAGGCACATATTATCAAATGCCCACATTTGAGTTATTCTCTAAGATTCTAATGGCTGAAGAAGAAAAGTTAATAGCTATGGGTCTAAACAAGTCATCTAAATCTCAAACTCTAGTTGCAAGTCAACCTCATCATAAGCAAGTTTCAACATCAACATCAAAAATAGGTTTAAGTAAAAATAAGTATAATAATCAAAATAAGTCACAAAAAAATAAGAATAAAGGGCAACAATCTTCCTCACAGGAGATTATAAATTCAATAATAAGAAAGGGGATTCAAAAAAAAAGATTGGCACTCCTTGCCCTTATTGCAAAAAGGGGTTTCATAATGAACAAGATTTTTGGAAGAAAGAGATTGATGAACTTAAGGGTCTTCTCAAAAAGAATAACATCAATCAATCCTCTTCAAAGGATTCTTCCAATCCAAATTTAGGGGAAGGGAACACTATGACATTAGTTGCATTGGAAAATTCTCCCAAGTCATGGGTCATTGACTCAGGTGCTTTGCACCATATCGGTTCTGATCAAGAATAATTTTATAGATTAGAACCAAGTTCCTTGCCTCATATTCTCATAGGTGATGATTCTAAGGTAGATGGTATAGGAAAAGGTATAGTTGATGTTGATAGTGGTGTATTTGAGGATGTCCTCTATGTGTTAGAGTTATCAACTAGCCTTCTTTCTATATATCGAATCACTCACTTTGATATTAGTAGGAAAGTTGAGTTCACCCCTGATTCTATATCAATCAAAAAAATAGAGGATAATGCCTTAGTTGCAGTGGGAAAAGTTGACAATGATACTCATATTTATTCATTCTCCCACTTTTTGCCTCAATCTTAATCTATAGCTTTTCTATCACACACTGATTCAGTGAGTAAGTTATGGCATGAGCAATTTGGTCATCTGAACTACCACTATTTATAGTAGCTTAGTCAATAGGAGATGGTTACAGGACTTCCACAGATTTAGTTTTTATGGGGTGTACATCATGGTTGCGCCTTAGGCAAACATCTAGAGGATAAGTTTGATAAATGGAAGGCTTGGAGAGCTACACAAGTCCTCAAACTTGTTCATAGTGATTTAGCAGGTCTATTACCTACTTTGTCTTTTAGTAAAACCTGATATGTTCTCACATTTATTGATGACTATTCCAAATATACATAGATTTATTTTTTAAAAATCAAGAGTGAAGTATTTGATATGTTTCTAGAGTTTAAAGCTCTAATAGAGAAACAATTTGGGAAGCATGTCAAGATTCTCTACACAGATAATGGGAGGTAATATGTGAACAAGTTTGAATAATTATGTGCTCTTGAAGGAATTGATCATTAGCATTCAATTGTATACACACCTCAGTAGAATGGTGTAGTAGAGAGGAAGAATACATTCTTAAAAGAGATGGAAAGTTGTATGATTCACACAAAATCATTATTACCTAAGTACTAGGTGGACGTGATTAATTTTTTTACATATATATAGAATAGAGTTCCTCATAAATCTTTAAAGGGGATAACACCTCTTAAATATTAGTGTAATAGGAAGCTAGATGTGCATCATTTTAGAGTCTTTGATAGTCCAACATGGGCTCACCTACCTTCAAATAATCATTGCACTTTAAAACAACAAAGCCAAACTTGTATATTTGTGGGATATCTTGATGGTGTTAAGGGATATTAGCTTATTGATCTAGATTCACATAAGCTTATTATAGAGAGAAGGATTTACTTTAAAGAAAGTCCTTTAGACTTGTCTTCTAAGATTTTTCATTCTTCTTCCTTAGAATAATTAGATATCAGTGATGATGATACTCCTAATTCATCTACTCATAAGGATGATGAGGTAATACCTCCCCAATAGGGTTTAGTAGGTCATGTTCCTCCTCCTCCTCCTCTAGATCCTCACCCATTAATTCTTTTGTGGGATAGATAAAATTTGGTGTATGTAGATCCTCTTGTTATGGATCCATTAGATAGAAGGAGAAAATGGTCACAACATGATCTTTCACATTCCTACATTGCCACAGCTTCTGATCCACAATCTTTTCAAGAAGCCATAGGGATAGTTGAGTGGGATTCAGTGATGGAAGAAGAGTATGACTCATTGATTAGGAATAACACTTTGGATCTTATTCCTCTTCCTAAGAGAAGAAAATTATTATGATGTAGGTGGATATATTAGACTATGTTTGCAACAGATGGAAATACTGATAAGTATAAAGCACACTTAGTGGCCAAAGGTTTTTCCCAAGTAGAAGTCATTGACTATACAAAAATATTTGCACCTATTACTAAGATGAATTTTATTCACTTGATAATATCTATTGGTGCAAATCATGGTTAGGTTATACATCAGATGGATGTGAAGATCACATTTCTTCATGGAGATCTTCATGAGGAGATTTATATGGAGCAACCATAAGGGTTCATTCAGGGTTCTTAACTAGTATGCTACTTGAAGAAGTCTCTATATGGTCTAAAATAATCCCCTAGGGCTTGGTATTCTAAGATGGGCACATTTCTTCTCTCCATTGGGTTCTTGAGATGTCACTCAGATGAGAGTGTCTATATTCTATGGTAGGAGGATTCAATATTACACTTGATCTATGTTGATGATCTCATTATTATAGGGACATAACATCCATCATTAGTAATGTTAATAATACACTTTATGATAGGTTTTCTATGATAGGCATGGGATTATTGCATTATTTTCTTGGGATTCAGATAGCATAGTCTTCTTCTAGGATTACACTTTCACAACCCAAGTATGCCATGGATTTGTTAGCTTAGTTTCACATGGTTGATTGTAGGCCTACATTAACCCCTTTAATATCTAGAGTTAGACTTGAGGTTCATTATTCCAACCCCTTGGTTGATGCCACATTGTATCACTAGCTTGTAGGGAGCCTCATCTATCTGACTCATACATGACCTGACATTTCATATGTAGTTGGCATGGTTTCACACTTTATGTAGACACCACATAAACTTCATTAGAGAGCCACCAAGCACATTTTGAGCTAACTTTAGGGCACTATCAGATATGAGATTCAATATATAGTAGGTATTGGTTTAGACTTGGTGGGATACATAGATTTTGATTGGGTTGGTGATTATTATGATCATAAGTCCACTTCTGGTTATAGCTTTCACTTCAGATCTAGCCTCATTTATTAGTAGAGTAAGAAAAAAAATGTTATTTCTCTTTCATCAAGAGAGGTTGAGTATCATGGTATTGTTAATGCCACTACTGAGGCTATTTTGCTTCATAATATTCTCACTGAGTTGGTGTTCTATTTTGGAAGCCATTAGTCATCTACTACGATAACTAGAGCACTATCTAGATCTCAAAGAATATGGTTCATTATCAAAGAACCAAACACAGAGATACATGTGCACTTTATTAGGGAGCTAATCTAGGTAGAGATCATTAATCTTCAATATTGTCCTATGGAGGAGTAGATTGTAGATTTTTTCACCAAACTTTTCATTAAGAGCAAGTATCTTCACTTGTGATCTCTTTTGGGGGTGTGGGACATTAGTTCTTTAGGGGACATCAATTATTTAGGGGGGGTCTCTTATACCTTCATTTTGAGGAGGATTTTTTTCTTTTGTTTTTTCTCCTTTTCTCATCTATTTGTATAGAGTACCTAATATGGCTACACATTATCGATACTCTTATGTTAATAGCCTTACCTAAGCTTTGCTTATGGGGGGCTGTTGATGCATTTATTTGCTTTATTACATTTACTTGTATTAATTATTTATTATTTTGGTAAACTAATTACTTATTGTAATTAGTTTATTATGTTTATTAATAATTTGCACTAGATAGGATAAGCTTGCTTAGCTAGTAGTTAACTTACACGCTTATCTTGTTATAGTGGAGTTTCACTCCACTATTCAAGGTAAGATAAGATAAGATTTTTTAACTAATAGTCAACTTGTGTTGATCATTTACACAAGTTGGGCACCTATCTTGTTAGTGTGGAGTTTCACTCCACTATTCATGTAGATAGATATCAGTTGAACTACATGTGTTGTGTGAGTTCCTTGATCTTTATCATGCACGCCTTGCTCTATATAAGTAATGGTTATTTATGTATTCCATATCAGATTAATATTGAATTATTAGAGTAATTCATCATATTTGAGTTATTTATTTATTTGTGTTATTATCTCAGATATATAGTTATTTTTTATCACTATTACTATTTTATCTCTTATTTATGCTTTCTATTAGATTCATTAGATCCTGTAGCTAATTCTAACACTATGTGATTTTTGTTCGCATCACTTTTTTGGGTTACACTACATGAACCATAATTAATATGAGAGTATATATTATTAAAATAACATAGTATGAGTGGTATTTAGGGTGGAGGAGATGAATTCAACTCTAGAGGTGCATAGAGTGGAGAGGAATGCATTAGTGGTTGAGTGAGATCAACTACAATATGAGTTATCTATAGTAGATGACCTTGGCCAATGTGGCATATTATTCTTTATGATTATTTTTATCAAGTATTTTCACATTTAGGGATAATATTTGATCATACAAGATCACTTGGTAGCCTATGAGGCTCGTGAGAGGAATCCATTTAAATGAAGATGATGAGATGCTAGTGGTGATTAAACCTTTAAGTGATAGCTGATATATATGATGACATGATACAAATATACATTGAGTTTTCATGTAAAAGGGCCTATTATTGATTGACACATGTAGTCAAATATGTTATTTATGGATACTTTGATATTTACACACATGAGCACACACACACACATATCTATGACTTTTTTATTTATGTTTATGTATGAGCATATCTATATTTTTTGTATGAATTGATAGAGTTATAATAAGTTAATTGAATATTTTTTTAGTATTATATCATTTTAAAATAAATAAAATTTCCAACTTAATGGGAATAAAAATGTGGAATAATCAATTGTATGTTTGTTTGTAATTTTAGTAGTTTATTTATTATGAAAATGCATTACATTATGTTCATTTTTTTTATTTCTTTAACTTATGAATCCATGATTATGTGGGAAAATTAGTTGGCACTTTTAAATTTTGAAAATTTTGATCATTAGGAAATTATTGTGTTAATTCCTTTTTATTACTTGTGTTATGAATCTAGGAATTATCCACGATATTGTATGAGTGGTATTTATGCTTAATAGAATCCATTAAATCTATTTTATATTTTTCTTAATAATTTTAAGAAGTATTTGGAGATTTTTAAGATAAATATGAATACTTGTTTATATTTTTACAATTTTTTAAAATGAGATTATATATTTATTGAAAAGTTATATTAGATTTTATTATAACACATAACAATCATTAACATAATGTCCATTAATTCCATGATAAGTAAAAAAGTTTGTCCTTTATTTTTTTCCAAATGATGAGGATGGTGATTTTAATTATGGAGTAATTTGATTAATATTTTATCTAGTAACTTATTTAAAATTTCATGTGGGTGATAATTGAACTAAAATTGTAGTGGTTGCACCTTTATTTATGTAAAGGGATGAGTATGATTAGTATTTTTAGGAATGGATTCATTTATTTTATGCAAGACTTTGAATTATTCAAAGGTGGATTATACTTTACACTATATTTTTTTGATGGATATTAGGGTTGACGGGACTCTTACCAATATTATTTGTTATTAGATCTACGAATCAAATTTGGGGCATAATCAGGGGGGCCAATACCCAAGAACCATTAAACCAACACAAACATCCACCACTGACCACTAAAACCACTAAGTCAACTTAAAAAACCACATCTAGCCTATAAACACCCTATGATATTTGAACCTAGGTGGGGTTGAGCATAACCAACCCACTTAACCAACTATTATACATCTTATTGGCACTTTAGACTAGATTCTTAACATTAAGGTGTGAATTTTTATTAAGGAGTTGTTTAGTTTTTATTTTTTTAATATAATTTGTAATTTAATTCATTAATAATATTTGCCTCAACATTATTTTATTGGACTTCCTTATGTTTATTTTATTTATGTAATTCAATGCCCTTATTTATATTGTTTATTGCTTAGACAAGACCTAATTCTTATTATAATGATAATGCCTCATAAAAAAGGGATAAAAATGATTAAAAAGTATATTCAATTATATTTTATTTTAATGGATAAATTAGACCTCTTTAAAAATCATATTTTACTTTTAAATCAATTGGTTTATAAATTAATTGATGCATGAAAATTTTAAATCTTAAAATGTAATCATAAACTTGATCATATTCACCATGATGGGAATAAGGTAACCTTTCATATGTGACTTGATGTCTATTATTTTTAATATATTTTATTAATAATAATTCCTATAAATATATGTAAGTGCTTAAGGATTTTCTAGTGAGGGAACGAAACCAAGCAAGTGCACACCCCACTATACTCATAGGGAATACTTTTAATAACATTTGACTAACATTGTAACCATTCATAGTTTCTTAAAGACATCTAAGATGTAGGTAAGGGTCCCAAATTCATTAAATGTAGAAAACTTTGGCATTTTGAAGTTAGGGTAGAGAGGTGCATATAAAATATTGGGTATAATATGATTACCATAAATTGCATTGGAATCAACCCAAGTGTGATATATTTTACTCTATAAGAATAAGTGATGTAATTTATCTTTAAAATCACTTACAACATGTAGTAAGCATATTTACTCTTAGGAATAAATGCTAATATTTTTAAGAGGTTCACTTAAGGGTTAAATTATTATATTAATTTTATCCATTATAACATAAGTTATAATATGAGAATGAGGAAAAAAGATAAAATTTTCCTTTATTTTTGAAGATTCATTGGATATATATGAATAATTTAGATCTTATTGATTGATAACAATAAAAAATATCATTATCAAGAGATAAATTTCAATCATGTGATAACTCTATGCTAATATTATGATATTGTGGCATAAGAGTAACATCATGTGTAGACAATCATGATGTTGATGTGGTATCAACATCACAAGATGCATTAACGAAAAATTCATTGATTTAAATTGTAGATTGTGATGCTCTAATTTAAGGGGAAGGAATTTCATCATCCTTGGTTGATAAAGGGTAAAATTCATGGCATGTAGGATCAATATCTACTAGTTGGAAAGAATAAGGGATGGCATAATTTCTATTATTACTTACTTGAACATTGATGGAAGGATAAATTGGGATTTGTTCATGAAAATCATTCTTATTTAGGCATATTTTATGTGTATATATTTTATAAGTGAGAATGGGATAAAGTGCATTATCAAGGTTGAAATAAAATTTATATGTGTAAGGATAAGGTTCTTCATTTGGGATGGTAGGTGGAAATTTAAGAGAGAATATATGTTAATTTTTATAATACTCTTTTTACTCTATATTATGAATTAATTAAAAATATGGAGGATTCTAAGTGGAATATAAAGGTAAAGCCATAGTTGAAGCTAAAGATGAACCTAAAGAGGAATATAAATGTCAAATAAAATAAAATTCTAAATATGAAACTAAAGAAAACTTTATAAGTTAGTTTAAAAATGATTCTAGGGGTAAATTTGAAGAAGAATATAAAGGTGACTCTAAAGAGGAATCCAGATTTGGCTCTAAAAAATAATATAGAAGTGATTCTAAAGAGGAATCTAGAGGTGGATCTAAAGAAGAATATAGAGGTGACTCTAAAGATTAGTCTAGATTACTTATATGGACCCATATTCTCAAGTTTCATCAAAATAATATTCTCTATCCATTTCTATATCATAAAAATCATAATATTTCATATATAATTATTTCATTATTTATTTCTTATTGTGATTTGTCCATTCATCATCATAATTAATAGCTATATCATGAATATCAATCAATTTATCTAAAGTATGAACATAATTAGATTATTTATTTTGACTATCAATGATATATACAAAGAATTAAAATACATATTATTATCAAGTAATCTTGAATGTATAGTAAATCTAATGAATATGAATACAATACAAACAAATTCAAGTTATAATAGGTAAAGTAAACAAGGGTTATAATGATTATGTGGGATCTCAAGTATATTTTCTCATTTGTATACTAGTGTTAGCCCAATATTTAAAATCACTAACTATATACTCTAAATCATGAATGTAAACCACTAAGCTATATCTAAGAGTATAGTGAGAGTAAATTCCTTGCTTTTTACACTCGTACCAAGTGCACCATAAAGTAGCTTCCTATGTTCTAAATAAAGGACCTATGAATTTAAAATATACCTTAACATATGGGGAAACTAAATTATGTTTAGTGTTTTAAAATGGAATGAATATTGGGTCAATGTTCATCATAGCAAGGTGTCCATAAAATAAATCAATTCTTAGTGCATAATGATAATAACTAAGTATTTTTAAAACTACTAGAACACAACTAATAAAAACAAGCTACAAGCAAAAAGAAAATAAATAAAAAATAAAATTCTAAATATTTTTTATAGAGATGAAAAAATCCACCTGAGGTTGAAAGAAAATGAAGAAGAATGACTCATGATATCATATTTATATACAAGGTCAAAGATTTTTTATTGGTGTTAAGAATATACAAAATTTTATATGAAATCCCTAAATAAAAATTAAGCAAATAACAATTAGTGTTCTAAAAAAATTAGGGTTCATTAGAATGTTTAGTGTTTTTTATTTTTATTTAAAATTTAAATTATATTAATAGTAAACTATTGAAATCTAATTCATAACACAATATATACAAAAAATAAATATGGAATAAAAGAAATTATAGGATTTTAAATGAGTTATAAATAGTAAATTGACAAATAAATATATATACTTAGCTTAAACTAATTTTATGCTAATTGTGTAATATTATTACTAATGTGAAACAATATGGAAAGATCTATAAATTATGTTACAACCGAAAAAAGATTTAGTGATGCACTAGGATAGGACCACACTATGTGTATAAGATTGCATTATGACCTTCTATGCTGGTTGCATCCATGTCCAAGTTGACTATATGATTAATTTTACATTTTGAGTACCTACACCTATCTATTATGACCTTTTCATTGATTGTGTCTTGATTTTATATTTGAAATATCTACAAAATCCAAACCCTAGTTCTTACACATTCACATAATAGACATCAAATAAAGAAGGGGGAATTAGGAAAGGGGAATAATCAAACTATTCTAATAAAAACCCATGTAATTTGAGTGCTACTTACATAGCCCAAAAGGACCTCAAGTCAATATAGTTCTCCATCCTAAGTGTATGTGTGTAATAGTGTAATGTTAGATATTCTTTCACCTATGATTACCATTTACACAAGCATGCAAATTATATATATATATATATATTTTAATCATATAACTAAATTAGTAGCTATGTAGTTATAATTAGGTAAGAACTTTTTGTAGCTTTTATCATAATAGAGATTCATGCCTAACTTATAACATGAGCCTTGATTGAATAAATTTATTGAATTCAAATTTGGGGGATTATTAGTGCATGAGGAGGCTGACCAAAAAATACCAAGTAAAATATACATTTAATTCCATATAAACTTGAAACAATTTCATAATTTATGTTGAGACAAATTTACATTACCTAGAAATAAAATACATTTCTTAGTTTTTTACCCCAACATGATAGATTAGATCCATTAAGGATAAATAAATGGAAAAAGAGTAAGCTAAATAATGAAAATTATATAATTCAAAATTTATAATAATCCAAAAAAAAAGTAAGATGAAGGGTCATATGTTATCACTTGGTTGATGATGTATTTTATGCAAACTAATTAATATATGTGCAAGGGTTAGACCCCAAAATGGCACACTAGGATGAATATATGCAAACTACCATCATATTATAAGTTTCCCATTTGCTATCAACTCAATGCAAAGGATGATTTTTACACTCAATGAAATATCTTATTAGGTTGGTTAATATAGTTTATTCAAGAAGAATTATAATGTTTTTTTTATATAATGCATTGAACCTACCAAGGTGGAGAATTATTTAATGGAATTCCACCAATGAATAATAGGTGGGAATTAATCCCTCCAAAATAAAATATAGAAAAATCATGAGGGTTAGGTGTTATTTTCCAACCATGCTTTTAAAACTCTTCAAATGTGTTATAATATGTAGAAAATAGTTTTTATACATTAGAATGGAAAGGACCACTCCTCTCCCACTATGCTAAGAATTAGTTGATGAGTTATTATTATAGTGGTGACTGGATTTCATAGACATGATGAATACCCATTTAATGTTATCCATAAATTCATTCTCACTACCACCAACTACTTAATGAGATGAACTTAAGTAGCTAAACTAAAGTAAGCCATGAATGGGCTCATAATTTATTTATTAATAATATTTTGATAAGGTTTTGAGTCCCCAAGACTATTTTTACTAACAATGATTAATACTTCATTACGAATCCATGAAGAGGGTCATAATTTATTTATTAATAATACTTTGATAAGGTTTTGAGTCCCCAAAACTATTTTTACTAACAAAGATCAATCCTTCATCAGGATAAAGGTGACATATTATGTATACTATATAGGAATTTACCTAAATATCTCATCTCACTATTACCTTCATAGTAATGGCCTTGTAGAATAATCGAAGAAAAACTTGATTGGGATTATGAGGACCATTGAGTATCATGTAAGGAGATACATATTATATAACTTTGAATTAAACCTTATGAAATTATGTTTTCATTCCAGTATATGTTAGGGAATATATAATGGTTCTATATATATAAATCTTGAACATGGAATTCTCCCATTGACTAGAGATAGAGAAAATGTATTCCATTATAATATGGATAGTAGTGGTTATATGGTTAGAAGAGGAGATATAATACAATTAATCACTTCCATTATCACCAAAAATGATTAATAAATGAGTTGAAAAAAATGTAACTCCACAATAATTCAATTAACGAGACCTGATATTAAAATTGGATGAAGATTGAGCCAAACTTGGAAGACATTTAAAACTTGATACCTTTTGGAGTGGACCATACCATATCACTATTTTTAAATTAATAAATAAATTTTATCTTTTAAATTAAACTAGAGTGTATGTGTCCTTCCAAGGAAAATGAATTTATTCAAAACACTATCCTTGAATATTTATGTTTCCTCAACATGTAAATATGTATATATTTTATGTGTTATATGTTGTGATATTTTTTTACTATGGATGTATTTATAATTTGGATATATTTCTTTAGGTCTAAACCTTTAATGGGAAATTATGCGTAACTCACCAAATCCACCAAAGGTTTTTATAGAGCTCAAAATATCTTGGAAATGATTTTGTTATGAACTCTACAAGTAATATACTTTAAACTATAAGGTATGTTGTGCTAGTGAAATTATAAGCTTAGAATATGGATAATAACACACCATCTATATGAAAAAAATACATGTCATCAAGGAAGTTTCATCATTTATGAGATTATATGATCGATCAGATGGGTTTTCATTTTAAATTTAAAAAGTGGGGATCCTTATGAAATATATAATGTGTGGTCAAGTTAAGGCATGACTAATGAACTTAGTCATTATCCAAGGCACACTAATAGTTAATGAATGCATGTAGGTTTCACAAACCAACATAATCACCAAGATGCATCACTTAAATCTTTAATGAATATATTAAGCAATAAGTTCAAAATTTTAAATATCTATGAAATATTTAAAAGGTTTAAATGACATTTCCTTTTTATATTTTTTTTCAAAGAATTCCATAGTCCAATTTGTCTTCCAAATATAAAAGATGATTAGTAGAGGTAAAATATGAATAATTCTTACTAAAATAATTAACTAGTGTTAATGGTAGTACTAATTTGAAAAATGGAATGGATAGGAACAAATCTATGTGATAATTATGAATTTATGAAAGGCTATAAGTTTAAGAGGATTATAACACACTCAATATTGGAAGTATGAATATCATTAGCCAACAAATAAATCCCTAGGGGATACTCCTAGGTAATCCATACTCCTCTTAAACCATGAACTAATAAAGGGTTAGATTAATCCTAGGTTATGGAGCTACCCTAAGCATTATCCATTTACTAGATCCTATTACAAACCATAATTTCCCTACACAAGCCAATTTAAATGTTATCACAAGAGATGAAAATCCCTTTATAAACATTTTGTATGATTTTTTTATATATAATTAAGATATGATACACCAACTCCTTGATGGTAGTAGTGTATGATAATTTCAATAATATACCTTATGAAAAATTCAAGTACTAGATGTGGTATTATACACTATGAAAAATAATGACCCCCATCATTGATGCTTGTTATGAGATAGTGGTGGCTTGTGCCAATAATTACAATGTGGATATGTGTTAAAATAAAATAATAAATTAAATTATAAACACCTATTGATGCATGTATGTGTACCATAGGTGGTTCTATGTGTATGAAACACTACTCATTTTTGAATTTAGAGAATCTAATGCATGAGTTTTAGGTTATGATAATCTTTTTATCTTTGGTGGAATAATGGCTGAATAAGTGAACTATTTCACAATATTTATAAAGTTTGGTTGTTAGGAGCAATCATGTCATGATAGTTAATCTTTATGAAAATGAAATAAATCTTGATTAATTAAAGTTAATTATGCTCAAAGAATGAAATCTAAGTCTAAACTAAGATGGATATTCAAAATGAAGCTATTCTAGAGTAAATGGATCAAATAAAAATAAAAAATAAGGGTAGGGTAGAGAAAGGACATGTTGATCTTGTTGATCTTTGACATATATACCATGACAAAGTTCAAATATCATCCAAATATACATTTAAAATAAATGTATATCATGAAATAGAATAATCTCAAATCCTACTACAAATTTGGCAAGCATCTAAGGAAATGAAAGAATGTAAATAATAAATTGATTTACTTTGAATATTTACTCCTTTAGGTAAATAACATAAGCACATCCATAAAAGAGCATAGAAAATGTAAGAAACCTAGAAATTTTAGTCAACCTAGCATTAATACAAGTTAACAAATCTACATTTCAAAAGTGCACATCAGGAATCAATAGTAACCATTCAAATCTGAAATGAAAAATAGACAATTGAGAGAGAAGCCATGATATAATTCAAACAAATAAATGATACAAACTTTCTATAATTCCCTATTTGCATTAAATTGCTCCAAAATTAGCACAACTATTCTTGCTCAAAACTCCCTCTCCTTTTACAATTAACAATACCTCTTTATATAAATAATTCATGAGGTACACCAATTAATCATATCAAGTCTTAAGGATATCTATCATTTTACAATCATTCTAGAAACTTTTAAATACTCCAAATGACTAACCTATAGGTAGTGTTATTTACATGTTGTGTGTTCCTTTAAAGAGAATAATATTATCTTTTCAAAATATTAAACATGTTAAGTTACAAAATGAATATTCCTAAATTAACTAACTTGACCTTGATGTCCCTATGTTGATGAAGTGCCCTATTGTTATTATTGTAAGATCTTCATTGCCTTGGAATGTTGTTCATCTATTAACTTCAAATTGACAACACTTTTCATGAAGATTCCATCCTCTTGATTTGTTAGGTCATTGATGTATTTATCATCATTTTCCATGGCTTCCTTAATGATCCTTGCATTTCCAACCCTTTCTTCAACATTTAAGATGATGTCCAAGATCATAGTATTATCATTCCCAGTCCTTCCTTGGCTCTAGTTTCTCACTTCTTTCATAACATGAGTAGATATCAACTTGAATTATTCATCAGTGATTATCCCTATGGGGCTAAGAGTAGTGGGCTCTATGATCATGCTCCTAAGTATCTACTCCATCCTAGTTATCAACTACTTTCCATCTTCATGAATCTCATCTAGGTTCTTAGACAATCTACTCAGACCCTTGATCTTGTCTAACAAAACTACCTTGTCCATATTAAGGTGAGCCAAGCTAATTCTTTCAAAATTAGGAAATTAATCCTCTTTCAGGATACTAATTAAATCCTTTAGTTTTTTTCTTGAGTTCTACCATTGGTGAATTAGATTCATATCCATATTAATCTATTGTCTCACCACATTCTATCTGGACTTCATTAATTTTGAAGAGTTGAACATATCAAACAAAGATGATCCAAATATTTTTTATTATGGCCTCTATAATTTAATCACATATCCTACTTTTCCAACTTCTATTTATATTTCTACATGCCTTTAAGGGTAGCTTGTAATTATATTGACTATTCTTGGGCCAATTCAAGCACATTCTCCTCAAATCTTAGATTCTCATTGGGCTTTTGTCCTACCATTAGAGTCAAATTGGTCAGTGGTTCTACTTTATGGAAAGTGATCTCCTCTCTACCAACCATGACATTCTTATCTATTACTATCTACAATTTGGTTATCTTCAGGTCAAACATGACATCAACTAAGGATTGTGTTACCTATGGTGTAGGTATCTCCATTTGTGCTCCACTTGGTTCTCCTGGGGCATCCAATCTTATTTCATCCTCCTTTTATAGGGCCATAGTCCATGGCTTGATATATTCATGGATAGGGATTTTGATTTCTTGCATCATAGCCCAAGGATGAAGTGAAATAGGCACTTTCTATACTTTAGGTCCATAAATGAACCACTTTGGGATAGTTGGTCAATAAATAAATTGACTTCATTCAAAGGATGAGTCATATTAACTTTGGGTTTCTTAGGTTTTACTAGAATAATGGCTAGTTCAACCTTTCTCTTAGGGGTATCCATAGGAACTAAGTCCAATACTACCTTCCCTTTTTCTTCCTTAGCCTCTTTATTTTGATCTTCTTCTTCATCTAATTCATAAGCTAGTTATAACATTTTGAGTTCATTCTCTATAGTTTCATTAGGATCCAATGCTATCATGTGTACCTCCTCTTGAGATAATTATTATTCTTCTATCTTTGATTATTTATGGATTGATGAAAAATAAGATATATCATCTAGTCTTTTCTCTCCTTTGGTCTTTGCTCAATATGTGTCTTACTTTTGTGCTCTACTGATGGTTGAGTTGATGACGGTGAGTAGGTTCACTACTCAGTAAATGGTACTACCTAGGCCTAAGTTTCCACCTATCATCTCCTTTCTAGTTCCTCTCTAGTTTGGGCTCAAGTATAAGGTTATGCTCCTTCAACCTCTTTATGGCCTCAGATTATCTAGATGCCTTAGTATAAATGGAATTATAAGCACTAGGTTAATGATCATAAGACATCCATAGAATATATTTGATCCTTAAATGATCCTTGACCCTCCCATAAGGGTCTCATTACTCTAGTTCATCTATTTTCAAGTTGTAAATAAGTCTTGTGTTTGTCAACTACCTCAATGTTATCCCATTTCTTGAAAATGGTCCTCCCAATTATTATGGGGAAGTTGTGGCGGAGGCATTTTCTCTTGGTCTTACAAAGATCATATATACCATGCAATGACTGATAAGCCACCTCTTGTTCTACTAGTCTATTTGGCACATGGATGGGTAGCCTAAGGGGAGTACATTAGGTCCCTTAAATTCTAATAACTATATATTCTAGTTATAACCAAATATCACCAATAGCTTAAACATACTTCTTGATGAGTGGGTTGACTCTTTATATGGGATGATCAATGATGGATTCACTAAGGGTTGGATATACACAATCACATATGAATTGAATGTGATCCTTATAATTGAATAGATGGAGCTTGTAATAGTATTTTAAAACTATTTATGTTCTACTAGGTGACCACTCCCTTTGATTTGGGATATGTGTTGTGTCATAGAGAGCATTCAAGAGGTATGACATCATGTAAAAATGAGTTTTATTCTTGTTTTTTATTACAAAGATTTTCCTACTTAATGATATGATTATTATTTCACCTAGAGGAGGGGTAATATGTTCTTCAACCATAAAATATATAATTGGTACCTAGATAAGATCAACATAGGTTATGATGGAATTTCCACATAGCTTATTCAACATTGTCATAATCATCTTAATCCTAGGTCTGAATTAGCTAATGGGGATGTTCTTGTTGAAGTCCTAAAAGACTTCATTCCTATAATACAACCACATGGTTAATATGTTCTTCAAGTCAATCTTCTTATCCTAAGAATTAATTGAGACAAGGTCTATTTGGGGTTTGGAAATCTTATAATAATTGCTAAAGGCTATAGTAGAGATATATGTCACATTTATATGAGTGTCTTCATTAATTATCCATCCTTTATCTACTTTACCATTAAAATTTTGAGTAAGGATTTTGATATAATGGATTACCTTGGGTTTAGATAATTCATGGTGTAGGCCAATCATTTTAATGATAACTATGTCATAATACAATCTCCTGGTAGACACATTCTTTTCCTCCTCTATGGTGATGGTGGGCTAGTTTTAAATGGTCTAGAATAGCTTTGACCAATTATTATCTCTCATATTCATAGTAGTGGGGTTAAACTTAGTGTCTTTAAAAACCCTTCCTTCCATGTTTGAGGTCAAATATAGTTTTATATCCTCCTTTAATACAACCCTCTAATTTTCCATGACTATAATTTTGATTTACTTGCTCACCAATGGTCTATAATTCAATTTTGTACTAGATTATCCTATCACAGACAATAATTTGATTCTTCTTAGCTAGACTATAATGAAAATGGAATCAAATTAGAGATTTTATATGTGTTAAGTTTTTTTTGTAATTCAAGTAGGTTCACACAAATTTTTAATGGTAGTAACAAATTTAAAATTGAGAGATTTATGACTTAGATTTGCATTTAGATCTCATATTTATAACTTTTCCTTTTTGTGTCCACAAAATCTCTTAATCTAACTTGATGCTTAAGTGGTTCCACCATGTCACTTAGCTCATTAATGTTTAAAATGTGACCATTTATCCTTCAATATTCATGTCAATATCTCATTAGGTCTTAGCTCATTGAAAATTCTCCCTTATCTCACACTGTTGATTTGGATCCAAGAGATTAAATGCTATTGGTTGACTTTATGCTTACCATTCGAGATTATGCTATATCACTTTTACAGGACTTATCTATGCTTCTAACTATCATTTGTCTTTGAGCCAATGTATTTACACCATGTGGTGGCTTTGTATTCATCCTAGGTTTATTTTGAAATGTAAACATACAATATGCATCATTGTATCTTGGTTACATGGATTCACACACACCATCAATCTATATCCTCTGGGTTCTATCCTTTGCTCTACACATGATTGATTTCTTAACTTAGTATCCATGATGGTGACACTTGTCATCCTATCTCTCTTCCCAAGGATTCATTGAATATTTGAATTAATGCTCACCATTAATCTTAATGTGTATGCTCAGTTCTATACCATTGATCTTTGGTATAGTCATCAAGATTTAATCTATCCATTACAAGCATGCCACTTATCATCTCTACACATGATCATAGGGTTTTTGACTTTTTAACCTCCATATCATACCATTAGATCTCTTTTTCCAAATAAAATGTGCATCATCAATATAGGTGCTTGACTTATTGATTTTGAAGAGTCCCTATGAACCATAAAACTTTTACTTGAGCTCTGGGATCTTGCCACTTGGCATCCTCATGTTGATCATGTGGGGCCATGGAAATAAATAAGTTAGGTATTAGGGAATATAAAGGACTTAAGATAAAGTTTTGGACTAAATTTTTGATTGTATTAATGAATATAGTTAAAGCTTGGGATAATCTTTAGTCTAATTATAAATTATAACAAAGTGTCCCGAGTTTAATTACTATAGATGGGTGATAAAATAGACTTAGGAGTTGTAGGGAATATAGATAACTTGATATCAAATTTTAGACTAAATTTTATTCATGTTAAGAAACATGATTAAAAACTTAGGATACAATATAAGCTAAGTTTTCAACAACTATAAAGTGTTTTGTGTAATTTTTACTAAAAGTAACCCATGTAAATTTTAATTCAATTTAAAAAGTCCTAGGTTAAAAGTCATTTTAAGGTATAGAACCCTAGGTTTTAGCATTATTTATTTATTAATTCAATTAAACCATTAAAGAGTAATGATTAATCAAAGGGTCAAATTATCATTTGAAGTATGAAACCCTAAACATTATTCATCCACTTGAGACTCCATCAAACTTGTATCTTGAAAAAACATGAAGCAACCATTAGCAACATTAGACAAAATAAGACAAGGATCAAATGGAAATATTTTAGTTAAGATAAATAAGAATAAGGGGTGGATGATATTCAAATAAAGAACTCTGATCAAGTGGCATTTTCAATTTAAAGCACAAATTTGTAGAAGAAATTGAAACAGAGGTCCTGATTTTTAGAAATGGTGGTATGTTGACCTCAAAAAATGGAGACTTCTAGGGGAAACATAGAAATATATTAGAATTCATATACTTTGGTTTAGACTAATAACTAGGCTACTTATTACACATGATCATGTACCATTATTAATATCAAGCTATAATTAAAATAAGTATCACACCTTTAGAATAAGGATCAAACATAAAAACATAGCCATGTTATTTGATTCCACGTACTCATTTCCAAGGGATTTAGAGAACAACTTTTAGATTCCTGACCTTGACCAATAACATTGACTTATAACATATTTAGATGTTCATTAAGAATCTTGATTTAGATTAGGGAAGGCTTGGGAATTAATATGATACTAGCCAGGAATCTATAGCTCTGATAGAGATATCTTTGGATCCACTCAAGGCCTTGATTTGCTGCCATTTAGGCATCCATATCCCTTATGGGGATTACCAAAATCACCTTTTTTTAGAAAGATTTTTAATTTTTCAATAAAGCTCTTATTTTTGTATTTTTTATATATGTTTTGATTTCTAACAAAGGTTGGGAGCCATATTATCTAGGTTTTGGGATTTTGTCAATTATTTGATCTTCAGACACTCATCTTTAGTTTTAAACTTTGTCCCAGGATATTAATGTTTTTTAAGTTCAAACATGACTTTGTCTTAATAGTTCAAAATTTCATCCTACATAATCAATACTTATCATAATTAGGCTTGGGTTAAGAACAAGGCTTAAGATTTTAGGAACAACCAATCTAGATACTAGTCCTTACTAATTTCTCCAAATTATAACATCAATCTCACATTTAAAGATCCATTATCAACCATTTGGAGAACTCATGCCTAGATTTTTTATTTTTGGAGTTTATTTTGAGTAACTGCATACATTAGAGCTTGAGGACTGTCTTGAAAATACTTATTGAAAATAAGGAACCAAAACAAAAAAAAGGAAACACACAACAAACAAATAAACAAACAACAAGAAGCAAACAAATATTTACATGCACTATTTATAAACAAAGAATAAGAGAGAAAGTTAATCTAAGACTACCTACTCTAATCCTAACTAGTCTTATAGATCACTTCATGTAGACTTGTGGTAGAGAAATAGAAAAATAGTGCTTGAGATATTACCCATTTGTTGTTAATGTAAACTATACTCCTTGTAAGTCTTTAAGATTCAAGGTGTTATCTCCTAGTATCTCAACAATTTGAAAGGGACTGATCTACAAGGGAGTGAATTTTCCATGCTTTCCTTTTGGTTTAGATGCTTTGTCTAAAATAAGAACTAAGTCTCCTTATCTAAATACCTTAATTTTAGAACATTTATCAAACCATCTCTTCACTATGGTTTGATGTCTAGTAAAATTTGTAAAATCTTGCTCTCTTGCATCTTCCATTTGAATAATTTCAAGTAACCTAGAACTTACAAACTCATGATCCTTTCCTTCCCTATAATCTTGCATAAACTTGTAGGTTTACATCTTGAGTGTGATGGGGAATACAGGTTATTGACCATACACAAGTAGGAATGGTGATGCCTTTAGAGCTTGTTTTACTCTTGTTCTATCAGCCCAAAGGGCATACTTGAGTAACTTATGCTATGTTCTTGGTTTTTTAGTAACAGACTTCTTAATGAATTTCATCAAATTTTTGTTATTTATTTCAAAGACCACATTACCTTAAGGGTAATGGTTTGATGAAAAGTTGAGAAAAATGTTATTGTCATATGAATACTCAGTTATCTTATTAGACATAAAATTAGATCCATTATCACAAACTAGATATACTAGTGTTCCAAATCTTGTACATATGTTCTCTTCTAAGAAATTAATCACATCTTCTATCTTACATTGTTTGGTTTCCACTACTTCTATCCATCTAGTGTAGTAATCAGTGCTAGTGAGAAAATATTTATGTCTATTTGAAGAATAGGGGTTGATGACCCCCACAAAATCTAATCCCCATTGAGTAAAGGGTTTATCATTATGACTATCTTCAATGCCATGGCTACTTTGGGCTCTTAGTGTTGAATATCTAGCATTGATGAGACTCTCTCATGTGATAGTGAGCATTATCAAAGATAGTAGGCTGATAATAACCAACCTTGAGGATATTATATGCAATTGTACTTCCTAAAGGCTGTCCACTTCTAAGCTTCTCATGGAAAGTACTCAAGATCTCATTAAATTCCTCTTTAGAAACACATCTTAGGTATATCCCTTTATAATTATTTATGAAAAGCACTCCATATTTGATTAGGAAATGTGCTAACTTGAGCCTTGCATCTCTCTTTTGTTCCATAGTTAATCATACAATACAAGTGCCATTGAATAATAAATGAAAAATTTAATCATACCAATCATTGGGCTAAAAACTTTATTATTCTACCTATATGATACTTTGGGATTAGTATTAGAAATTAATTGAATTAGCCCATGGCATCTTACTAGTTTGACAATCTTAATTTCTAGATCATATTCTTGAAGTAAAAACATCCATTTACCTCTTCTTTCCCCAAGTTCACATTGGCTAAGCATGAGCTTAGTGGTAGGATTTGGTAGTATTGCATACACCTTATTTTTAAGAATATAATGCCTAAATTTATTTACTACCTTGACTAAAAAACATGCTTACTTGTCAATTAGGGAATAGTTTAACTTATAATTTTTAAAATTAGTAATATTATAGGCTTAATTTTCACTCTTAGAGAGGGTTCTTCAGGCTCTCTCCAACTAAAATTGGGACAAACCCAAGCTGTGGGTAACCTATGTTGGGACTGAACCTCTAGAGTGGGCTAACTTCTTATTTGATGCTCACCTAAACTAAATCTAAGCCTAATGTTTCATGGGGAAAATGGTTATAAAGAGAATAAGGGCTGATAAGAAATTTAACCAAGTGATGCACCAAATTCAAAGGGGAAACTCCCATAATCTTAAACCCACATTAGATTTGCTAAAGATAATACTAGTTCACATAGCCTAAAGATCAATCTAATTTGAATAAGTATTTCTTAAAATAGATTCAGAGTAGAACACTAATCTAAACCTATAAACAACATTGAAAAGTCACTAAATATGGTCAAAAATAAGGACCATGGATGAGGAATATTCTCCATCACATAATGCCATAGTGCATATCTCACCAAGAACATATTCAAGGAAGAACATAGGTAAATAAAGTCTCATATTACATCAAGAGGTAGTTCTTAAAAATACTTGATAGGTTCAAGCCTAATCAACCTAAACATATGTTATAGTATCTTAAATAATATCTCATCTCCTAAAAATATGAAAAAGTTTAAAATTTTGGGAACCCTTTACAAATGGAAAGAAAGGGCTAATATAGGAGAAGGGGAAGAGAGAGACAAGAGGGAGCACATTGTTCATGATAATAAATGAGTTGTTAGCCTTTGAGAGATATTCCACCATGATTTTGGTCCAATCAAAACAAGTCATTATGAGTAAGATATTCATGATTTGCCTAAATAGACTCTGAATCATTCTATTGGTCGAGCAAATTGCACTAAAAGATAAGAGTTTTCCAAAAGTGGCAAGTCATGATCCTACTAGAAATGAATGCTCTAGCTAATTATTGATTTCCCAAGTCATTTTTATTTTGATATTTTACTCAATCTCATTATGAGTAAAAAATCCTTTGATTGAGCCATGATCAAGTCTACCTGAGTAGTGGTTTGTCAGAGCTAAGACCATGTTGAAAGACTAAATGTCCTTCTATTGAAAGTACATACCTACTTCATGTTTAAAAAAGTGGACCTAAGTTAACTATAGACAAAAACCAATCTAAATATATTGTTTTTATTATAATCAATATATATGTCACTCTATTCAATGTTAGGTCCCCCTTTTGGTAGCAAGATGCCACCCCTTTGGTATATATTAGGTCTAAAAGACCTATTTTACCTCTACAGATCTATCTTAATCCATTCTAGTCTAGCTTGAGTCTACATCGAGCTCTTTTGCTTTAATTTTTTTACAAACTCAGGTCAGACTTGAGTTTAAGTCCTTTTATTTTGCTTTCCAAGTTGGGTCAATTTTGATTTATCAACTTTCATCAAACATCCTAGCTCATCCCTTTTCTATTGGTTATAGGAAATCAACTTATATCATTAACCCTTTTGACTCTAGTTTTCTCTATCAAATTTCTAGATCCAATTAAACATGGATCATGGATCTTTGGGACCCACTACCTTGGGCTATTTTCTCATTAGTCACTAGGATTTACTGACCATTTGACTTGCTCGAGCTCTCATGTGCTTAACACTTGTCAACCATGTGTTCCTTCTCAGGTTTCTACCAAGGATTTTGAATTTAAATGATCACCTTATGGGTCTTAAAAATTACATTCACATAAACATCTACCATTTTTTGACCAACTTTTTAATTTTATAATTTAAAGTACAAAGATTATGAGGACACAAAATTTATAGAGAATGTAATTATCATTGAAATAAATAAACCCTTTTGATCCACTAGCCATTCAATATTTTTGAGTGATTTTATAAAATGTTGAAGTTGATTGGTCTATGTGATCTTACATGACATCTTGACAATGGTCGAGTCTAAAAAGGGCTAAGTATTAGAACTTTAGCAAACTCTACATTGGGATCCAACTTTTCCCATGCATATATTTCATTATGTTATAGTGTGTGAGTTATCACTTTTGTGAAAATTATCTTGGTAAAAAATTTAACAAACCCTTTTGACCACTTCCTTTGAATCTTTTGTACGCATGAAATATGACCTCATGAATATGCTCCCTCAGCTCTATTTGGACTCTTTGAAAAATTAGGTATGGAAATTTAGCAAATATTGTCTTGGGATACTAGTTTAAACTCTTAGATATTCTATTGTATTTAGGTGGATGAGCTAAAGGTTGGCTCATGGTAGCCTAAAACTAATGTGAATAAATCTATGTGACCAAATCTCCTTGACTCATCCACATGTGTGAGATCTAGATGAATCAAAATGGTCAGTCAAATTTTATGCCACTAGAGCCAAATGTCTAGAATGATCTGAATGGAATGAGTAGACAGATGAATACTATACACTCCCATACTCTTCTCAAGCATTTTTGACACTCCATAGAGTCTTTATAGCTTTGGACATATCCTTAAAAATTGACAAATTACACTTTAAGTGAATTAAAAGTGTTTCAAAATATTTGTGAGCTTCATGATCTCTTTGTTCCACTCATCCCATCCATAGCTTGTCCAAGACATTTTGATCATTTGATCAATTAATAACTTTGCCTCTTTTTTTACATCAAGACCATTATCCACTAGGCACATGATTGGTATGTGGGCCAAATATGGACAATAGGTACTCATAAAAGTAATAATATGATCACATCCATTTAATTTTTGAGTTAGTATAGCTATAATTGTATGATCAAAAGAAAAATAATAAAGATAGAAATATTTTGAAAAAATAGGGCTTATCAATATTGGTGCCTACATTATTACTTATTTTATGTCCTTAAAGGCTTTTCTAGTTTATTCATTCCATGTGATCTTGGCATCTTTCTTTAACATATGATTCAATGGTTTCATAATTTCTATAAAACCAAAAATTAACTTTCTCACAAAGTTGATTTCCCAAAGAAATATTTAAGCTCTTTGATACTATTAGGGGGTTTTATCTTTCATATATAATTTAATCTATCAAGGTCTATGGAAATCCCCTCTTTAGTTATAACATGTCCTAATAATTCTCCTTTAGTGACACAAAAAATACTCTTCATTGGATTGAGAGAAATTTCATACCTCCTACATCTTTTAAATACCTATTATAAGTGCATGATGTGGTCTTCCCTAATTTTTGAAAATATGGTCAAGTCATCTATGTAAATGGTGATGCACTTACCTATCAACCCCTAGAAAGCATGGTCCATGGATCTTTAGAAAGTTGCACCTACATTTATCAGTCTAGAAATCCTTTTGTAGACAAAAGTACCCCACTTAGTACTAAATCCATTCTTTAATCTATATTCCTTTTTCATAATAACTTGTTTCTAACCTAAAAAACCATTTAAAAAAAGACATAATTACATAACCACTAACAATTTGGATAACTTGATCAAGAGAAGGAAAAAGATACTTATCTTTTTCAAAAGCTTTATTTATATTTCTAAATTCTATGCATAATTTAATTTCCCCAATTTTATTCCCAACTGACACTAAGTTAGCTACCCAGGTGGAGTGTCTAATGTGAAAAAATATCTTGGCATACAACAACTTCTTGACCTCTTTATATATTAAGGGTTCCAATATAGGGTTAACGGGTCTTTATTTCTACCTAAAATGCTTGTAGGCTTGTTTTAAAAGTATGGTATGAGTTATGACTCTAGGATAAAAGATATTTAAGTCCTCATATGACCATGATAAAACATATTTATACTTGGTCAACATCTCTTTATATTTTCTCAAATCATCATTATTGTAGGTTATACCAATATTAACTAGCTGGGGTTGACCTTGTGTTCCTAGGTCAACTGCTTTATAATCTTTCCCATTTAGTTTGGGAACCTTGACATTTTCAGCTTGTTTATCTATGTCAAATAATATTTTTCTGGCAATCATGTCCTTTGGAATTTTATTGTCACATAATTTCACAATTTTGTCATCAAGGTTGACTTTATCAAGAGCATTTTCATTAGCTTCACCAATGATGTGAGCCTCAAATATTCTTGAACTATTCATGAATCCTAAAATCTATTGGTCATCATTGATTACCTAAAAATGGTTGATATTATCAGGGACTAAGGGGCAAGGAACCAACTTAACACTAAGGTTTCCTAGTTTAGAGTCTTGGTTGGGCATAAGATTAGTTATAGGTGAGGCTAGCTCATCAACAAGCTTATTTTCTTCCCTATGAATCAACACAATGTTAAAAGAATAAAAATACTCTATTAAGTCCCAAACTATAAACTTATATTTCTTAAGGTAGGTTAATTTGCACTGGTACTTACTTCTCACTTGATTAACTACTAGTTATGAATCACCATGAACTAATAGTTATTTGACCTTATGATTGATGATAAATTATAAACCTAAGATTAAAGCATCATACTTTGCCAAGTTGTTAGTGCATGAAAATTAAAGTATGTAAGAAGTAATAAATTATTTTATAATAGGATTAATCAAGATAATTCCTACATGAAAACTAGACTTACACCTTGCTCCATAAAAAACTAATTTCCATATTCTAGGCATAGCATGAGTATCTTTAGAGTCACATACCTTAGAGGTGTCTAGAGTGTAAAATCCTAACTCAAAATTGGTCATGTTAACCCTTTCATTTATATAATTGTACTCGATGATCATATGTTTCATCTTGGGCTCTTTTAAATTCAAATCTAATTTGGAACTCCCTTCCATAAAATCCACATATGGGAATAATCAATAGACATGTAACCATTTAAGGACCTGGTCTAATCTCTGCTCAGTAGCATTCCATAAGCATTTGGAATATCCACCACCTAGATGTATATAAATTATTGTATCCTTAGCTTAATTATAGGATACATGTGAACATTTAGTAATTCTCCAATTAATTTCACCCTCGATTTATCTAAATGAGTAATAACCCTATCAAATTTTATTGGAGTCAAACCAAGTTTCTCACAAATACCTTTAGGCATGATGTTAATAGATGCACATGAGTCTATTAAATAATTATGTAAATTCTTACCAAAAATCTTGACTGTAAGAAAGAAAGGCAAGACATCTACTTTGTTCTTGTACATATAAACATTAGCATTTATAGTCTTAGATGACTTACCAGGCTTCATAGATAAAGATTCAAGTAATAAGTCTTTCTACTAAGTAATTTGAGTCAATTTATGTAGTGTGATGTTAGCCTTAATATTTTTCATGTCCTCAACTATATTGTATCCACCTCTAGTAGAAGTACTAGATGAATCAACATTAGGCATAGAATTACTTCCCTTTGGAGGCTCAAGATTGTTGTCAACTATGGGATCTAGAGGAGTGTCAAAATTATTTGGTGGAGTTCAAGTAGTCAAAGGCTATTTCTTCTCTCTATTCCTTAGAGGATAGGTCATCTTCAAATACTATTGAAAGGCATGAACCTCTTCAAGAGTACCCTCAATCTCATTCTCTTCTTGGAATGGGAAGTTAAAGGTCTCCACCATTAGGCTTGTATCTATAGACTTGGACAACTTTGAAGAACTAGTGGTACCTATAGAATTATCTCTATTAGCCACACCTTCAGATTTATTTAACTCATCCTTAAAAAACTCAAAATCATTTAAAAATTCAATGCAGTCTAACTCATTATGATTTGAAGTATTATGAACCCTATAATATTGATTTAGTGCAACATCACAAATATTAATCTCAAGGTTATTATTACTTGATGATGACTCATTATTGTTATTATTATTTTCATTATTACCATTGTGAAACTATTTTTTACACCTATTGAACCTTGGATATGCATAATTCATATTGGATTTCTCCCCAATATTGCTTACTTATTTCTACAATTGAAATAATTTAGTACTCAACTTTTGAACCATTTTAATTATGGATTCATTCTCATTCTTTGGTACCTCTAAGTTATGGACTTGATTGTTGTTACTAGTTGTTGGAATAAAATCTCTTTATTCTTATGGATGAAATCCATTTGTATCATTATTCAAGAATCCTAGATTTTGGATAGGATGAGCATGGTTTAAGGTCAATAATTGATTTAATATTGGCATCTAATTTAGGGCAAACATCTTTTGATTGGCATTAGGAATGACATTCAATGGAGGAAAATTGGGTTTGATATTTGGAATGGCATATGCAAGTTGACCTTGAGGCTGCATTTGATCATTGATTGTTATATCTTTAGCATAGGCCAAGGCTAGTGTGTTTATGAATCCAACAGATCTTTTAAGAAACATGAAATTCATGGGGTCGAAAGCATCCTTGTAGATTTCAAAAGCCAAGGCCTCAACATGTATATAAGGAGCTATGGTTCTACTAAACATCTTATAGAATTTAACATTGAAGGCTCTAATGGTCTCACTAAAATCTCTTTTAATAGTGGTGAATTACTGATAAAGAATGTAAGGACTAATGATTTTTCTAAATTGATTAATAAAGATCCTATTAAAATCATTACAACTAGTGATATAGTTCTCACAAAGGTTGAGAAACCACTCATATGTAGCATCTTTGAAATTAAATGGAAACAATATACATGTTACATATTCATGAACTACATTCAATATTCTTAAATCAACTTTAAAATATTTAATATGTTCTTCAGCTGTAACAATACCATTAGGATTGAAATATGGCAAATATTTCTCAAGGTTTTGGGGTAGGTCATGTACATGACTAGGCACATTGATGGAAGATACACCTAACCAAGCCATACCTTGATAAATATTTAACATATGATCACTTTGAATAGGTGAAGTAGGCTGATATTTAGAAACCCTTCACTTACCTTTGTTTGCTCTTGCTTTCCTATGATCTTCTAATGAAAGGAGAGGCAATATTGATTCAAACCTTGACCTAGTCCTGACTCTTGATAGTTCTAGCTTGTAAACCTTGAGTCTTGTCCAAAATATAACTTAGAAGACTTATATTTGTAAATGTGAATTATTTTTAGCTCAATTCTTGAAACTAATAGTCCAATTCTTACTTATGAGTAGATTTTCACATTTAAAATTCCTAAGTTAATCAAGCTTTGCATAATTGTTCTATAAATATCTTCAAAGAACAACTATCTTTGTCTGAATAAGATCAAATATATATTTAAACTTGATAATATCAATTATCTTTACAAGCCTAAGTCCAAATAAACCTAAATTTTCAAAGAATTATTTAATCTTTGAGTAAATTTGTTATCACTAATTTTGAACATGGAAGATTCACCAAACTTAGACTACCCTTGCAAATATTTACCATGAATATCCAAAGATTTATAATATTCAACTAAGTGAGCCTAAAAATTGGTCTCAAACCAAAAACTTCAATGATATTCACACAAGTATGAAAATAAGTCATTGATATTTGAATGGAATTCACTAAAATTAGTAAAGATACCACAAATTTACAAAGATTCAAGTGGCCCTCCTTCTAGGACTAGCATAACACACTCCCTACTGATACATGTATCTATATCTTAGGTGGTTCTGAGTGTTTATGAAACGTTACTCATTTCTAAATTTAGAGAATCCAATGCATGAGTTGTAGGTTATGATAATCTTATTATCTTTGGTGGAATAATGATAGAACAAGTGAACTATTTCACAATATTTATAAAGTTTGGTTATTGGAAGAAAGCATGGCCTGATAGTTAGTCTTTATGAAAATGAAAGCAATCTTGACTAAGTAAAGTTAATTATGTTCAAATAATGAAATTTAAGTCTAAGATAAGATGGATATTCATAATGAAGCTAATCTAGAGTGAATGGATCAAAGATAAAGCCAAAGTAAGGGTAGGAAAAAGAAGGGACATGTTGATCTTGCTTATATTTAACATAGATACCATCACAAAGTTCAAATATCATCCAAATATGCATTTAAAAGCTATGTATAACATGAAATAACATAATCTCAAATCCTACTACACATCAGGCAAACATCTAAGGAAATGAAAGAATGCAAATAAGAACTTGATTTACTTTGAATATTTACTCCCATAGTTAAATACAATAAACACATCCACAACAAGAGCATATAAAATGAAACAAACCTAAAACATTCGATCAACCTAACATTAGCACAAGTTAACAACTCTAAATTTGGAAAGTACACATTAGAATTCAATAAGAACCATTTAAATTTAAATTACAAACCAGACAATTGAGAGAGAATCCATGATACAATTCACACAAACAAATGAGACAAACTTTTCAAAATTCCATATTTGCATTGCCTCAAAATTATCATAAGTATTCTTTGTCAAAACTCCCTCTCCTTTTACAATTTAAAATACCTATTTATATAGACAATTCATGAGGTACACCAATTAATCATATTAAGTGTTAAGGATAACTATCCTTTTACAATAATTCTAAAACCTTTTAAACACTCCAAATGACTAGCCTATAGGTAGTTTGATTTACAAGTTGTGCATTCTTTTACAAAGAAGAATATTTTCTTTTCAAAATATTACACATGTTAAGTTACAAAAGGAATAATCCTAAATTAACTAGCTTGACCCTAAGGTCCTTGTGCTGATGAAGTGCCATGTTTTTGTTGTTATTGTAAGACTGTCATTGCCTTGGCATGTTGCTCATATATTAACTTCATATTGATAACAGGTTCTATGATGAGTCCATCCTCTTGATCTAATAGGTCCTTAAAGTATTTTTATCCTTTTCCATGGATTCCTTAATATTCCTTGCATTTCTAATCCTTTCTTCAGCATTCAAGATCATGTCCAAGATCTTATTATTTTTAGCCCTAGTCCTACCCTAGCTTTGGTTTCTCACTTCTTGCATAACTTGAGCAGATCTCAACTTGAATTCTTTATTAGTGATTAGACCTATGGGGCTGAGAGAAATGGGATCTACGATCATGCTCCTAAGTATTTGATCCACTCTATTTATCACTTGATTACCATATTCATAAAGGTCTTCCAGGTTCTTAGACCATTTTCTCAGACTCTTGATCTTGTCTACCAAAATTTTCATGGCCATATTTAGGTGAGCCAAGATAATTGTTTCAAAGTCAGGAATTTTATCCTCTATTAAGATACTGATCAAATCCTTTACTTTGTTGCTTGATTTTTCCATTGGTGGACTAGATTCATAGCCACATTGCTTTGTTGGCTCACCACATTTTGTCTGGACTTCATTTCTTTCAAATATTTAAACATATCAAATAAAAACACTTCAAACATTTTTATCATGGCCTCTAATATTGACAAGATATCATACTTTTCCAAATTCTCTTTCTATTACTATATGCCTTTGAGGTCATCTTGAAATTATATTGACTATGCTTGGGCCAATTCAAGAATATTCTCTTCAAATATGGGATTCTCACTTATCTTTTATATTACCACCAAATTTAAATTGGTCAATGGTTCTACTTTTTGGAAAGTGATCTCCTCTCCACCAACCATGAATTTCTTCTCTATTACTCTTTATAATCTAGTTGTCTTTGGGTCAAACTTGACATCAATTAAGGATTGTGTTACATATGGTTCAAGGATCTCCATTTATTCTCCACTTGGTTCTCCTAAGGCATTCAATCTTATTTCATCTTCCTTTTGTAGAGCCACAATCCATGGCTTGATCTCTTCATGCACAGGGATGTTGATGGCTTGCATCATAGTCTAAGAATGATGTAGGGTAGGAACTTTATACAATTTAAGTCCATAAATGAACAAATATGGAATATTTGGTCCATAAATCAGGTTCTAATTACTAAATAAATTGACTTCACTCAAAGGATGAGTGAAAGTCACTTTGGGTTTCTTAGTTTTTACTAGAATAATGGCCAGCTCAACCTTTCTCTTGGGGGTATCCATAGGAAATAAGTCTAATACTACCTTTCCTTTTTCTTCCTTGGCCTCTTCAATTTGAGTTTATTCATCATTTGATTCATATGACAATGATAACATTTTAAGTGTATCCTCTATAGTTTCATCAGGGTCCATTACTATCATGTGTACCTCCTCCTAAGGTAATTATTGCTCTTCTGCATTTGATGATCTAGGGATTGATGTAGAAAAAACTATCTCATATGATCTTCTCTCCTCTAGTCTTTGTTTAATATGTGTCTTAGGTTTGTTCTCTATTGATGGTTTAGTTTAAGGAGGTCTAGTAGGTGCACTACTCAACAAATAGTACTACCTAGGCCCAAGTTGCCACCTATCATCTCCTTTCTAGTTCCTCACTAGTCTAGGCTCAGGTCTAATTTTATGCTCCTTCAACCTCTTTTTGACCTCAGAGTAGCTGGATGCCTTAGAATAAATGGGATAATAGGCATAAGGTTGATGATCGTAGGACACACTTAGAATATTTTTTAGTCTTAAATGTTCCTTGACCCTCCCATAAGGGTCCCACTATTTTAGTTTATCTATTTTCATGTTGAAATAAGTCCTATGTTTGGAGGTTACCTCAATGTTGTCCCATTGATTGAAAATAGTCCTCCCAATTATTATGGGGGCGTTATGGAGGAATTTTCTATTGGTCTTATAAAGACCATCTATACCATGAAATAATTGATAAGGCACCTTTTATTTTGCTAGTTTGTTTGACACATAGAGGGGTAGCATAAGGGGAGTACACTGGGTCCCTTAAATTCCAATAACTATACAATCTAGGTATATTGACATATCACCCATAGCTTGAACATACTTATTGATGAGTGGGATTACTCTTTCCATGCAATGACTAGCTATAAATTCACTAAGGGTTGGATAGACATAATCACATATGAATTGAATGTGATCCCTATAATTGAATATATGGAGCTTGGAATAGTATTTTGAAACTATTTATGTTCCACCAGGTGACCACTCCCTTTGATTTTGGATCTTGGTAGTGGCATAGAGAATATCTAATAGATATGACATCATGTAAAAATGAGTTTTATTCTTGTTTTTCATTGCAAATATTTGTCTCCTTGATGATATTCTTAATATTTCACCTAGAGGAGGGGTAATTTATTTTTCAACCATGAAATAGATAATTGGTACCTAGATAGGATCAACATAGGTTATGGTGGCATTTCCACATACACTAGTCAACATTGTCATAATCATCATAATCTTAAGTCTGAATTGGCTAATGGGGATTTTCTTGTTAAATTCTTAAAAGACTTGGTTCCCAATATGCAACCACATGGTTAAGATGTTCTTTAAATCATTCTCCTTAGCCTAGGAATTAATTGATGTAAGGTCTATTTAGTGTTTGGATATCTTATAGTAATTCTCGAAGGATATAATAGAGGTATATGCCACATTTCTATAAGTGTGTTCATTAATTATCTAGCCTTTATCTACTTTAACATCCTTAAAAATTGGAGCAAGGATATTGATATAACGGAGTACCTTGGGTTTAGCTACCACATAGTGTAGGCTAGTCATTTGAATGACGACTATGTCATAATATAGTCTCCTAGCAAACATGTTCTTATCCTCCTCTTTGGTGATGGAATAATATTTTTCAATGGTCTAGAATAGTTTTGACCAATTTTTATCTCCTATATTTAGAGTAGTGATGTCAAAATTAGTGTCTTTAAAAACCCTTCCTTCTACATCTAAAGTCAAATAAAGTTCCATGCCCTCCTTTGAGACACCCCTTTGAGCTACTATAGCTACAATTTTTATCCACTTGCTCACCAATGGTTTATAATTCTATTCTATACTAGATTATCCTTACATAAACAATAATTTAAATCTCCTTAGCTTTATTTTAATGATCACATAGTTAAATTAGAGTTTTCTGTAGTCATATAAAATGTGAAAATTGGTAACTTGAGTGTGGCTAATGACACCTAACCCATAGGTACCTATTTCTTGCTTTCATGACCCTCATAGGCATATTTTTAGTAATTCCTAGTCATTTTTATCCTTCTAGACCTAAACCTAGCTCAGTTAGACTTCTCTTTCCATGAAAATTCCATCCCCCTGGGTCGCATTAGCTAAGGACAATAGCGACCAACTTGGACAATAGTGTTGGTACCACTACTATCAACTTTTAGTGATCCTATCCAAGTGTATTTTTAGACCCAATAGTTAGTTGTTTATGGTTCCCCATACTTTTCCTTTCTATCCTAATGTTAGCACATTCAACCCATAACCAATAGATCCCTATAAAATCCCATTTAAATATCATTTGGAAAGGGTTGGAAATTATCACTAAACAAGCAAAAATAAAAGAAAGACAACTTATGCAATCTTCCCTATTCTCTATATATAACTAGCCAATATAACTACAAGTTTATCCAAATCCTTACACCAATCCCTAGCTAGCTCAACCACATCTAGTTTAGAATTTTTCATATTCATACACACTATTGCATAAAGCACATCAAGTGGGAGAAATACATATGGTTTGATCCCTCTTCATAGTATTGGTATGTAGGTAGTATTCCCACATAAGGGGTGTGGATACACATTCAATGAATATTACACACACTAACCACCCCTTATTTCCAAAATTTTGTCAAAGTATAAAGGATCCTAGGGTTTAAAGATAAAAGCAGATCTACAAGGAGTTTCATAGACATCCATCAATAGAAACTTCACAAGCAAGATCACACAGATATAGAAAATAAAACACATAAAGCTCAAGTCTCCTAGACAACAATATTAGAGGTGGAATCTAGCATCAGTGCCACTAGTGTCTTGCTTTTGTGCTCCTATCCAATCATAAAATGAACTCTAGATCCTGATTTGTGACACTATCCTAGTCTTGCATAATGAAGTTTAGACCCTATAATAGTTGTCTTAGTTAGTTTCTAGCTAATCTTATTTTATCTCCTTTATTACTATTTTTAGAAAGATTCAAAGTATACAAATCATTATCTTAATTATTTCATATTTATTTAATGATTTTATTACTCTTGACCCTTAACTAAACTAGGAATAATACACCAATATTACCAAAATAGTTAAATCATTTGGTGAACCCGACTTAATTTGTTTGTGCATAAAAACCCTAGAAACCTTAGGGTAAATTTCATATTGATTTCACCTATATTTTTATGATTTTTAACCTACATAATAAAAAAATAAATTAGCATTAAATTTTAAAAGTTTGTAGTAATTTTAAAATAATTTTGTTTCAAACCCTAGTTGTCCATAATAGGTCTCAGTATTTTCCAGGTAATTTTCCAATAATTTTTTGATTTTTTACTAGCATATTAAAATCATAAATTCACCTTAAAATTCTAAATTTAGTAGTAATTTTCAAAAATATTTATTTTTCAAAACCCTAGTTGCATCTACTAGGTCTTTTTTAAATCACTAGTTTTCTAATAAATCCTTGATTTCTTACTTTCATATTTCACTCAAAAATTCACTTTAAATTTTAAATTTTCATATTAATTTTCAAAATAATCATCTTTCAAAACCCTAGTTGTATATACTAAGTCCCATTGCTTCTTGAGGTATCACCTTACATGTTTGTGAGCTTCGTATCCTTTTTATGCAATTTCTAGTTCTTTATTTTTAGGACTTTTCATTTCCTATATTCAGATTTTTTCTTCTCTAGCACTTTGCCTATTACAAATTATTACAAAAAATTCAATCGAATTTCAAATTATTTTCCTCCCTTAACAATGGCCAAATACACTAGTTTTAATGAAACTAATAAAAGGGAACTTCAAGAACTCTTAACTAAACACCCTAACATGAAAGATGACATGCCTAAAATACTACAAGATGAACAAAAAAAGTGAAAAATGGTAAATATTCTCAAACCATAGAGCAACCAATTTCAAATGACAATATGGGGGAAAATATGTCTTAATAACCCCTTTATCAACCCAACCTACCTCTATGCCACCAGCTACAACTAGTACATCTTTGTCTCCTGATGTGGCAGCCCTTATGGAAGAGATAAGATCTCTTCAATCCAAGGTGATACATCTTGATCAAGGTGAATTTAAACCTACACAAGATTTTTATTCTTTTGATCTATTGCATACACCATTTGAACATCACATTGATTCTACACCCTTGCCATAAGGTTTTGTTTAGCCCAAGCTTACTCTATATGATGGTAAGGGTGATCTAGAGACACATTTGAGAGATTTTTATACAACATGCTTGGACTATGTACTAAATGACTATCTACTTACCGAGTTATTTATATGAAACCTAAAATATTATGCTTTATAATAGTTCTACAGTCTACCAAATCAATCAATCAATGCATTCAATCCTTTAGTTGACATGTTCCTAGCTCATTTCAGCATTAACATTGGTGATAAGGTTTCATATGCATAAGTTGTACAATAGAAGAAAAGGTCAAATAAGCATCTCATAGATTATGTTCTTTGATATAAGACTATTTATGCTAAGATGACTATCCCCATCACTAATTAAGAGTTAAAATATCTCTTTAAATAGAGTCTTCTACTAACTTTACATGAATCAATTATGTTCAAAAGACTCTCTTCCTTCACAGAATTATCTCACACATTAAAGGAAAGAGAAGTCAAACTCATTTCAATGGGAAAAATCAAGTACAAAAGTATCTCAAAAACAACAAATAAGAGTAACAACAAATTCCCATTCAAAGTCAAGGTCAATGATAGCAAGAGTCAGAATCAAATTACAATTAATGTGGCTTTTGAGCCCCTTCAACATGTGGTTTTATCAACACCTCCTCAATGAACCTTTACCAATCTACCAATTTATCTAGACAAAGTTTTACAATAGCTATTGGAATGTAACATCACATCTCTCCCTCTTATTCAAAAAGTTGACCCAATAAAGCCTCTTTCATGGGGATATGATCATCATGCATTTTTCAAGTTTCATAGGGCACCAAGCCATACCAAAAATAGGTGCATCAATTCGAGACATAAGATATAGGATTTGATAGATGGAAATAATATTGATCTTGGAACTTTGGTTGAGCCTCTTCAAGCAAAGCAAACACAAGATAAAAATTTGAAAATATTCTCAAATCCCTTTCCATAACATTCTAAATAAGAGACAAAGGACACATCATGGTTTCACCATGCATATCATGCACATCCACAACCAGATACATATAGGGAACCTTTAGTTGAGACACATCCTTTGAGTAACATGATTGGTGTATACAATTCTAGAGTTCCAACTAGACCTTCCATTTCCTTCTCAGAGTAGGATATTGTTGAGGATGATTCAAACTATTATGCACTCTTTATCAGAGCTTACATTCATAATCATCCTATTCATAGTTTTCTCATAGATAATGGATCCAATCTGAATATGTGCACTATGAAATTATTGAAGCATTTTGGATATTTAGATCAGGATATTACCTCAATAGACAGTTATCATTGGGTTTAATGGGCACATACAAAGTTCATTGAGTGAGATTATACTTCTTTTACAAGCTAATCTAACACATGTGGTCACATGATTTACTATAGTTCCCAATGCAAGAGTTTTTGATATGTTACTTGGTCAACCATGGATTCAAAAACTTTGTGTATTACCTTCTATATTTCTTAGATGCATGAAATTCATTCATGCTAATCAAGTTGTTACACTTGGTGGAGTTCCATATGAGTTATCACTCCCCACTTCAAAGCTAGCTACCATTTTGTAGCCACCAGTTTCAATTTTGTAACTAGTTATAGTTCCTCCTCTAGTTCTAATTTAGACATAGTTGAGGCATTAATTGTTAACATAAAGAGTGCATACACCTCCATAGCTTTAGGATTCTAGATAGCTTCTAGCTATAGTGTTCATATCCAAGGTAGTATAATTGATATTTCATGCATCTAATAATAGAGAACATGTTTAAAAAGCTTATCCTACTACCAATTGGGTCCCTAAGAGCCCTATAGTTACATCCACTTCTCATAGTTATAGGGGGACCCCATAGTTGGTTTCTACTTCAAACATTTTAGATTATTTACAACATATATAGCTTTTAAAGCCACAATCTTAGTACTTCTATCATTCTTCATTATCACGCATGATTCCTCTCCTTGATACAAAACACCATGATAGGAAGTCTCCCATGAGACTCATCAGTTAGCATAATCTCTTCTCAACATTTCCTATACATAGTTTCCTTATGATTGATTGTGCATAGCTTCTTTTCAAATTCTTGTACATAGTGTTCCTATGATTGATTTTACATATCTCAAAATATTAAAAATACAAAAACATTCAAATATTCGAAAGATACCAAAAATAATACAGATTTTCATAAATAAAAAAGCATGTAAATAATTCAATAAAACACCAAAAACATTACTATTATATGCATCATCCATGCTTTATATTTCTACTATCATGCTAGACTTACATTTGTTGTTCTATGATATTTTTTGTCAATTTATTTACATTACCATGTTTCACTTGATCTTCTTTGAGTGTGTGTAGTGACATCCAATTCATTGATTACTTCACTCCACCCATTGAGGGGTCATCCTACTTCTACATTTGAGACACACATTGATATACATACCCACTGGGGGCATCTTCTACATGACTACACCATCTAGGTTATGTCATTCTTACACCACATACTCTAGTTAGCATGATGATATACATTATTTACTCACTTACATAGATTAATATATCAACATCTCATTAGTATATAACATGTGTATTTCTTAGCATATACTTAGTCTTGTACTACATGTCTTGCATACCTTCACTTATTTCTTTTATTAGTTAGATGTGATTATATTTCTAGTTTTTACATGTTTTCCTTTGTTGATTTGTGTATCTAGATGTGATTTCATTTCTTAGTTACTTATTTGTCTCATGTACGTGTCTTAGGACATTTTCTAATGTCCTTTTATTTTATTCATGTGTGTGTCTTAGGACATTTGAAAATTTCCTTTACCTATTCTCTTCTATGTGATTGTGGCTTTCATGTCAACCTTGCTTGTTTCAATTATATGTGTATATGGCATTTAAACATGACTTGTATCCTTGATTTCTAGTTTGAGTGACATGTGTCCATGTCCCTTATTTTCTTGGCCCCTTGGCCACCCTTGTATATTTCTTGCTTCTTACCTTGTATGCTTGTTGCTTATTTGATTCTCATTATTTCACAATGTTATGATCCACATCATGCATTATCTTGATTTTTTGGATGCCATGATAGACATCATGCTCCATCCCTCATTGAAAAATAACAACTAATAATTAACCAGACTTCTAGTTTTATATTAGTACATTGCACATGTTATTAAATTGTTATATCTATCTAGGCATACCCCTATTGATATAATAAATCTCTCATTACAAACCATGTTATATCTTGAGATCTCCTATTAATTATCATTTCTATATCATGTATCTTTGTATCATAACACACTTGTAGGGATATTTATTTTTAGGGTAGTCATTATAGGTTCTTCATTCCTACCCTTAAAAGAGGAGGAAACAAACATGGGTTTTGTCACAGAGCTTAAAGCTCTTAATGATCAAAAAAGAAGCATTCAGAACACCCAAAACAATAACCAAACATCAAATCAGATAGAATAGACTAGGTAGATAATGAAAATGTTAGAATAGTTACCAGATTTAGCCTAGGACAATAGCACCAAGATAGGACAATAGTGTTGATGCCACTATGTCCACTTTTGGTGCTCTTATGTAAATAGTAGAAAAACTATACTTTCTAGAAGTAGATAGAAAATTAGGTTTTGCTAAATTTTTGCATAGTTAGACCATTTCAAAATTAATAGTTTTTAGTATAATTTTGCTTAGAGAATCCAAATATATGGGGGATCATGCATGGCATAATGGCTCTCACTTCTAGTTTCAGATATGTAAATTGGTATAACTTCCAAATCAGAATTCATGTTATAAAAGCTAGTGATTGGGGGAAATATGCATGGCATATTTGTTTTATTTTCTTTCTAAGTTTAGTATTACCCAAGAATTCTCAGCAGTTGCATGCCTTATTCCATATGTAGGTGGTTGGTATCATTTTGGAGTGGATTTCATATAAACCTAACTTCCATATTTTGGAGTGGCTTTCTTATAAACCTAGTGCACCAATTTAGATTGTGCTTTATAAAATCTTAATCTCTACCTTTTAGAGTGGCCTATTGGGAAATACGGAAGCACAATTGATTGCCATGTACAAGCAACTTAAATATGTAGAATTAAACCAGAATCACAAGTAACTAGAATTCAGAAATAACATAGAATATGAGAGACAATACACAACTTGTATTAATACTCATCCAAAAAAGAATACAATAAAGAAGATGCCACTTCTTCTCCACACCTCTCAGAGGCTTCCCCCACCTCAAGTGTATAGTACTTCTTTCCTCAAAGCTCTCTCTCTTATGGTCCCAACACACAACTCAAATACAAAGTTGGTGTTCACCTCCAACTAGTTAGCATCCACTACTGCCAATACACCAGTGCTCCACGCACTCCACAAGTGCTCCACACACTCCAAGTAGATCTCCCCTAAACTGCAACAACCTGCAACCCAAATGATCTTACTTATGGAAGGAACTACCTTACCTTCCTCTCTTTCTCTAGACTGAGTACACACCGTACTCTAAGTAGATCTCTCTTGATCTTGCTCCCTATTGTGTTATTGTCCTCATTGATCTTGCACCCCTACAAATCAATCTAGTTCTGCACACCTGTAAACTTGGATCATGCACACACATACACCTACAGATCAATGATCTTACTTACCATGCAGATCTCCTAATGTAGCCATGCACACCTACTAACCAAGATCATACATACATGAAGAACCCTTTTGATTCTCCAAACCAGCACTCACACTTGGTACTGTGGCACTAGGAGGAACACACCATGCTCTCTTCACACATAGAAGGAGCTAATATTTGCTCTCTTACTCTCTAGCACACATTACAATACAACCCATGAGTCTCTTAAATAGATCTCATGTAAACAATAATTAGACACCTAATTAAAATAATTAGATCTAAAGCTCAAGACACTAATTAGCCTTCTTCATGCAAATACCCAATTCATTAATGAACTATCTATAAAACTCACAGTTCAAACCACACAGGTGACCGACATCGGTCCCTGTCTACCTAGAGATGATTGATGTCGGCTGACTTATGACCATTGTTGATTGCTTCCTATCTGTAACTTGTTGATGTTGGTTGGCCTGACTGATGCCGATGACTGTGAAAACAACATCCTCCTCCATGTCTACATCCATGTGAAGCTTTTAGCTCCACAACCTAACAATCTCCCACTTGGAGATAAATAGCTGCACTGTACCTACACCTATACCCCATCTAATCTATTTCCTGGCTTGTATCCCTCTTCAAGCTCAACCTTTAAGACTAACCACCACAAATCTTGTGGTGCACCTCCTGTCATCCAAGTAACCTGCCACATCTAAACCTACAAACCCATGTAGTGAAGTCCTGACCCTACATAGCATGAATCCCTACTATTGGTCCCTCTTAAATACCTAAGAACTAACTTCCCCGAATTGACACCTAACTCTCTAACAGCACCCACTACTTGGGCAAACTCAGGTCTATACCAGACCTCATGTGATTTCAGACACTAAACTGTCCAGCCCTTGGTGTGCTCCAATTTTGCATCTTATGTATTGAACCTCACCAACACATAATTCACATCAGCTCCCACTAGAGACAAAATCAACCTGTGATCTTCCATGTCTCTCATGCCAAAGAATTTCACTGCTCCAAATTCCTCATGACATGCCACTGAACTAACCTTACCCTTAGCTCAGCAAAACCCTATATATACAAAACTGCTAGCTAGCATACCATACACATACAGTAACAAGATAATGTTGCAATCATTATCCACTTGGTAAGACAAACACAATGGTTACATTGACATTAACTAAAGCCCTACTTTGTCATCCACCTGTCAAAACCTATACCACTGTCTTGTAGCTTCCTCAAGACCATATGACCTTGTCTTCCATCTCATGTATCCATTCTCTCCATTCTTTAACTAAGGTATCCATTCATCTCTCAGTGCTTTCTTCTGAATGGCACCCCTACCAAATCTCCTATTTGGTTCTACATCATATTCCTACCATGCTCCCACTCTTTCCTGGATCCTTCCTACTCTGTAGTGAGTAATAAGTATAAAGAAGAGGAATAGTGAATTTGAGGCTTACTTACCCCTTCAATCCTCCATATGGGCATTTGAGACTCCTTGACATCTTGCTATCCACCCAAAATCCATTATAGTGACCGACCTTGGTCACCACATAGTCTGCATCCAACCGACGTCGGTTCCATGCACCTGTCCTGACTACCAACCCCATCGATGTCAGTGTCTACCTTCTACCAACATTAATCCTCCTGACCAACATCAGTCTTGTTATTGCTGACATCAGTCCTCCTGACTGACATTAGTCTTACCCTACCCCACATTATCGGCTCTGGTCTGCACATGACCGACATTGGCACCTATCTATTCGATGTCGATTCTCTTTGATCGATGCCGATACCTGTGTTCGCCTGTGAGTGATAAATTTTTACCCATGAGCTCCTTTGAATCAATCCCATGTCCAAACTACCTTACTCAAAAGTACCCAACCCCATCCACTAGTCTCTATCCATCATTTCCTCCAAGAACACCAAGGCTTTCCAGTTCTTAAGTTTGTCAAACACATCAGTCTTCCTTTTCCTGCAATAAACATAATCCTTTCTTGTAGCATCCCACTACTCACATAAATCTTGGTCTATTCTCTTCGAAGCTAAACTCTTACCATTTGTCTTAAGAACATCCATTCCCTTCTCACTTATGTGACCAAGCCTACAAAGCCACACCTATGCAACAGAAGTGGAATCAGTAATACAAGCAAGTAGATAAAGAGTACCTACTTTCTTACCACATGCTAATTCAAGTGCATCCGCTATGAGAGTTCTTGTGCATCTCTCATCACCCAACATTCTTGAAGCAATTAGTTGCATCTTCAAGACTGGGACTGACATGACCTTCTTAAACACCCATGTGTTGGCTGCTTGCAATTTTAGCAACACTTCCCCTTTGCCAATATTATGACAAGGCTCACCAACCCCTCTACTTAGGGCTGCATGGAAAGAGGCAATAGAATCTATAGAGCAAGATTTTACTTTATCCAAGAAACATCCTAGAGCATCTTGTACAGCAACACCTGCAACATCTGTTTCTTCAGTTCCTTCATGTTGATCTTCCACAAACCAACAATTTTCTTTTCCCTACTCTTTCTTTCCATAGGACCGTAATTGACCATTCATGCTTTTCAATTCCTCCATTCTTAGTGTACTTTCTTCTGCCATTGCTCTACTCCCACTCAATTAGAAACCCCTAAGAGTGACCTGTAATCAAACACAAAACTTGCTCCCTACAACCTTAGCTCTAATACCACTTGTTGGGAAATACGGAAGTACAATTGATTACCATGTACAAGCAACTTAAATATGCAGAATTAAACTAGAATCACAAGTAACTAGAATTTAGAAATAACACAGAATATGAGAGACAATACACAACTTGTATTAATACTCATCCATAAAAGAATACAATAAAGAAGATGTCACTTCTTCTCCACACCTCTCAGAGGCTTCCCACACCTCAAGTGTATAGTACTTATTTCCTCAAAGCTCTCTCTCTTATAGTCCCAACACACAACTCAAATACAGAGTTGGTGTTCACCTCTAACCAGTCAGCATCCACTACTACCAGTACACCAGTGCTCCACGCACTCCAAGTAGATCTCCCCTAAACTGCAACAACCTGCAACCCAAATGATCTTACTTATGGAAGGAACTACCTTGCCTTCCTCTCTTGCTCTAGATTGAGTACACATCATACTCCAAGTAGATCTCTCCTGATCTTGCTCCCTGTTGTGTTGCTGTCTTCCCTGATTTGCACCCCTATAAATCAATCTAGTTCTACACACCTACAAACCTGGATCATGCACACACATACACCTACAGATCAATGATCTTACTTACCATGCAGATCTCCTAACGTATCCATGCACACCTATTGACCAAGATCATACATACATGAAGAACCCTTTTGATTCTCTAAACCAGCACCCACACTTGGTACTATGGCACTAGGAGGAACACACCATGCTCTCTTCACACATAAAAGGAGCTAATATTTTCTCTCTTACTCTTTAGCACACATTACAATACAGCCCATGAGTCTCTTAAATAGATCTCATGCAAAAAATAATTAGACACCTAATTACAATAATTAGATCCATAGCTCAAGACTATAATTAGTCATCTTCATGCAAACACTCAGTTCATTAATGAACTGTCCATAAAACTCACAATTCAAACCGTATAGGTGACCGACGTCAGTCCCTATCTGCCTGGAGATGACCGACATCGGCTGACTTATGACCATCATTGATTGCTTCTTGTCTATACCCTGTCGATGTTGGTTGGCCTAACCGACGCTGGCGATTGTGACAACAACATCCTCCTCAATGTCTACATCCATGTGAAGCTTTTAGCTCCACAACCTAACATGGCCAAGAATGGCCTAGTTTTTAGCATACATTCAGCTATCCATGCCAACATTTTTAGATCATAGTACATTGATGGGATTTAAGAGATATCTCTATGACACACATTTCATACTGGTATCATTTCATAGCTTCACTTCACATGGCAATAATGGAGCCAAAGGACTACCTAGCCTTTGTCTTCTTGAGCCACATATTTAGAGGGATTGGACACATAATTCAAACATCGATCAACACACGTATGACCACCTATCTTCACTTAGTAGGTGATGATGGAGCTAAAGGGTCAACCTTTACATTATTGAGCCACTTCTAGGGAATTGATCACTTAGCTCCATTCATGATATTACTCTTAGTTCAACACACATCTAACATTACTCAACATCACAACAGGTTTTATATTTGTCCACATACTCGGTGAGGTGTATTCATTCTTTTCTCTTCCTCTTTCTCTTACCCAACTTTGCATGTTCTTATTTTAGATATAGTGTATCTAGTAAGAACTAATCTACTTTCTATTTTATCTTGCATATTCACACTTCATATCATGCCCTCTCTATGCGCACCTAACATCACACAACTTCATGAGCTTTACCCTTGTATGTAAGTTTAGGTATGTTTTCTATTTTTCCTTTATCCTAGTATTTCTCTTTGTTGCATCACTAGAATAAAGTGGGGGGAATATAGTCATATAAAATATGAAAATTGATAACTTGAGTGTGGCTAATGACATCCAACCCATAGGTCCCTACTTCTTACTTTCATAACCCTCATAGGCATCTTTTCACTGATTCCTAGTAATATGTAGCCTTCCATACCTAAACCCAACCTAACTAGACTACTCTTTCCATGAAAAATCCATCCCCTCAAGTCCTATCAACTAAGGACAATAGTGCTAGTGCCACTACTATCAGCTTTTAGCACTCTTGTATAAGTGCATTTTTAGCCCCAATGGTCAGTTTCGTCTAGTTCCCCATCCTTCACCTTGTCAGTCTAATGTGAGCACATTCAATCCATGACCAATAGATCCCTATAAAATCCCATTCAAATATCATTTCGAAAGGGTTATAAATCATCACTAAACAAGCAAGAATGCAAACAATACTACTCATGCAACCTTCCCTATTCTCTGTATACAACCAACCAATACACTTACAAGCTTATATAAATCCTTAAACCAGTCCCTAGCCACCTCAAACACATGTAGTTTAGAATTTTTCATATTCATATGCACTATTTCACAAAGCACATCAAGTGGGAGAACTACATATGGCTTTCTCCCTCTTCAGAGTATTGGTATATAGGCAGTCTATCCACACAAGTGGTATGGATACACATTCAGTGAATCTTACTCACACTAACACTAAATTATTTCCCAAATTTTGTCAAAATATAAAGGATCCTAGGGTTTGAGGAAAAAATCAGCTCTACAAGTAGTTCTATGGACATTCGGTAGTCAAAACTTCACAGACAAGGTCACATAGATAGAGAATAAAACCTAGAAAGATCAGGTCTCCTGAACAATAATGACAAAGGTAGACTAAAACACTAGAGATACTAGTTTCCTATTTTATGTTCCTATCTAATCATAAAATGAACTCTAAATCTTGATTTATAACACTATCCCAATCTTACATAGTGAATTTTAGACCCTATAATAATAATCTCAATCAGTTTCTAGCTAAGTCTTATTTTCTTGACTTTATTACTATTTTTAGAAAGATTCAAATTATATAAATTAGTAGCTTAATCATTACATATTTATGTATTTATTTATTTTATTACTCTAGACTCTTAATTAAATTAGGAATAATATACCAATATTCCCAAAATAGTTAAATCACCTATGTAAATGCTAGGTTTTTTTCCAGTTCAATCAAGTTCACACAAAGTTTTAATGGTAGTAGCAGAGTCTAAATTGAGAGATTTTTTACTTATATTTGCATTTAGATCTCATATTTATACCTTTTCCTTTTTGGGTCCATGAATTCTCTTAATCTGACTTGGCACTTATGTGGATCCATCATGTCACCCAGATCATTAATGTTTAAAAAGTGACCATTTGTATTTTAAGACACTTATCAACATATCATTGGGTCTTTTCTCATTGAAAATACTCCCTTGTCTCACGCCATTGATTTGTATCTAAGATATCAAATGTTAATAGTCAACTTTATGCTTGACATTTGAGATTATTCCATGTTTCACTTTCATGGGCCTTATTTATGCTTCTAGCTATCATTTTCCTATGGACCAATGTCTTTGCACCATGTGGCAGCTCTACATTCATCCTAGGTTTTTTTTTAAAAGTTAACATTCAATATGCATCATTGGATCTTAGTTACATGGATCAATTTATGTCATCAAACTTTATCCTCTATGTTATCCTTTTCTCCACATGATGTTGATTTCCTAACTCAATATCTATGATGGTGACACTTATCATCCTCTCTCTCTTCCTAAGGCTTTGTTGAATAGTTTACTTATTACTCACCATTTATCAGAATGTGTACACTTGATCATGTATCATTGATCTTTGGGATAGTGCTCAAGATTTAATGTATCCATTATAAGCATGCCACTTGTCATCTCCATGTTTATTCATGGGGTTTTTGACTTTTTAACCTCCATCTCACACCATTATAACTCATTTTCCTTATCAAACATGCATCATCGATATAGGTACTTGACTTATTGACTTTGAATATTCCCCATGAACCATAGATCTTTTTCTTGAGCTCTAGGATCTTGCCACTTGACATCCTCAAGTTGATCATGTGGGGTCATGGAAATAAACAAGTTAGGGATTAGGGAATATAAAGTACTTAGGATAAAGTTTGGACTAAGGTTTTTATAGTATTAGTGAATATAATTAAAACTTATGATAAAATTTATATTGAGTATAAAATATAACAAAGTGTCTCAAGTTTAATTAGTCTAGGTGGGTGATAAAATAGACTTAGGGGTTTTGATGAATATAGATAACATGATATAAAATTTTAGACTAAGGTTTTATTCTTCTTAATAAACATAATTAAAACCTTAGGATAAAATATAATCTAATTTTTAAACAACTATAAAGTGATCTCATGAAATTTTGACTAAAAATAACCCATGTAAATTTGAATTCAATGTAAAAGGTCCTAGGTTAAAAGACATTTTAAGTTATAGAACGCTAGGTTTTAGCACTATTTAATTATGAATTAAATTAAACCATTAAATACTAATAATTAATCAAAAGGTAAAATTATCATTTGAAGTATGAAACCATAAACATTGTTTATCCACTTGAGACTCCATTAAACCTATATCTTGAAAACACATGAAGCAACTATTAACAACATTAGACAAAATAAGGCAAGGATAAAATGGAATATGGAATTTAAGATAAAAAATTAACTAGGTGTGGATGATATTCAAATAAATAACTTTGATCAGGTGGCATTTTTAATTTAAAGCTAAAATTTATTATAAAAAATTGAAATAAGTGTCCCCATTTTCAAAAATGAGGGATCCCTTGAATATGTGCATGCATGCACACATGCACGCGCACGCGCGCGCGCGCACATACACACACACACACACACACACACACACACACACACACACACACACACACACACACACACACACACACACACACACACACACACACACACACACACACACACACACATCATCATCATCATCATCATCATCATCATCCCTGAATATGTATTTTAGATTACTCCTCAATACCAAAGGGACCATTAGAATACACACTTCAACTAGTTAGATTTTTTAATGTGGTGATGAGGGATCCCTTAAAATAATCATGGAGATTATATTTGGGATCATGTTTTTAAGGATGATACTAGAGGCCTCAAGTGTGTGTGTGTGTGTTTTTTTGTGTGTGTATTTTTCCTCTAATTATCTATGAATTCTACATTATGGTAGCCAACCATATAAATTTTGAGATATCCCTTTTTCCTATGTTATAACCCAACTAGATTACTTAAACATACTAAAAAAATTATTTTATTTTATTTTCATTATAAATATTCTCAGTTACCATTTATACTATAACAATAATACAAAAACATATCCAAATCAAATTCATACGATTTTATAAAATTAATATTGAGGTTATTTAGTAAACAAAAGTTGTTTTGTGAAAAGTAATTTCAATTTAAAACTAAATACAAATAAAAAATATACAACAATCCTCTCAAGATTTATATAGTAAAATATTAAATATTACCCAAATATGATAATGATAGTCACATCATAAAGCACAATATGAATTAATAGTGATTACATAAATGTGTCAATTATATTAGTTGTAATGAACCATAAAACATAATATTAATTACACAATATTACTATTGATCAATATAATATAACTCCTAATTAGTTTATTACCCATGAGTAAGCATAATATATTTGTTCATATCAATTTTAGGGAGGGAGAGCATCATTTGGGTGATTTACGTCGAATGATAGATCAATGATCACCCACACACCTCCCCACAAGGAGTGGCCCTTCTCTTCATGAAGGGGTAGAATGATTATGATGGCATACAAAACCATATTATAATAAATGTGAAATCACAATAATAGTTACATGAAACTATTCATATATACCATAAGTATGCCTCTATTTAATAAGGCCTCAACTAAACATGAAAATAATAAATTATAATTGGTAGGCAATGTCTACAACTATAACATCACATTTACTAAAACATTTATAGTATCTAGAATTCAAAATAATATGGGTCATTATCCACATAATCATTAATCTTTGATTTAACATCTAATATTCAATATTATTCTTTCCAAACTGATGATGAGTGACTTGAAACCACACATCCTACCTATCACCTATAATGCCTTGGAAAAGAATAAATTTCTTAACTATACTTGGTTAATCAAATATTACATTATAGTTAGTATCACATCTAGTATTTATGACCTTTACTAAAAAAATTATGAAAAATTAATAAAACACCATCTTGGTGCATTAATCATATATGATTTCTATACCAAATAATAAATACCTATTTATTCCTACTACATAGTTGTAAAATTCCTTTCTCACAACAAAATTTCATAAAATATAAATTATATTAAGATCTTGGTTATTTATCAAGCCTTATTTCACTATCATATCACACACAAACAAGTCCTTAGGATGCTACAACACTTCATAAATACATCTCATATACATATAAATTCTAATAATGATAAACTACATTACAAAAATATGTCCAAACATGTATCCATTCTCAAAATAATATCCAAGTACCTTTATGTTTATAGTCACATCATAGATTATTAATAAAATCAATTTATGTAGATATCAAGATTCATATCCAGAATTAACAAGGTTTGGTGTTTTAAATACAAAAAAACTTGGTACTATACCTCTAACTTGAAATTATTCTAATACTAAAATCTTTTTATCTTTTCCATTTATAGGAATTTATGTAGTTGTGTTAGATACCTATAGCTCTATAATTTGACAATAAAACTTAACAGTTTTACAAATTTATGTTACATTAATAATTCACAAATCATATATTTTATATATATAACACAAATTTATTAACATTTCATATTAATAGTATGATTTTCAAATCTCAACTATGATCCACACTTTTAGCTCCTTTATGGTTCCATAATTTTAATACTGAACTCTGAAGATCAAGATCAAAGATTATATGAATAGTTTCCCTCCTCTAATTAAATTTATTTATGTATAAAACATTTTCAATAAAAAAAATTTATATTAAATATATATTTAAAATTTCTCATGCATATTATTAGATTAAATAAACTACATGTTAATTGATTAACCTTCTAAGGTTTTACATGAGTAACTTCCTATGTTTGGTTAAACGGATGAGATATCTAAATTAGTCAAATAAATTACAATAATTACCCTACTAATTTTTAAATTAATTTTATTTTTATTGACTCTATAATATCATGGATTATTTGGGTTCAAAAACTTGAGATATGGGTAATTATGAGTGTCATAAGTAGGATTTTAATATTCATCTATTCATTGGATAGTAACACCTAGTTTGGATAGTAACACCATGCATGTGTAGTGTCTAATATGTGGCACTAATGTCCTTTTTAGGGACTCTTACTATTTTCAAGGAGTACCTATGCCTATGTTTGTATGCTCTATTCCTCTCAGATCAAAACTTGTAGTTGTATATTGTACCTAGAAAGATTTATTTTGTGTCAAAATCCTAGTTCTCTTTACAAGTGTGATATGATTAATATTTGAGTGTGTTAGTAGGATTGACTAGACATCCTCAATACCATATTATGTATATATTTGATTCCATACTAATACTCTAAAGAATGATCAATTTTGATGTAGTTATCTCACCTAGTTCTTGATGTCTGTGCAAGTTTATGCTAGAATGAGAGTGGTCTTGGATGCCTTGAATGTGCCTAAGATTTTAAATGATTAAAAATTGGACTTAGGGTTTATATATATGGTAGTGTGTATAAATTAGGGTAGAATATGGATAATGCACCTTTATTTTTCACAAATTTATCTTTGGTTTGAATAGCTTTTGCATCTATTTTCCATCTAGTGAATAGAGGTGGGTTAGACTTGTATTTAAAGGATTCTATTACTTATGCAGATGAGAAAATGATCTTAGGCCAACATTAGGAGTGGAATACATTTTAAAAAGTATTCATTTTAAATATTTATCATAAAGGATAGTAGCACCTAGTTGGGTACACTAGCTCCATGTGGCTATAGTGTCCAGATTGTGGCACTAATGTCCTTTTGGTACACTTCTAGGAAAGTTGGATTAGGGTCAGAGGTGATAGTCTAAGGACTATGTATTAACTAGATGTAAGTGAATAAGGTCTATTTAATAGCTATAAATATAAGAGTAAGGCTATAGAATAGGTTTATGAAAAGCCTATGGATAGGGTCACTCAATCAACACTCTTAGCATCCAATTACTAATTTTAGGTGATTACATTTGCCCCCCATTTATGCTAGTAATGCAACAAAGTGAAATGACTAGTATAAATGAAAAATAATCTTACTTAGACTTACATTGGAATTTAATGCCACATAGCTAAGTTTTAATATGAAAATTTGGGTCTACATATGTAAAACATGATCTAAAGCAATGTCTTGTAATGAAACATGCAAAAACATCAGTCCTTACTAATAAGATAATCAAAATCAAAAAGACTATGTTGAAATTAAATAAATGAGTAAAGAGATATGAAAGGAATGAATACACCTCATTGGGTATGTGAACCAATATATGAACCTAGTAATAACCTGCATGTGTGAAAGTGCATAATGATCATATCATTAAATAACTTGAATTGAGTTTATGTCTTACTCAATCCTCATATGGGTGGATCAAGAACTCAATCCAATTTTGACTCCATCATTTCCCACCCTATTTGGTGGATCTTGATCCCTATGAATAGCTTGGGTAAGACTGTAACTGTGTCAAACCATCTCATGTAGGTGGCTTAAGAAAAATTAGGTCATGACTCCATCATTTCCCCTATGTGAAGTATATAGATATATAATTGTACTACATAAAGTGATAAAAGTATATAACTAAGTAATCTAACTATGTATTTGGTCTTGTAGCCACTTGAGTATATTAGTCATCTTTGGGTCACTCAAGAATTCTAACCACTATATATGGAATAAGGTATGAATCTTGTGACAACCTAGAATGTGATAATAAGTGTATATAATGGCATGGATTTTTCCTTTCCATCTAATCAACCTATCTAAAGCTGAGTATATAGAAACTATGTGCCATGCACATGCCCCCAATTTGGTATCTAAGTATACTAAATCTAAATCAAGTATGTAATAGTTGAGTTTGTATACTGATCTGAATGTATGAGTGATCATTCCTCACATGATGCCCCTAAATCTGCATAATAGGTATGAATCTAAATTAAAATGATTGAATATGAGATAAATCTAAAAATAATTACCAAACCTATGAATGTATCTTTATAATTATGTAAAATAACTATTGTACTGGTCTAAATAATCTAGACTATCCTAAAGCTAGGGATAAAAGATAATAGTGCCCTATAGTGGACAGTAGCACCCTATTAATGTTAATATCCCAATTTGGTCACTAATAAATGCCTAGTCTTATCTTTATGTTGTTTGGACTAAATTTTGAACCTTTATTTTGTTTTATGATTTCTCTGAGTCTGATCTTTATAACTGAGCATATGTGCTGAAATGTATCCATGAAAATCAAAAATAAGAGATTGATCTCTATGATAACCCTTATAAATTTCCCCTCTTTTGAGGGTAGTTATGAAATCTATGGAATAACTACCTTATAAATAAGTAGCTCTATAAAATATGTTATCCATAGCATGATAATCCAATATAATGTACAAACATAATATCAAAATGTAAATGTATTTAAGCAATAGTAGGAAATGTAAGATGTATGTTGTAATCTATCATTAGATAATGGTGTCAAGATAGATTTAATCAATTTATAATAGTATTAAATGTTGAGTAACTACTTGGGGCATGATGTCAATCAAGGCTCCCAAGTACGATAGGTAAATACATGAGAGATCTCATGGCATCAAAAAATGGTGTGTGTGTGTGTGTGTGTGTGTGTGTGTGTGTGTGTGTGTGACAAATAAAATACAAGTGTCATGGTGTATAAGCATATAAATAAGCAAACATACAAGAACTTGATACAAATAAAAAAAAGTAGGCCAAGGTGCCATAATAAAAGGGACATGGGCACATGTCACTAAATTTAATAATTAATAAATACAAGGACAAGTTAAAATGTCCACATACGCAAACACTAATCAATTTGGCTTAGAGCCATAAAGAAGTGCATGTTCAAATGTCTATACATAGAAACATGAAATAACACACAAGGGACATGGGCACATGTCCAAGGAATACAAAAAAAAAGTGGCATAAAAATCCATGAAACAATGTAATATTCAAATGCCCCTAGATATGTAAGAATTATAGGAACACAATCAAGTCTAATCTAGACATTAGAAATGAAACCCTATATAACTATGTAATATAAGTATATACAAATTCTAGGGTGCATATATACTAAATCTAACTAGTGATAATTAGCATAATATAAGTAATAAATAGAAATTATCAATATCAAGACAAATCAATGCATAACTGGAATGTATAGTATGTAAGAGAAAACTTGGTTATAGAAACTATGTATGAGATGCCCTTTATTGGGCTAATATATCAATGTATATACCTAGGTCGATGTAAATGTCCCCAATGGGTAGATGATAAATGGTATTGATCATTTTATTGTACTAGAGTCTTATTTAAAATCTACAAGCATTGAATAAAAATAAGTGAAGTGTATGTGTATGATAAAACTAACTACACTAGGATATCTATCAATATGCAACAGTCAACAAGTAATAAAAATGTAAACATATCAATGTATATAATCTATAATAATTTTGGATTTTTTAAATATTTGAATTTTATTTTATTTTTTTAATTATAAGCTATGTACAAGAAAATTAAAATAAACTATGTACAAGGAGTGAGAGAGAGAAGGAAGTATGTACAAAAGTAGAAACCATACTAATCAATGAATCTCATGGAAGACTCACTATAACCATGGCCTATGTCAAATATATGAATGATAATCCCTCATACAGTGTTATAGGAAGAATCTAAGTATTATTACTCATCAAAATTGTAATATTGTTCCACATCAAAATCATAATAACCTAGTGTACTAGAAGGAATTGACTCATATTGTGGAGTTGACCTTTCTTAATTGTGCTTTGGCATATTGATTTTGATTTTTTTCCTTTTAAACTATGATTGTTTTAGACATATGATGTTTTGGAATCTCTTTTTATAGAAAACCTATTTTTAGAATGCTTGTTTGTTGAACATAATTTTGAGTTTATAAATTAGGATCTGGTTATTTATATAATATTTCCTATGTATTTAGCTATTTTTCATTGATAAATTATATCTATAAATAATTTTACTTAGGATTCTTAATAAATCCCAAACCTTGTTTACCAATGTTATCAACTACTAGAATAGGAGAAGTGATGCCTTGAGCATGTTTTCCCAAACCTTGACCCTAATAGTCAAACTGTTGTAGATACTTGTGACCAAAATTATACCATAGTGAATTTTGAGCCTCTTTTTGGAGATTTATATTTGATTGATTTATCTATGATTATTTTATTATTTCTTGATTTTATTGTTCTTTTAGCACCTTTTATTGTTCTGAGTTATGCTTTGGTAACCATTTTTGTACTATTTCTAAATTTGACCCTTTTTAAATTGGTAGGTGTGTTAGTATATGTTGTTTAGATAAAGTGTCACTAGGCGATTCATCTATATCCATTATTTTTTGTATTTTCATTTTCAATGATAAAAATGAATTAGTGTGGTGCTCATGCATTATATGATATGCACAAAAATATCTAGATATCCTCATTGGTTATAGAGGACGCAAGTTGATCAACTTAACTTTAATCATTTCCCTTAGTATCTCACTTAAACTCTTATTTGACCTTTTAATGCTTTTAATCACTAGTTATATATGTACTTTATTACTATGTCATGTTCTGATATGTAACATTGTTTTCCACAAATTGACTAGTTGAAGATGTATAAACATGATTTACACTATTATGCCCTAGAGGCCTTTTTCTTGTAAATTGATTTTCCAATGTTGTAATATTTTCATGTAATAGTTGATTATAATTTTGTAAACTTGTGATTATCACTTTCATACTGATAATTTGATCGCATAGAGTCTCACAAGTGTAAACCATAGATATTTTTGTTTGAACATGTAGGCACACACTTTATAGGGAAGAAGTGTGAATAGGCTAAGTAGGGAGACTAGTGACAGTGTTATAGGCTGCATCATCTTGTGGAAGAATGATAGCATGGACCTAATTAGAGGGAAAGTAGCAATCACCCTCATGGAGATCAGGTGGAAAAGGAGATTCTTTCCTATGCATAAGATATGACATTGAAACTTGAAACATAGTGGTTAATTTATGTGTTAAATCCTCTCTGTGTGTATGGGTTTTATTTTTAATGTAATTCCATATAGGATAAAGATAATATGAAAAATAAAGAATACAACATGAAAGATATTTTAGTTGATTTGAAACATCATGCATATATATGTCTATGTGATTAAGGAATAATGTCTTAATTATTTTACACATAGAAAAGAGATAGCATGCTATGGAAAGAATACAACATTAAAGATATTTTAGTTGATTTAAAATGTTGTGTATGCATATGTTTATGTGATTAAATAATAATGTCTTAATTATTTTCCACATAGAATAAAGATAATGTGCTATGGAATATGATGAATATTTTATTTGATCGTAAGCATCATCTCTACATATATTGATGTCTTGTCTTAGTTCATTCTAAATTAAATGAAATAAGCATGCAAATGAAAGTATGAATCTTTTCAATAAAAAGTAATTTATTTCTTCTATCATTATTATCATGATGGTATGAATTATAATATATGTGAATATGAAATCTAAGTTTTGGGAATAAAATTTGAATATTAATAGAAAATGATACAAACCCTAAGTGTGTCTAAGGTTAGGGTTTTTGAACCTAGGTTTTCTTTGAAATAATTTAAACTATATGTAAAATAAATTGAAACCCTAATGTAAAATTGATTTTAATTAGCTAGTTTAGAATAAAATCTAAAAATTAGAAGTAAGCATCCCTAAATTTATTGCACAAAATTTATATTAATGAAAGATAGGGTTTGAATCAATATTCAACCTAAGATGGGTTCATGAAATGATTTAATGTTTTAGGGTTTTACATGAGTAATTACCTATGTTTAATTAAAGGGTTGATATGTCTAAATCAGTCAAATAAATTGAGATAATTACCCTACTAATTTGTAAATGAATTTGACCTAGATTAACTTTCTAATAATAACAATAAATAGGTAAAAATATAGACTTAGCTGAAAGAAAACTATCATGGATGATCTATATTCCAAAACTTGAGATCTAATTAGTTTTGCGTGTTGCAAGAGGGATTATGATATTCATATGTTCACTAGAAAATAACACCTAATTTGGATAATAATACCATCCATGTGTAGTCCCCAAGATGTGGAACTAATGTCCTTTTCATGGGACTATTCTTATTTTTGGGGAGTACCTACACATGTGTCTATATGTTTTATTCTTTAGAGATCGAAGCCTATTATTGTGTATTGTACCTAAAAAGCTTGATTTTGCATGCAAGCCCTAGATTTTTTGTAAGTGTCATATGATCAATATTTGAGTGTGTTAGTAGGATGTCATGGACATATTCAACACCCTATTGTGTAGAGAGTTTCCTACATACCAATACTCCAAAGAGTGATAAATTTTGATGTAGTTCTCCCACTTAGTGTTTGATGTATGTGCAAGTGCATGCTGGAATGAGAGTGGCCTCAAATGCCTTGAATGTGATTGACATTTTAAATGTTTAATAACTAGACTTAGGGTTGTTTTATATATTAGTATGACTAAATTAGGGCATAATAGGGATAATTTACCTTTATTTTTCACAACTTTATCTTTGGTTTGAATAGTTTTTTCATCTATTTTACATCTAGTGAATAGAGGTGGATTAGACATGAATTTATAGGTATCTATTGCTTGTGTTGATAAGAAAATGATCTTAGGTTATCTTTAGGATGGGAACACATTTGAAAAACAATTTTTTAAGTATATTTGGGGCTCAAGATAGTAACACCCTATTAGGGACACTAATGCCATGTGGTTATAGTGTCCCAAATGTGGTGCTAATATCCTTTTGGTAGAATTTTGGGAAAGTTGGATTGGGGTTAGAGGTGACAATTTAAGGACTATTTATTGACTATTTATAAGTTAATAAGGTCTATTAAAAGGATGAAAATGCATTTCTACGGCTCTATAATAGGTCTATGTCAAGCCTAGGGATAGGGTAACTCAAGTGACACTCTTAGCATCCAATTACCACTTTTAGGTGATTGCATTAACCTACCTACTTTTATGTATAGTTTTGTGTTGTAAAAGAAGATATTTATTCTTAAAAACATATTTAATGTTCAAACACTTATCCTCTAACACTATCCTTTTGGGAAACACCATATAAAATTGAAATTAGCAATGGCCATTTCTATAGACCTATGGATGAGTGTAGACTTTAACCCTAGGTCTTTAAGAGTGTATAACCTACAAAAAAAATGTAAATGTTTGTGTTAGATAATAAGATATTTATTCTTAAAAATATTTTTACTTTTAAAACAATTATCCTTTTGTAAAATAACATACACAATTAAATTAGCATTGACCATTTCTAAAGACTATGGGTGAGAGTAGACTCTCACCCCTTGGTATATAAGAGTGTATAACCTATATGAAACTATTAAAAAATAAAATTTAATATTTTTTCATTAAAAATATTCTCCAAAATTCATGTTCAAGCATTCTATACCATCAAGGTTTATATCATGCAACTATAATGGCTTGGGGTAAATTGACAAATACATATTTAAGGGAAAAGTGAACCAAATCTTTAATAATTCTATATTTACTAAAGCATAGATTTATATTTAACTCTCCAAATTATGTTTTCCTAAAATTAAAATTAGGATAAAACTCATATTTTATGGATGAATGGAGCTAGAGATAATATGTCTATGTAACCGACAGTCATTAGGGTTAAATGACAAAAAAAACTATGACAAACTTGAATATGCTCAAAAATAGGTACTCTAAAGCTTTTAAGGTATACAATTCATTTATATACTTGTATTCCTATAACTTCAGTTGATATATAAAAAAAAAAATTAAAACTCATCATCGATAAACCCACACTCAAATTTTGTATTTAAAACTCAATATTTAGACTTAAGGATTCATCATTTGCATAGTTTGAAATTAGTAAAAACTTGGTGAATTGTCATTCACAAATTATTAAACACTTTTAACTAATATTTTCTCCTCATCACATTCACCTCTGGAACCATTCCCTATTATTCTTGTTTCCCCCATTTTTAAAATTCCCCCTTAGATTATGATTTGAAGATCATCTACAAGGGCCAAAAAGTAAAATGTCTCAATTATTCTTCAAACCATTAACACATCATAAATCTCATCAAGATGTTTCCAATGCATTTTTTGGTTTTAAAAATGGAGTCCATATGTAGAATTTAAGGTTGGTCAAAGTTGATCAAAAGTCAATAGGTCTAGTCAACAATGGTCAAACCCTATCAACAAGTATTAAAGGTGGACCAATGCAATATTGACAGATGGCACACATTTTTATGGACACATGTCATGACAAATGATTTAATAAAACATTGATACATGGCATGTTAATTGATAGTTTGATTTTAATCATGGGTAAAAAGCCTTAATAAGGCATGGGCTTATGTGGAAATGGAAGGCTATGAATAAACCCTTAAAATGTATTTTTTTTTTTAAAACATGCAATCTTCAACCAAGGCCATGTTTGAGCTAATTAAATCCTATTTAAATTAAATTTTGTAAAAAATGCATGATGGGATGAGGAAATCCCATAAGATAAACATTAATCCCATGAAATTTGGGAAAGGATAATTAAAAAGGCTAATTTAAAGCCTTATATATTGTAACCTTATGAAGGGATGAGAAATGAGATATTTTAAAGCCTTAAAACTTTGTAAATTAAATCCCACCTTGATAAATGGTGATAAACATAATCATAAACTTAGGAGATAAATCAAAACCCCATACAATTTGTAAAGGGGATAATTATAAATCCCATAAAAATTGTAAAGGGATGATTAGCACACCCACTATATGTGGAGCCTCCACAAGTATATAAAGGGGTGAGGGTTCATTGGATAAATAATTAAAAAGCATTTTAAGTTCTCAAAGCACTCATTAGAGAAGAACAAGAAGCCAAAAAGAGTTCATTAGAAGTAACTCAATGTAGAGTGGAGAATTTGCAGAACCCATCTTTTGCAGGAATTTCTCAAGTCAAGATGATTTCTTGGTAGCTCATTCTAGGAGCACATTATGATATAATAATTAAATTTCTTTTGAAATCATTTATATATTAGTTCATTTTTTATCAAACCCACAGATGTAGCCCCTGAAAAGGTGCACTCTGTTATTAAGTGCAAGTGTATTATTTATATTTGAACATTTGCTTCTTTTTCTTTTTAACCATTAAATTTTTTATTTTAAATTAATATGCCAATTTTCATGTAAATTTATGGGAAATTGATAAATTTTTCCAAATCCATAAAAATAGAGTAAATTGGTTAAAATTATCAAGTGCCATTTTCTAATCAAGTTTTAATTAACAAGTATATGTTTTTAAATAATTTTTAAAGTGGGGTCACTTACTATTTACAGATCAGTTTGGTATCAGAGCTAAGTTGATTTTGGTGTAATTATGATTTTAAATGCATACTATGGATTTAATGTTATCTCAATTTCAATTGTGGTTGAATACAATTGTCACTACATTGATGCAATGCTTACAATCATAAGAACAATGACAACAAACTACATAATGAAGATAGGAGTTGTAGATCAAGAAACTCCAAAAAAAATTGATGTTATATAGGTAGAACTATAGAAATAACATCATTATAATAATATGAATCATGAAAACATGGAAGTTTGTGGATATTGTGCTAAAAGAGGACATGTTCTAATGTGATTTAATAGTTTTGGGAATGTTGGTGTATTATTCATAATTTAGTTAAAGGGTCTAAGTTGTAAAATTAGTAAATAAATATGGAATAATTAAGTTATTGATTTATGTATATTAAATTACAATTTTTACCTTTCTAAAAATAGTAATAAGAGGGAGAAAATAAGACTTAGATGAAAACTAACTAATATAGTTGAGATAGGGTCTGAGATTCACTATGCAAGATTGGGACACTATCACAAACCAAGATTTGACCTTCATTTTATGATTATAATAGAGTGATAAAAGTGGACAAGAGTGGCATTGGCATTGTATTCCACCTTTGCCTTTATTGTCTAAGAGATCTAAGCTTCTAGGTTTTATTTGTTATGCCTGTGTCACCCTATTTGTGAAGTTTTGGTAGTTGGAAGTCTAGAGAGCGCCTTTTAGAGTAGATTTTCTCTTAAACCCATATAAACCATTATTATTTGACCAATTTTGAGAAATAAAGGGGGTTAATTTATGTAATATTCAATAAAAATGTATTTACACCACTTATGTGGGAATACTGCCTACATACCAATACTCTGAAAAGGGATCAAACCATATGTAGTTCTCCCACTTGATGTGCTTTGTGTAATAGTGTGTATGAAGATGAAAAATGCTAAACTAGATGTGATTTAAGTGGATAAGGATTGGTATAATGATATAGATAAGCTTGTAAGTATATTGGTTGGCTATTTACAAAGAATAGGGAAGATTACTTGAGTAGTCTTGCTTGTATTCTTACTTGCATAGTGATAATTACCAACACTTTATAAATTATATTTGAATGGGATTTTATAGGGATATATTGGTCATGGGTTAAATATGCTTACATTAGGATAAAAAAGAGAAATATGGGGAATCTAAAGAAACTGACCATTGGGTCCAAAAATGGACTTGGAGAGGAGCACCAAAAGTGGATAAGAGTGGCACTAGTGCTATAGTCTAAGTGTGATGCTATTATCCTAAGCTGACAAGGCCTAGGGGGATGGATTAGTCATGGAAAGAGTAGTCTATCTGAGCTAATATTAAGTATATAAGGTTATGAATGATTGGGAATCAGTGAAAATATGCCTATAGGGTCATAAGAGCAAGTAAGAGGGACCTATGGGTTGGGTGTCATACACCACACTCAAGTTACCAATTTTTGCATTTATATGACTACATTTCCCCCCCCCACATAATTATAGTGATTTAGTAAATCAAAATACTAAGATAAATCAAAACTATAAATCATTCCTAAATGTACTTGTAAGGGTGAAACTCATGAAGATGTGTGATGTTAGGTGTGCATAGAGAGAGCACAATGTGCAATATGAATCTATAAGAAAAATATAGAGTAGATTAGTTATTACTAGATATGCTATATCTAAAATAAAAATGTATAAATATAGGTAAGAGAGAGTGAGAGATGAATAAAAAGGAATGAATATACCTCATTGGGTACACGAAACAATATAAAACTTGTTGGGATGTTGAGTGATATTGGATGATGTTGTGTATATTGTACCAAGAGTGATATTGTGAACAAAGCTTAGTGTTCAATTCCCTAAGAGTGGCTTAGGAATGCAAAGGATATATTTTTGGCTCCATTTCCACCCACTAAGTGAATTTATGTGGTCATATGTGTGTTGATCGATGTTTAGACTATGTGTCTAATCCCTCTAAATAGGTGGCTTAAGAATACAAAGGCTAGCTAGTCCTTTGGAACCATCATTACCCAATGAATTAAAGATAAAAACTAATACCAATATGAAATATATGTCATATGAGATGGCTCTTAAATCCCATGAATGGTCTATAATATAAAAATATTGGTATGGATAGCTGAGTGTATGCTAGAAACTAGGCCACTCTTGGCCACTTCAAAAGATGGAGATTAGGATTATATGAAAGCCTCTCTAAAATTGGTGTACTATGCTTATATGAAAGCCACTCCAAAATATAGAAGTTAGGATTGTATGAAATCCACTTTGAAATGATGATAACCACTTTTAGATGGAATAAGGCATGTAACTACTAAGAATGCTTGGGTAATGTTAAAATTGGAAATAAAAGAAAACAAAAGTACTGTGTACATTGCCCCCAATCAGTGGTGTCTAGAACATGGATATTGATGTGGAATTTATATCAATTATCATATCTAAAATTGGAATCGAGATCTATCATACCATGCATAATTCCCCCTATATTTGGATTCTCTAAGCAAAAGTGTCTTGAAAATTGATGATTCTGAACTGGGCTAATTGTGTAAAAATTGTAGTTGAACCTACTTTTATACCTACTTATAGAAAGTTTGGTTTTTATATTATTTGGATAGGAATGGAAAAAATGGATAGTAGTGGCACCAACATTATTGTCTAATATTAGTGTTGTTGTCATAGGCCAAATCTGGTAACTATTTTGACATTTTCATTATCTACCTAGTTTGTTCTAACTGGTTTGATGTTTGATTATTGTGTTTAGTGTTCTAAAACAAATTTTTCAACTAGTAGGAGATATGATCTCTGTGACAAAACCCCTATTTTTCCCTCCTTTTTTGAGGGTAGGAATGAAGACCCTGTAATTACTACCCTCATAAGAAAGATCCCTACAAGTGTGTTATGTTTCAAAGATACATGATATAACAATGATAATCAACAAGATATCTTAAGATATAGCATGGTTTTTATTGAGAGAGTGTTAGATCAACAAAGGTATGCCTAGATAGATATAATAATATAATAGCATATGTAATATATTGAATTGGAATTGGAAGTGTTAGTTGTTAGTTGTTAGTTGTCATGGAGGGATGGAGCATGATGTCCATCATGGCATCCAAAAAAGTGAGATAATGCATGATGTTGATCATGGCATTGAAAATAATGAGAAGATATCAAGCAACAATCACACAAGGTAAGAATCAATAAGTGTATAAGAGTGCCCAAGGGGCCAAACAAACAAGGGTCATAGGCACATGTCACTCATATTGGAAAGCAAGCATACAAGGCATGTTCAAATGCCACATACATATACATTTTAAAATAAGAAAATTTGGTGTGAAAGCCACAATCACATAGAAGATTATAGGTAGAGGACATTGGCAAATGTCATAAGGTATGCACATGAATATAAGTAAATGACATTAGCAAATGTCCTAAGGCACATATAGGAGAAAAAATAGGAATTGAGTAATGAAATCAATATAACTACATAAAGCAAGAAAGGAAAGCATGTAAAAACTAGAAATACAATCATATCTAACTAATCAAAGAAAGAAGTGAAAGTATGCAAGACATGTTAGTAAAAGACTAGGAATATGATAAGAAATACACAATTTCTATATACTAGTGAGATGTCGATATAGTAATCTATGTAAGCTAGTAAATAATGTGCATAAATATGATAACTAGAGTGTGTGGTGTAGGAATGACATAACCTAGATGGTTTAGTCATGTATAATATGCCCCCAATGGGTATTTATATCTATGTGTGTCTCAAATATAGAATTAGGATACCCCCTCAATGGGTAAAGTATAAATTTAATTCTATCATGATAGTATAAATGTAAAGCATAGATGACGCATATAATCAAAATATTTTTGGTGTTTTTTTTAATTATTTACATGTTTTTGTATTTTTAAATATTTGAATGTTTTTGGATATTTGATATTTTGAATTATTTTTGAATTTTTAATATTTTGATTTATGTACAATCAATCATGTGAAGACTATATACAAGAGATTTAAAGATAAGTTATGTATAATTAATCTAGCAAGGGATGATAGTAACCGATGGGTCTCATGGGAGACTCCCTATAATGGTGTCTTATATCAAAGAGAGGAATCATGCATGATTGTGAAGCATGATGAGAGTACTATGACTGTGGTTCTAAAATCTATATATGTTATAAATGATCTAAAATATCTAAAGTAGAAGTCAATTGTGGGGTCCCCTTATATCTCTAATAAGTGAATGCAACTATAGGGCTCTCAAGGACCATCTGGTAGTAGGATAATCTCTCTGAACATGTTCTCTATGAGTAGATGCATGAAATATCAATGATATTGCCCTAGGTGTGAACACTATAGCTAAAACATATCAAGAATCCTAAATCTATGGAGATATATGAAATCTTTGTGATAATGATGGATTCCTTAATTGTGTCTAAATTAGAATAGAGGAGGAACTAAAATTGATGGATGTAAAATATTGGATGGCTCTGAAGTAGGGAGTGGTAACTCATATAGAACTCTACCAACTATAATAACCTAATTAGTGTGAATGAATTTCACACATTTATGAATTGTAGAAGGTGTTACTTGAACTTTCTAAATCCATGGTTAACTAAGTAGCATATCAAAAAATCCTACATTAGGAACTATAGTAAATGGTGTGGCCATGCATATTGGGCCAACTTGTAGAGGAAGTACGATCTCACCAATGAACTTTATATGTTCCCACTAAATCTATTGATAACTATGTCCATCAAGGTAATATCCTACTCTAAATATCCCAAATTCTATAATAGTGTCATAGTGCACATGTTTACACTGAATCCATTATCTATGAGAACACTATGAATATGATGATTATGAATGTAAGATTTGATAAAGAGTGAATGATAATTTGAATCATCCTCAACTATCTCCTAATTTGAGAAGGAGATGGAAGGTCTAGCTAAAACTTTTGAATTGTATACACCAATTATGTTACTCAATGGAAGTGTCTCAATTTAAGGTGCCTTATATGTATTTGGTGGTAGATGTGTATGATATGCATGGTGAAACCTTGATGTGTCCCCTACCTCCTATTTAGAATGTTGTGGAAAGGGATCTAAGAATATTTTCAAAGCCTTATCTTGTGTTTTCTTTACTTGAAGAGGTTCAACTAAAGTGCTAAGATCAATATGGTTGTTATGTATCAAATCATGTATCTTGTGTCTCAAACTAATGCATTTATTTATTGTATGGTTTGGTGCCTTATGAAACTTTCAAAATACATGTTGATCATATCCCCATGGAAGAGGCTTTATTGGGTCAACTTCCTAAGTAAGGAGAGATATGATGTTACATTATAATAGCTAATGTAAGACTCTAGTTGGTGAAACTGGTAGATTGGTAAAGTTTCACTGAGGAGGTGATGATAAAACCACATGCTAAGGGGGATAAAAATTTACATTAATTTTCAATTGATTTAGAATCTTACTATCATTGACCTTGAATTTGTATGGGACCTTATTTTTACAATTGTTTGTTGTTTTTAAGATACTTGTGTACTTGAATTTTGCACATTGAAATTAGTTTGAATTCTCTTTCCTTTAGTGTGTGACACAATTTAGTGAAGGAAGAGAATATTTTGAACATAATTGATTCATGTAAAGCTAGTAAAAGACTCTATTTAAAGATATCTTGTAACTCTTTATCGACCATGGGACTAGTCATCTTAGCCAAAATAGTCTTATATTAAAGAGCATAATCTATGAGATGCTCATTTGACCTTTGTTTTTTATGAAACTTGGGTATATGAAACCTTATCACCAATGTTGATGCTAAAATGAGCTAGGAACATATTGGCTAAAGGATTAAATTCATTGATTGACTAATTTAGTAGATTGTATAACTATTGTAAAGCATAATCCTTTAGGATCTATGGAAATAGCTTGGTAAGTAGCTATTCATTTGGTACATTGTCCAAGAATGATACATGAAAAGCTTTCAATTGTGTCTCTAGATCACCCTTTCCATCATATAGAGTAAGCTTGGGTTGAACAAAACCTTATGGCAAGGGTGTAGAAGCAATGTGATGTGCCAATGGTATATGCAATAGAGTAAAAGAATCCAAAGCTTACATAGGTTTAGAGGCACCTTGCTCAAGATGTATCACCTTGGATTGAAGAGATGTTATCTCTTACATAAGGGCTACCACATCAAGAGACAAAGATGTACTAGTTTTAGCTAGTGGCATATAGGCAGGTTGGGCTGCTATAGGGGGTTATTGAGATAATTACCCCCATAGTGTCAATTACAACTTGTTGTTATATGGTTTGAGAAGATTAACCATTGGTCACTCTTTTTTGTAATTCTTGTGGTATTTTAAGCATGTCATCTTGTATGTTAGGGTGTTTAGTTAAGAGTTATTGAAGTTCCCTTTTATCAGTTTCATCAAAACCTATGTACTGGGCCATTATTAAAGTAGGAAAATAATTTGAAATTTTATTGAAGTTTTTATAATAATTTGTAATAGGAAAAGTGATAGAAAATGAAAGTACTAAATATAAGAAATGTAAATTCCTAAAAATAGTTAAATAGAAATTGCATAAAAAAGATACGAAACTCTCAAACATGTAAGGTGAGACCTCAAGAAGCAATGGGATATAATATAGGAAACTAAGTTTTGAAAGATAATTATTTTGAAATTTACTATGAAAATTTGAAATTTAAAGTGAATTTTTGAGTATATGCAAGTAAAAAGTTAGGAATTTATTGAAAATTTTGTGATTGAAAGAGACCTAGAAGATGTAACTAGGGTTTTGAAAAATAAATATCTTTGAAAATTACTATTTAATTTTGAAATTTGAAGTGTATTTCTAATTTAAATAAGCTAGTAAAAATCAAAAAATTATTGGAAAATTACTGAGAAAATCTTGGGACTTAGTATGGGTAACCAGGGTTTGAAAGAAAATTATTGTAAAATTACTATGAAATTTTAAAATTTAATGCTAATTTTTTATTTTATTATGCAAGTAAAAGATCCAAAAAAAATAAGAAAAATAAATAGTAAATTTACCCTAGGGTTTCTAGAGTTTTTACGCATAAATGAAGTCAAATTCACCAAAAGATTTAACAATTTTGGAAATATTAGTGTATTATTCCTAATTTAGTTAAAGGGTCTATGTAGTAAAAATTGTAATTAAATATGCAATAATTAAGTTATTGATTTTTGTAAATTAGATTACAATTTTGACCTTTCTAAAAATAGTAATAAGAGGGAGAAAATAATACTTAGTTGAAAACTAACTGATATAGTTGAGATAGGATCTGAGATTCACTATGCAAGACTAGGACACTATCACAAACCAGGATATGACCTTCATTTTATGATTGGATAGGAACATTGAAAGTGGACAAGAGTGGCATCAGTATTGTAGTCCACCTCTATCAATGTTTTCTAGGAGATCTGAGCTTTCTGAGTTTTGTTCATTATGGCTATGTGACTTTATTTATGAAGTTTTGGTAGTTATAAGTCTATAAAGCTCCATATAGAGAATCTTTTCTCTTCAAACCCTATAATCTATTGTGCTTTGACCAATTCCAATAAATAATTGGGGGTTATTGTATGTAAGATTCACTAAACATGTATCCATACCCCTTGTGTGGGCACATTGCCTAAATACAAATATTCCAAAGAGGGATCAAGCCATATGTAGTTCTCCCACTTGATATTATTTTTGAAATAGTGTGTAATAAGATGTAAAATGCTAAACTAGATGTGTTTGAGGTGGCTAGGGACTAGTGTAAAGATTTTGATAAGCTTTTAAGTGTATTAGCTAGCTATATGTAGAGAATAAAGAAGATTGTCTGGGTAGTCTTGTTGATATTCTTTCGTGATTAGTGATAATTACCAACCCTTTCCAAATGATCTTTGAATGGGATTTTATAGGGATCCATTGGTCATGGGTTGAATGTGATTGTATTAGGCTGACAAGGAGAAGGATAGGGAATCAGAAGAAACTAACCATTGCAACCAAAAATATACTTAGATAAGAGTGTTAAAAGTGGATAGGAGTGATGCCAGTGCTATAATCCAAGTGTGGTGCTATTGTCCTAAGTTGATGAGGCCTAGGGGGATGGATTAGTCATAGAAAGAGTAGTTTGGCTAAGCTAGGATTAAGTCTAAAAGGCTATGAATGACTAGGAATTCATGAAAAGATGCCTATAAGGTTCATGACATCAAGCAAGAGGGACCTATGGTTTGTCTATCACAAGCCACTCTCAAGTTACTAATTTTTTCATTTTTATATGACTACACAGAGTGATCTGAACAATAATTTAGGTGATGGTTCTACCTTAATTGATGATAGAACTTTTGGGATCTATAAATTTTTCACCATAGCTCTAATTGACTCCCCATTTGAACCATTGGAAAGATAATAATGATAAGAATGTGGTGACATGGCACAAAGCTTTGGTAAATGGTTTTTAACCCTCAAAAACCCAATAGAAGTGCCCTAAATTTCAATTTTAGTAGTGTAGTCTAAAAATAATAAGTTTCTAAAAATAGTAATTCCTTGAATTCTATATTGTTTTAAATCATGGAAGTTAAACCACTTAATCTCCCTCAAGATTGGTGACCTTCCACACCCTCCTCCTTCTTACAAAATCTGTATAAATGAAGATGTAACCTAAAATGGAAATTAGACATCTCTTCTTAGAGATAAGCATGTAGTTGCATTACAATTTTGAGTAATAAAACATCTCTTCTTAGAGAATTCATTATTACTATGTTATTTTCATTTTCTTGAAATATTTATAATAAAACATCTATTCCCAGAGACAAGCATATAGTTGTATTGACATTGTTAGATAATTCAATATCTAGGGTACATTATGAATGAGGTAGGGGTCCATGTTGATCTAGAGAAGATTTGGGTTATTCAAGAATGGCCTACACCAAAGACCCTCATAAAACTTCACATCTTCTTGGGTCTTTCAAATTTCTATCACAGGTTTGTTCTTGGATTCTCACATGTTGCTTGGTCACTAACCCAAGTGACTAAAGGAGGAACTAAAGATACATTTTATTGGGGAAAAATACAAAAAATGGCATTTGATAATTTGAAGAAAAAAGTTTGATGAACCCTTATTCTTGCCTTGCCAAATTTGCCTCAACCTTTCAAGTTGATGACAGATTCATCTAAATATGCCATGGGAGCTTTCATAATGAAACATGGCCATCCTATTACATATCATAGTGAAAATTTCACTGATATAGTTATGAAATAATTGACATATGACAAGGATCTCTATGTCATTATGCAAGCCTATAAATAATGAAAACACTACATCTTGGGGAAAGAAATAGTTATCTAGACTGACCATAGACCATTAGAATTCATTTAGATGTAGAGTAAACTACAAAATGAGAGGCATTAAAAGTGGGCCACATATCTACAATAATTCCATTTGATAATCAAACACAAAAAGAGGAAATCAAATATGACCACAAATTATTTGAGCTAGCCACCAATTATTGCACTCACAATAGTTCTTGACTTGTGTAGACATGAAACTATCACTTGGGGTACTCTGTATGAATTAAGTCATACTTTTTTTGATACATATTAGGTGCTTCAAGAAGGTAAACATGTTTCTAATTTATATTTGTAAGATAATGTCCTCTATCATATGGGGCACATCTATGTTCTTGCTATAAATCAACAAAAGATGATATGAGAAGCACATTTTAGTAGGATAGCTAGACACTTTGGTGTAGAAAAGACATTGATAGTTCTTCAAAAACACTTCTACTAGCCACATATGCAAAAGGATGTGGAAAGGTACCTCAAATATTGCATGCCATGTGTGATATCTAAGCCAAAAAATAAGAATCAAGGATTGTACATGCCATTTCCAAAACCAACTAGGCCTTGGGAATCTATCTCAATGGATTTTCTCTCAGGTTTGACCACTTTAAAACATGGCAAGGACTATATTTTTGTTTTAGTTTACCATTTTTCAAAAATGGCTATCATGATTTCTTGTAATAAAAATATATCTACTGAAGAAAATGCTCAACTATATTTTAGTCATGTATGGCTCCATTTTTGTCTCCCCAATTCCATTGTCTCAGATCAAGATAGCAGGTTCTTGAGCATCTTCTAGTCCACGCTATGGAAGATGATAGATACCAAGTTGATGAAGTCCACAACCTTCCATTCATAGATTGATGGTTAGATAAAATTGGTGAACCACTTGATTATTCACATGATTTAGATATATCACTCTAAACATCCATGCACATGGGATGAGGGGCTTATTTTCATACAACATAGATATAATTGAGCCTTGCACAGCTCGACCAAGCACATTCCATTCCAAGTAAGCTTTAGGTTCTAACCCATGGCACTAATTGATATAGATATTCCATTCTCTAACATGGAATACACACCTCATGGGATATTTTCGGCTAAAAAAGCAATAATGTTCATTAAACAAATACAATACATCTAGCAGCAAGTTCATGACATCTTGGAGAAGATGAATCAGAAGTATAAGCAACACCATGATAAATATAGGATTGCACACCATTTTTTTATGGGTGACAAGGTTTGGTTGTGGATTAAAAATTAATGACTTATAGGGCCACATATAAAAATTTGGCCTCTATGATATGGTCCCTACACCATCACTAGAAAAGTTGGAGAAAATGCTTTTGAGTTGAATCTACCAACCTACCTTGCTTTGCATCCAATATTAAATGTAGAACTCCTCAAACTATATCATCCACCTCTATTAGAAACTTTAGTCATAGTAGAAAAACTAAACATTAATGATCATTATTTGTAGAGTTTTGCTCTAATGGAGGAGGATCATATTGTGGACACCTAGATAAAAACAATAAGAGGATGATCTATTTGACTTTATCGGGTGGTCAAAAGGGCCCAGCTTAGCCACCAAGGTGAGTGGCTTATAGAGAATCAAATTAATACACAACTACCACACTTGATGAGGAATATTAATGTAATGGGGACCATTGTTTCTTAAGGAGGGAGGAATGATCTAGGAAACAATTCAAGTGACAATTAGAGCAATGGTTCTACCCCAATTGATGTAGAACTTTTGGGAGCCATAACTTTTACATTTTAGCTCTAATTGACTCCCCATTTCAAGAATTGGAAAGATAATAATGATGAGAACATAATGATATTTCATAAAGCTCTAATTAATGGTTTTTAACCCCCAAAAACCCAATATAAGTTCCCCAAATTTCAATTTTAGTAATGTAGTCTAAAAATAATATGTTTCTAAAAATAGTAATTCCTTAAATTTTGTATTGTTTTAAATCATGGAAGTCAAACCACTTAATCTCCCTCAAAATTGGTAACCTTCCACATCCTCCTCCTACTTTCAAAATGTGTATAAATGAATATATAACCTAAAATGGAAATCAGACATCTCTTCCCAGAGATAAACATATAGTTGTATTGTAATTTTGAGTAATAAAACATCTCTTCTCAGAGAATTCATTATTACTATGTTATTTTCATGTTCTTGAAATATATATCATTCAAAACTTCTAAGTTTTGGATTAGTGGTATCAGAGTAATTTGTCTTGAGAATTTATGATCTCAAGGATGAGGTTAGGATACAAGAAGCTTGGGTGGAAAATAAGAGAGCTTCCAAACTATCCACCTATTCACTCCAATTGAATTCAAATGGTGAATGAAACTGAGACATCTTATCCTTTCAAGTAAATGGTTAATAAATTCCTCCAATGGAAATAAGCATAGATGCTACAATAATTTTCCCAAATTATCTAATAACTCTTGATGGGAAATTCTAGCTCCTCATCTGCACTTCCTAGCTCCTCATCAATGGAACATCCTTTTAGTGCCCCAACACCCTTCAAGGTTTAGGCAAATTTTGATATCCCTATATTTGAAGGAAAAATTAATGATGATGTAGTGAAAAATTGGTTGAATCAGTTGTCTTCCTACTTTTCTATAAATAAATTCATTAATAGGGAAATGATCACTTTTGCTCTTTTGAAAGCATCATTTCCTATGAAAAATTAGTGGGAAGTGTAAAAAAAATAAGGTTTAGTATAGATGGCATTGGCCTTGAGGTAGAACCTACCTATGATGATTTTTTGGAAGTAGTAAAGGAAGAATACTGTCTCATTGGAGCATATGATGATCTATACATATAGTGGTAACAACTTCGTTAAGGTAAGGACCAATATGTTTAAGATTACACTGACATTTTTCATTCTCTATTTAAAATATTGGGCATCCAAAAAAGTGAGAAACATAAGACTCTCAAATATCATGGTGGACTACAATGGTACATATGGGGGGAAATGGAAATCTTCAATTTGGAAACCCTCAATGAGGCATACAAGTTCACAATGAAGATTGAGCAGAAGCATGGAAGAAAGAATACAAAGAGTCAGCCTTCAAAATGGAAAAGTGACAAGGAAGGTCAAAATGAGGCCAAAATTGGAAGCAAAAGGAGTTTCAAGATAAGAAACCCTGGAAGGGGAAGACTAGAAAATGGTGTGATTACAACAAAACTAGAGCTCACTCCAAAGAAGAATGTTGAGCCATCAAATCACTACTTTTTGAGTCACAATACTTGAAATACACTACTCTATTTCATACACAACCTAAAATCAAAGAGGATGAATAAGAGATTGTAGATGCTAAGCCTGATACCATCATTGCTTCATCACAGACCCATGAGGAAAGGCTAAATGACAAGGAAAGATTGTTTCACTCCAAATTATGGGTAAAAGGTAAGCCTCTACATTTCATTCTTGATAGTGGGATTCAAAAGAATTTAATCTCTACTAAATTTGTGAAAATTCTAAATCTATCCATGAAGTCTCACTCAAAGCCATACAGTATTTGATGGTTGAGCCTAGGGAAAGACATCTGTGTCACCCATCAGTGTCTTCTTTCATATGCAATAAAACCTTTCCAAGATGAAGTCTTGTGTGGTGTGTTAAATATAGATGTTTTTGATGTAATCCTTGGTCAAATGTTCATATATGATCGACATGGCATCTATGAATCATGAGCCTAAAAAATCACCCTCACTCTTGGAACATAACACTATAGGGTACTAGAGGTACCATCTCCCACATCTATCTCCTTGATTAGTGCCAAGTAATGTCAGAGATTGGTGGAGAAGACAAAGCAATTCGTTTTCATGGTGGTCCAACCATAGAAATCCAAGAACACTGGCATTGTAGTTCTGACTACACAATCAACACAATAACAAAAGTAGATGGGACAAATCATAGGACAATATGATGACTTATTGAAGTCACCCACATGAGTTCTACTACATTTTTAGGTAAAAAATTCTATCAATTTGATCCTAGGATCACCTTTACCTAGTTATCCTATGTATCATAGATCAGTTTTAGAGAATGATGAGATAAAAAGATAGATTTAAGAATTGATCTAAAAGGGTCACATTAGGCCAAGCTCTTCACCTTGTGGCAACCTGATTGTCTTGGCACCAAATAAATATGGAACATGGAGGCTTTGCATTGACTATCGAGCCCTAAATAAAATCAATGTGAAGAATCATTACCCCCTGCCTAGGATTGATGCCCTACTAGACCAACTCTATTATGCAAAGTTCTTCACCAAAATTGATCTCAAATTTGGCTATCACTAAATTCTCATTGATCCCACCAATGTCTAGAAGATTGCATTCAAATCTAAGGAGGGGATATTTAAATGGTTGGTTATGCCTTTTGGATTAACTAATGCACTTGAAACCTTCATGAGGATGATGGATGACATCCTTAAACCCTTCACCAACTCATTCATGGTTGTATACCTATATGACATACTCAGCTATAGTAGAACATGGGAGGAACATCTACAACATGATCGTAAGGTACTTCAAACTCTTTGAGAGCACAAGTTGTATGTAAATCTTGAAAAATGCACATTTGGGATGAAAACAATTCAATTTCTATGGTAAATTGTGAATGAAGAGGGCATCCATGTCAATCTAGAGAAGATTTGGGTTATTCAAGAATGGCCTACACTAAGGACCCTCATTGAACTTTGTAGCTTCTTGGGTCTTGAAAATTTCTATCATAGGTTTGTTCTTAGATTTTCACATGTTACTTGGTCAATAACCCAAGTGACTAAAGGAGGAGCTAAAGCTATATTTTAGTGGGGAAAAATACAACAAAGGGAATTTGAGAGTTTGAAGAATAATTTTTTCTCAACCCCTATTCTTGCCTTGCCAAATTTGCATCAACCTTTCAAGTTGATGATAGATGCATCTGAACATGCCATGGGAGCTATCATCATGCAACATGGCCATCCTATTACATATCATAGTGAAAATTTCATTGATATAGTCAAAAAACACCTAACATATGACAAGGATCTCTATGCCATTGTTTAAGCTTGAAAATAATGGAAACACTACATTTTGGGGAAAGTGATGGTCATCCACACTGACCACAAACCATTAGAATTCATCCAAATGTAGAGTAAACTATGAAATGAGAGGCACCAAAAGTGGGCCACATATCTATAGAAATTCCATTTGATAATCAAACACAAAAAGGGGATCTCAAATATGGCCATAGATTGTTTGAGCTAGCCACTAATTACTGCACTCACAATAGTTCTTGACCTATGTAGACATGAAACTGCCACTTGGGGTGCTCTATATGAAGCAAATCCTACCTTTATTGATACATATCAAGTTATTCAAGAAGTTAAACATGTTTATAATTTATATTTTCAATATAATGTCCTCTATCATATGGGACACATCTATGTTCCACCTATAAAGCAATAGAAGATGATATGGGAAGCACATTTTAGTAGGATAGCTGGACACTTTTGTGTAGAAAAGACATTGGTAGTTCTTCAAAAACACTTCTAATGGCCCCATAATTGAAAATATGTGGAAATGTACCTCAATCCTTCACCCCATATATGATATCCAAGCCAAAAAACAAGAAGTAAGGATTTTACATGACATTTCTAGAACCAACCAAGCCATTGGAATCTGTCTCAATGGATTTTCTCTCAAGTTTGCCCACTTAAAAATATGGAAAGGACTGTATTTTTGTTTTAGTTGATCATTTTTCAAAAATGGCTATCATGATTGCTTGTAAGAAAAATATATCTACTGAATAAACTACTCAACTATATTTTAGTCATGTATGGCTCCATTTTGGTCTTCCCAAGTCCATTGTCTCAGATCGAGATAACAATTTTCTAAGCATCTTTTGGTCCACTCTATGGAAGATGATGGATACCAAGATGATGAAGTCCATAGCCTTCTATCCATAAACTAATGGTCAGATAGAAGTACTGAACCACTTTATTATTCACATTATTTAAATGTATCACTCTAAACATTCATGCACATGGTATGAGGGGATTCTTTTGATACAACATGCATACAATCAGGGCCTACATAGCTTGACCAAGCATAGTCCATTCCAAGTATGCTTTGGGTTCCAACCCATGGCACCAATTGATATAGCCATTCCATTATCCACCATGGAATACACACCTCATGGGAGATCTAAGGTTAGAAAAGCAACCAAGTTCATTGAACAATGTAACACATCTAGTAGTAAATTCATGACATCTTGGAGAAGATGAATTAGAAGTATAATCAATGCCGTGAAAAATATATGATTACACACCATTTTGATATGGGTGACAAGGTTTGGATGTGGATTTAAAAGGAATGACTTGTAGGACCACACAAAAAAAATTTGCCTCTACAATATGATCCCTACACCATCACCAAAAAATTTGGAGAAATTTCTTTTGAGTTGAATCTACTAGCCTACCTTGGTCTACATCAAATATTCAATGTGGAACTCCTCAAACCATATCATCCACCTCTATTAGACACTTTAGTCATAGAAAAACAACTAGATATTGATGATGTTGATCCATATATTTTTTCTCCAATGGAGGAGGATCATATTGTGGACACTTGGATGAAGACAGCAAGAGGATGCTCTATTCCACTTTATTGGGTGGTCAAAAGGGGCCAAATTAACCACCAAGGTGAGTGGATCATAGAGAATCAAATTAAGACACAACTACCATACATAATGAGGAATATTGATGAAATGGGGACCATTGATTCTCAAGGAGGGAGGAATGATCTAGGTAATAATTTAGGTGACAATTTGGGTGATGGTTCTACCCCAATTGATGATGGAACTTTTGAGAGCCATAACTTTTTCACCGTAGCTCCAATTGACTCCCCATTTGAACCATTAGAAAGATAAGAATGAAGATAACATGGTGATATGGCATATATCTTTTATTTATGGTTTTTTCCCTATAAAATCTAATGAAAGTTCCAAAATTTTCAATTTTAGTAGTGCAGTCTAAAAATAGTAAGTTTTTAAAAATAGTAATTCCTCAAATTATGTATTGTTTTAAATCATGGAATTCAAACCACTTAATCTCCCTTGATATTGGTGACCTTCCACACCCTCCTCATAATTTAAAAATGTGTATAAATTAATATGTAACCTGAAATTGAAATCAAACATCTCTTCCCAAAGATAAGCATATAGTTGTATTGTAATTTTGAGTAATCAAACATCTCTTCTCAGAGAATTCATTAGTACTATGTTATTCTTGTGTTCTTGAAATATATATCAATAAAAAATTTTGATTTTTGGATCATTTATATCAGAGATAAGTTCACCATATTAGAATTTTTTATTGACAGATATTTTAGGAACATGAAAATAACATAGTAACAATGAATTCTCTGAGAAGAGATGTTTTATTACTCAAAATTGCAATACAACTATATGTTTATCTCTAAGAAGAGATGTTTGATTTCCATTTCAAGTTACATATTAATTTATAAACATTTTTAAATTAAGAGGAGGATGTGTAAGGTCACCAATATTGAGGGAGATTAAGTGGTTTGACCTCCATAATTTAAAATAATACAGAATTTGAGGAATTACTATTTTTATAAGCTTACTATTTTTAGACTACACTACTAAAATTAAAATTTAGGGCACTTCCATTGGTTTTTTGGGGGTCAAAAACCACTTATCAAAGCTTTTTTCCATCTCACCATGTTTTCCTCATTTTGAGCTTTACAATGATTCAAACAAGGATTAAATTAGAGCTACGGTGCAAAAGTTATGGCTCTCAAAAGTTTTATCCTCAATTGGGGTAGAACTGTCACCCAAATTGTCACCTAAAATGTTGCCCAAATCATAGATAAATGTTGGATGTTTCATCCAATTCAATATCTACACTGGTTTAAAAATTAAAATGAATAAAAAGGCAAGGAAACATCTATTTCTAGAAGCAATCAGTCATACAGAATAGCATTACATCATCAATAAGATCTAGAGACTATAATACAACTTTTTCTAGCCAAATTACTAGAGATTATGCTACACTCTAAGAATACCCAAAGGTATAATTTCACTAATATTGATGATGGTAACTTTTTGTATATTTATTTTGAATAGAGTTTTGGATTTAGTTACATCACTAAAGGTCTCATATAACATCTTAGATTGAAATCTATTTCATTACCTTGCACTAAGACATTCAAAGCATCTAATGGAATGGTATGTGGACATGTGACACATTATTTTATCCTAAATTTTGGTATTGGATGTTTATTCTTCAATAAATTTTCTATTAAAATAGTCTTAGAAGAATCAAAGGAGATCATTTTGGGTAATTTCTCTCACATCCTAGCAGGCTAAGTACAAAGCATCAGGAGATAGAATCTAGCTAATTAGCTATCATCATTATGAGATTAAGTTTATGAATAGTCAAATAACCAAGGTAATTTCTATTTATATCAGTGATTCCTTGGATTATTATACTCTTGGTATTCCTCCTAATGATAAAAATATTATAGTCATATAAGTGAACAATGCTCTAATTGTTAATGTCTCTTCTAACTCAGATGTACATTCAAAAAATGAAAGTGATTAAATAAATTATTTTGGTTATATTAATAATGTTAGGGATACTTTGTGTTATAACTCCATACATTAATAAAATAATTGTGTTGATACATTTTATAAGCACACAAGTGAAATAGGTTCTAAACTACTGACCAAGATGGTATTTAATAGAAAGGGCCTTGGTATTAATGGCCAAGGATTTTTCCAACCTATCCAAGTTATAAACATACCAATTTACATATTATTAGGATATGGAAATGAAATACAATCTTCCCAAGAAGTTAAGATGAAGACTTAATCAAGCAACAAGCTAGAACACCCTAAAGAGCTAAAGGAAGCATTCTAAGAAGATGAAGTAATCAAATTTGATGAGACATATTCAAATAAATTATCAAGGTATGAAAAGAGGAAATACTCTAATGTATCTTATAATTATGCCAAAAAATCCCTAGAATGATGATTAAGATACATGTCAAGTCAAAAAATAAGAAGAATGACAAAATGAAGTTACCTAAAGAAGATATGAAGTTTTGTTTTTACTTAAATTATAAGGAGAAAAGGTTGAAAGAAGATAAGAAAATTCATCCACAACCTTAGGAAAAGGTTGTAATTGAATCTTCATTCAATTAAAAGAAAAATCCTCATCAGGCAAAACCTGAGACAACAATAATCAAGGTGACAATAGTCAAGGACAAGGTGACAGTGCAAAATTTATCACCCTGGAGAGGTAAACAACATTCTTTCAAAAGAATAATTGCTAAACATTCAAATATAGATTCTATTATTGATATGAATTATCAAAATAATTTAATTCTTGAAGATGTTGTAGAAACCCTAGGTTTGAAAACTAAACCACATTTCAAACCATAATCATTGGTTGGGATAAATGATGTTATTAACCTACATGTAAGCAAAACATGTAAACTAGGGTTTATAATTAGCTCTAACTTCCTAGATGAAGTTGAATTAGATGTGGTTCCACTTCAATTTAGTGGAATTATCCTAGGTAAACCATACTTATCTATGATAAATTTAACTTTCTTTAAAGAGTAAAATTGGTATGACATTATAAAAGATGAGATAAAATATCTCATGAGAGCCCATCACCCGAAAGAAGGGAAATGTTGATAACTTGTCATTATACTTCTGATATTTAGACCATTATAGGAGAACATTTTTGATAGGAAAGATTATATTTCCTTTAATGCTATCATGTTGAAGATGTTTTGGCAAGATAGGAAACTTCATAGAAGGGTAACAAGACCTCTATTTTCAAGTTTTGATGGATTATTGGATTTTTGGAGACCAAAAGCCTTTTTAGTTTGGAGGTGTGATCTAGAGATCATCTACAAGGTTTAAAAAATAAAAGGTCCCAATTCTTGTTCAAACCATTTACATAGTGTAGATCTCATTGAGATCTTTCCAGTGCATTTTTTGGTTTGAAAAATAGAGTTTGTATGCTTAAATTATGTTTGGTCAAAGTTGGTCAAAGTTTAATAAGATGGGTCAACATTGGTCAAACCTAGTTAACAAGCATTAAAGGTAGACCAATGTTGTATGGACACATAAAACACATTGGTATGGACATGTGGCATAATAAATTATTCCATAGCATGTTAATACATGGCATGTTAATCAACAATTTAGTTTTAATCATGTGAAAAAAGCCATAATAAGGCATGGGCTTACATGGAAATGGAAGGCTATGAATAAACATGTTGAAATGGCTCCAATGTTGAATGGTTTCTTTATGTTTAATTTCAACTGTAAAGAGGACATGAATATGGTTCTATGTGGAGGACCATGGTCTTTTGGCAAATGTTCTTTAACTATTAAAAAATGGGAGCCCAACATGGACCTATCAGATTCCTTCTTCTTTAACACTCCCATTTGGGTAAGACTACCTGGACTTCCCTTAGAGTTTTGGCATGAGGACATATTTAGAGGTATAGCCAGCTCTTTTGGTGAACTAGTGGCATTGGACAATGAAACGATTACCAGATCCAAACTTTAACATGCCAGACTTTATGTTAAAGTTGAAGATTTGAACAACCTCCCAGAAAAAGTGGATTTAATTTCTAAGCACGGTAAAAAAATTCAAAGGTTTGTGTTTGAAGATCTGCCCAATTCCTGCTATGCTTGTAAAAAATAGGGGCATTGGGCCAGAAACTGTCCTTACAAAAGGAAAAATTATTCAAGCAATGTTTTGGATGAAAGAAAGACCAAGGTTCAACACAAGAAAGTATGGATACCTAAAGAAAATAATCAACAAGAACTAAAGAAGAATGAAGATATTAACATTTTACATGCTGAGGAGGAGAAAGAGATCTCTATTGAAGAACCCAAAGGTCCACAATCAGATGCGGATGAAGAATCTGTGGTTGAGAAAGAAAATTCTGAGCAAGAAGGATATGGGCTGCAATCAAAAATCAGAAATCTTGAACAAAGAAAAGATGAGTTGATAGATTTAACAAAACAAATTATTGGCTATCAAAATATAAAAGACAGCTGGGGAGATGTAGAAGACAAAAATGAGCTGGAGGAAGGAAAATTCTTGGATGGAGCTGATAATAAATTAGAAGAGGGTGATCCTCTTCCTTCTAAGACCAAGATGATTCAGGCTAAGAATGTTTACCCTCTGAAGATGCTAAAAGGAAAAAAGACCATTACAAAGGGGGTTGAAACAAGAAGTAGCAAAAAGACCAAAAAATGAAGGCAAAACACCTGGTTTCTACTAGGGATAAATTTGGAAAAGGAGATGTATAGATCTTAAAAATGAAACTGGATGTTGGCTCTCTAGACCGACCGAGAAGAAGATCCACAAAGAAAAATAGAGAATTAGAAAGTAAGCAGAATATTGCTGATGGTAGGCAGGCAACTATTCTGGATTTTACCCCTCAAAAATAGATAGAAAATCTTTAGTTAGAATTTTAGGGGGCGGAATACTAAATGGTTAATGATGATGCCATGTTTCTTCTGATTTTGCTGCTAGTTCCTAGTAGGCCTAAGGATTGCTTACCCTCGTGCTTTTAATTAATCTATCCTTTTATTTCTATCAAAAGGGTTTCGGGTCCCTTCAAAACCTATTTTTACCTCAATCTAAAACATGTAATCTTCCACCAATTCCATATTTGGGCTAATTAAAGCCTATTGAAATTTTGTAAAAATCCCATGATGGGATGAGGAAAGCCCATAAGATAAACATTCATCCCATGAAATTTTTGAAAGGATAATTAAAAATGCTAATTTAAATCCTTATATATTGTAACCTCATGAAGGTATGAGAAATGGGTTATTTTAAATCCTCAAGACTTTTTAAATTAGATCTCACCTTGGTAAAGGGGGATAAACATAATCATGAACTTAGGGGATAAAATAAAACCCTATACAATTTGTAAAGGGCATAATTATAAATCTCATAAAAATTATAAAGGGATGATTATCACACCCAATATATGTATAGCCTCCAAAATTATATAAAGGGGTGAGGTTTCATTGTAAAAATCATTAAAAAGCATTCTATGTTCTCAATGTAGTCATTGGAGGAGAACAAGAAGCAAAAAAGAGTTCATCAAAAGTAACTCAGTGTGGAGTGAAGAATTTGTAGAACTCATCTTTTGCAAGACTCTCTAAACTCAAAATTATTACTTGGTAGCTCATTCTAGGATCACATTGTGATGTAATAATTAAATTTCTTTTGACATCATGTATATATTGGTTCATTTTTTTATCAAGCTTGGAGATGTAGCCCCTGAAAAGGTGAACTTCATTACCAAGTAAAAGTGTATTATTTGTATTTTAACATTTGCTTCTTATTATTTTTAACCATTAAATTATTGATTTTAAATTAATATACCATTTTCATGTAATTTTATTGGAAATTTATAAATTGTTCCTTATCAATAAAAATAGAGTAAATTGGTTACAACTATCAAGTACCATATTTGAATTAAGTTTTAATTAATGAGTATCTATTTTTAAATAGTTTTTAAAGTGGGGTCACTTATTGTTTATGGATCAATTTGGTATCAGAGCTAAGTTCATTTTGGTATAATTATGATTTTACTCACATACTATGGAATACTATGGATCCAATATTAGCTAAAGTTTAGTTGTTCTTGAATATCATTGTCACTACATTGATGTAATACTTGAAATCACAAGAACAATGATAAAAAGATATAGAAAAAAGATAAGAGTTGTAGATAAAGAAAAAATAACAAATAATTGATGCTCTATAGGTATAAATACAAAAAAAATGCCATCATAATAAGAGGACACGTGAAGACTCAAAAGTTTGCAGACATTATGCTAAAAGAGGACATGTTACAAAGAAATGTTAGATATTACATCCAAGTTAGGCTTCACACTAGTTCAAGAAGTGGAATGAGAATAAAGGCAAGGAAATAAATATTTATAGAAGTAATAAATCATCCATACTAGCAATACATCATCATTAAACTATAAAGACTATAATATAATAACTTCTGGTAGCTAAATTGCTAAAGATTATGCTAAACTCTGAGATTACCTAAAATAAAAATGTCATTATTATTGTTGAGGGTAAATTTGTGAAAATTTATTGTGACTAGAGCTTTTGATCTAGTTACATCATTGAAGATCTCATACAATGTCTGGGATTGAAAGTTATTTCATTACCCCACACCAATACATTCAGAGCAGCTAATGGCATGGTATGTGAACACATGAAAAATTATTTTATCTTACATTTTGGTATTAGATGTCTATTATTAAATCAAGTTGATCTTGATATAGTTTTGAAATAAGTAGAGGAGAACATTTTGGTTAATTTTTTATCTCACATCCCAACAGGTCAAGTATACAACTTCAAGAGATGGAATCTATCTAACTAGTGATCATGCTTATAAGATTTAGTTTGATACTAGTTAGATAACCAAGGTAATTTATGGGTATATCAATGATTCCTATAATTCTTATACTCTTGGTATTCCTCCTAATGAGAATAATATTGTAATTATGGAAGTGAACAATGTTTTGATCATCAACGTGCCTTCTGACTCAGATGTACATTCAAAAAATGAAAGCAATGAAATAAATTCTTCTAGATATATTAATAATTTTAGGGATTATTTGTGTTATAACTCCATACATTCATCAAGTAATTATGTTGATATAGTTGAGAAGCACACAAGGAGAATAGGTTCTAATCTACTGGCCAATTGGAGATTTAATGGAAAGGGCCTTGGCATTAATGGTCAAGGAATTATCCAACCTATCCAAGTTACAAAGAGATCACTTTACATAGGATTATAATATGGAAATGAAAGACAATCTTCCTAGGAATTTGAGCTAAAGAGTTACTCAATCAGGAAGTTAGAACACCTTGAAGAGTTGAAGGAAGTATTCTTAGAAGATGAAGTAGTTAAATCTTATGAGACATCTTTAAACGACTTATCAAGGTATGAAAAGAGGAAATACTCAAGTGTATCTTATTATTATTCTAAATAAATCCATATAATTATGCTTAGGAGACATGTCAAGTCAAAAAAGAATACTGAAAAAATGAATTTGCCTAAAGAAGACATGAAGTTTGGTTCTTACTTCAATGCTAAGGGCAAAATGTTAAAAGAAGATAAGTAGACCTCCACAACCTCAAGCAAAGGTTGTAATTATATCTTCATTCAAGAAAAAGATAGATCCTTGTCAAGAATAACCTAAGACAATAGTAATTTGGGAGACAATAGTCAAGGATAAGGTGAAAGTGTAAAATTTATCACCCTCGAGAGGTAATCAACATTTCTTCAAAAGAATAATTGCTAAGAATTCAAAGATAGATGTTATTTTTGATTTAAATTACCAAAATAGTTTAATTTTTGAAGATGTTTTACAAACCTTAGCTTTGAAAACTAAGTCACATTTTGAATCCATATTCATTTGTTGGGATATATGATGTTTTTAACCTACATGTAAGCAAAACATGTAAACTAGGGTTTGTAATTATCTCCAACTTCCTAGATGAATTTGAATTAGATGTGGTTCCACTTGAATTTAGTGGCATTATCCTAGGTAAATAATACTTGTCTATAAGAAATGAAACTTTTCTCTAAAGATGAAAATCAGTATGACATTATAGAAGATGGGATGGAATATATAGTGAGACCTCATCACCTAAAAGAAGGGCAATATTTATAAATTGTCATTATACTTCTACTATTTGGACTGTTATAGGATAATATTATTGATAGGAAAGATAATATTGCCTTTGATTATATCATGTAGAAGATGTTTTGTCAAGATATGAAACTTCATGGAAGGGTAATAAGACCTTCATTTTCAAGTTTTGATGGATTATTAGACTTTTGGAGACTAAAATCCTTCATAGTGGGGAGGTGTGATCTAGAGATCATTTATAAAGGCTAAAAATAAAAGGTCTCAATTATTTTTCAAACCATTCACATAGCATAGAGCCTCATCAAGATATTTTTAGTGTATTTTTTGGTTTGAAAAATAGAGTCTATATGCAGAAGTTATGGTTGGTCAAAGTTGGTCAAAAGTCAATAGGGCAAGTCAATGATGGTCAAACCTAGTCAACAAGCATTAAAGGGGGACCAATGAAATATGGATACATGTCCCACATTAGTATGGACACATGCATAACAAATGATTCAATAACACATTCATACATGGCATGTTAATTGATGGTCTAGTTTTAATCATGTGGAAAAAGAATTAATAAGGCATGGGCTTACATGTAAATGGAAGGCTATGAGTAAACCCTTAAAATGTAATTTTTTGTTTTAAAATCATGTAATCTTCCACCAAGGCCACGTTTGGGATAATTAAATTCCATTTAAATTTTGTAAAAATCCCATGATGGGATGAGGAAAGCCCATAAGATAAATATTATTCCCATGAAATTTGGGAAAGGATAATTATAAAGGCTAATTTAAAGCCTTAGATATTGTAACCTCATTAAGGGATGAGAAATGGGATATTTTAAAAACTTAAGACTTTGTAAATTAAATCCCACCTTGGTAAATGGGGATAAACATAATCATGAACTTAGGGAATAAATCAAAACCCCATATAATTTGTAAAAGGGATAATTCTAAATCCCATAAAAATTATAAAGGGATGATTATCACACCCACTATATGTGGAGCCTCCACATATATATAAAGGGGTGAGGGTTCATTGTAAAAATCATTCTAAGTTCTCAAAACACTCATTAAAGGAGAATAAGAAGTGAAAAAGAGTTCATTAAAAGTAACTCAATGTGGAGTGGAGAATTTGCAGAACCCATCTTTTGCAGGACTTTATCAAGTCAAGACAATTGCTTGGTAGCTCATTCTATGAGCACATTATGATGTAATAATTAAATTTATTTTGATATCATTTATATGTTGGTTCATGTTTTATTGAACCCAAATATGTAGCCCCTAAAAAAGTGAACTATGTTATCAATGCTAGTGTATTATTTGTAGTTGAACATTTGCTTCTTGTTCTTTTTAACCATTAAATTATTGATTTTAAATTAATATGAAAAATTTTGTGTAATTTTAAGAGAAATTAATAAATTTTTACTTATCCATAAAAAGAGAGTAAATTGGTTAAAATTATAAAGTACTATTTTTGGATCAAGTTTTAATTAATGAGTATCTATTTTTAAATAGTTTTCAAAGTGGGGTCACTTGCTATTTATAGATCAGTTTGGTATCAAAGCTAATTTCATGTTTGTGTAATTATGATTTTACAAATGTATTATATAATACTATGGATCCAATGTTAGCTCAAGTTCAATTGTTATTGAATACCATTGTCAAGTTCAAGTTCAACACACATTTTTTTGGATATTATGATAGAAGAGGACATGTTGCAGAGCAATGTTAGATGTTACATCCAAGTCAGGATCTACACTAGTTCAAGAAGTAGAATGAGATAAATTCAAGGAACCAACTATTTCTAAAATAAATTATTCATCTAGATTAACATTACATTATTAGTCAACTCTAGAGACTATAATATAATAGCTTCTATCAGCTGAATTACTAGAGATTATGTTACACTTTGAGAATACCCAAAGGTAGAATGTCACTTCTATTGCTAATGGTAAGTTCATGTATATTTATTTTTATTCAAGATTTGGAGATATTTACATCATTTAAGGTCTCATACTACATCTAGGATTGAAATTTCTTTCATTACCCCACACCAAGACATTCAAAGTAGCTAATGGTATGGTGCGTGGACACATGACACATTATTATATCCTAAATTTTGGTATTAGATGCTTCTTATTTGATTAATTTGCTATTGAACTAGTCCCAGAAGAAGTAGAGGAGATCATTCTAGGTAATTTCTATCTCACATCTTGGTAGGTCAAGTACACAACATCAGGAGATGGAATCTAGCTGATTGGTGATCATGTTTATGAGATTTAGTTTAGGACTAGTTAGATAACCAAGGTAATTTATGGTTATATTAGTGATTCCTCTAATTATTATACTCTTTATTTTAGTCCTAATGAGAATAATATTATAATTCTAGAAGTGATCAATGTTTTGATTATCATTGTCTCTTCTAACTCAGATGTACATTCAAAAAATGAAAGAAATAAAACAAATTCTTTCTATCTGTATCAAGAATCTTAGGGATATTTTGTGTTCTAACTCCATACATTCACCAAGTAATTGTGTTGATACATTTGAGAAAAACACAAGGGGAATATGTTCTAAATTGTTGGCTAAGATGAGTTTTAATAGAAAGGGTCTTAGCATTAATGGTCAAGGAATTATCTAACCTATCTAAGTTACAAAGAACCCACTTTACATAGGATTAGGATATGGAAATGAAAGACAATATTTCCAAAAATTTGAGATAAAGAGTTACTCAAGAAGCAAGTTAGAACACCCTAAAGAGTTGAAGGAAGCATTCTCAAAAGATGAAGCAATCAAATTTGATGAGACATATTTAGACAACTTATCAATGTATCAAAAGAGTAAATGCTCGAATGCATTTTATAATTATTCCAAAAAAACCCTAGAATGATGATTAATAGACATGTCAAGTCAGAAAATAAGAAGACTGATGAAATGAAGTTGCCTAAAGAAGACATGAAGTTTGGTTTTTACTTGAATGCTAAGGGGTAGATGTTGAAAGAAGATAAGTAAAGACATACAAAACCTCAAGTAAAGGTTGTAATTGAATCTTTAGTCAAGTAAAAGACAAATCCTCATCAAGTAAAACTTGAGACAATAGCAATCAAGGAGATGATAGTCAAGGACAAGATGATAATGCATAATTTATCACCCTCAAGAGGTAAACAACATTTTTTCAAAATTATAATTCTTAAACTTTAAAATAGATATGCTTTGATATAGTTTATCAAAATAATTTAATTTATGAAGTTGTTTTAGAAACCCTAGGTTTGAAAACTAAGCCACATTGTAGACCATATTCATTGGTTGGGATAAATAATGTTGTTAACCTACATGTAAGCAAAACATGTAAAGCAGGGTTTGTAATTACCTCCAACTTCCAATATGAAGTTGAATTATATGTTGTTCCACTTAAATTTAGTGGCATTATCCTAGGTAAACCATTCTTATCTCTATGAATCTAACTTTATCTAAAGAAGAAAATTGGTATGACATTGTAAAAGATGGGATAGACTATCTCATGAGATCCCATAATCTAAAATAAGGGTAATGTTGATAACTTGTCATTATACTTCTAATATTTGGACTGTTACAAGAGAAGATTATTGATAGGAAATATAATATTGCCTTTGATGCTATCATGCAGAAGATGTTTTGGCAAGATATAAAACTTCATGGAAGGGTAACAAGACCTTCATTTTTAAGTTTTGATGGATTATTGGACTTTTGGAGACCAAAAGCCTTTTTAGTGGGAAGGTGTGATTTGGAGATCATTTATAAGGGTTAAAAAAAGTAAAGGACTCAATTCTTCTTCAAAACATTTACATAGTGTAGAGCTTGTTTAGAGCTTTCCAGTCCATTTTTGGTTTGAAAAATAGAGTCTGTATGAAGAAATTATGTTTGGTCAAAGTTTTGGTCAAAGTTGGTCAAAACTCAATAGGATTGGTCAATGCTAGTCAAACCCAGTCAACAAGAATTAAATGTGGACCAATGTGGTATGGACACATGGAAGACATTATTATGGACATGTGGCACAACAAATTATTTAATAGCACATTTATATATAGCATGTTAATCGATGGTTTAGTTTTAATCATGTGGAAAAATCCATAATAAGGCATGGGCCTACATGGAAATGGAAGGCTATGAATAGACCCTTAAAATGTATTTTTTTATTTTATAAACATGTAATCTTCCACCAAGACCACATTTGGGATAATTAAATCCTATTTAAATTTTGTAAAAATCCCATGATGGAATGAGGAAAGCCCATAAGATAAATATTAATCCCATGAAATTTAGGAAACGATAATTAAAATGGCTAATTTAATGCCTTAGATATTGTAACCTCATGAAGGAATGAAAAATGGGATATTTTAAAGCCTTAAGATTTTTTAAATTAAATATCACCTTGGTAAAGGGGGACAAACATAATCATAAACTTAGGGGATAAATCAAAACCCCATATAATTTGTAAAGGGCATAATTCTAAATCCCATAAAAATTGTAAAGGGATGATTATCACACCCACTATATGTGGGTCCTCCACAAGTATATAAAGGGGTGAGGGGTCTTTGGAAAAATCATTAAAAATCATTATAATTTCTCAAAGTAGTAATTGGAGGAGAACAAGAAGTGAAAAAGATTTCATCAAAAGTAACTTAGTGTGGAGTGGAGAATTTGTAAAACTCATATTTTACAAGACTTTCTAAAGTCAAGATGATTGCTTGGTAGGCCAATCATGGAGCACATTGTATGTAAGAATTAAATTTCTTTTGACATCATTTATATATTGGTTCATGTTTTATCAAACCCGAAGATGTAGCCCCTGAAAAAGTGAACTTCGTTATCAAGTGCAAGTGTATTATTTTTATTTGAACATTTGGTTCTTGTTCTTTTTAACCATTAAATTATTGGTTTTAGATTAATATAAAAAATTTCATGTAATTTTATGGGAAATTTATAGATTTTTCCTTATCCATAAAAATAAAGGAATTTGGCTAAAATTATCATGTGTTATTTTTGAATCAAGTTTTAATTAATGAATACATATTTTTAAAGTGGATTCACTTACTATTTATAGATCAATTTGGTATCAAATCTAAGTTTGTGTTGTTGTAATTGTGATTTTACTCACATGTTAGCTCAAGTTTAGCTATTCTTGAATACCATTGTCACTATATTGATGCAATATTTGCAATCACAACAACAATGATAGAAAGGTACAGAACAAAGATAGGAGTTACAAATTGAGAAATACCAATCTCAGAGCATTGATGCTCTACAGACTAAAGTACAACAAGAATGCCATTAGAGGAAGAGGATGCTTGAACACTCATAAGTTTACAAACATTGTACTAGAAAAAGACATGTTGCAAAGAAATTATGGTTATTACATCCAAGTTAGGATTTGCATTGGTTTAAGAAGTGGAATGAGGACAAAGGCAAAGCACCAACTATTTCAAGAAGCAATCAATCATCCAGACTAGCAATACATCATCATTCAACTCTAGAGACTGTAATACAATAACTTCTACTAGTTGAATTTCTAGAGATTATGTTACACTCTAAGAATACCTAAAGGTAGAATGTCATTACTATTGTTAAGTGTAAGTTCATGTATATTTATTTTGACTGCATTTTTAGAGCCAATTGCATCATTGAAGTTCTCATACAATGTTTAGGATTGAAAGTTCTTTCATTACCCCACACCAAGACATTCAAAGTAGTTAATGGCATGATACGTGGACACTTGAAAAATTATTGTATCCTAAATTTTGGTATTAGAGGTCTATTCTTTGATAAAATTGATCTTGATATATTCTCAGAATAAGTATAGATAATTTTGGGTAATTTCTATCTCACATCCTGACAAGCCAAGTACACAACATCAACAGATGGAATCTAGATAACTAGTGATCATGCTTACAAGATTCATTTTAATAATAGTCAAATAACCAAGGTAATTTATGGTTATATCAATGACTCATATGATTCTTATACTCTTGATATTCCTCCTAATGAGAACAATATTGTAATTATGGAAGTGAACAATGTTCTGATTGCCAATGTATCTTCTGACTCAGATGTACATTCAAAAAATGAAAGCAATGAAATAAATTCTTATAAATATATTAATAATTTTAGGGAAACTTTGTGTTCTAACTCCATACATTCATCAAGTAATTGTGTTAATATAGTTGAGAATCACATAAGCGTAATAGGTTATAATCTATCGGCCAAAATGGGATTTAATGGATAGGGCCTTGGCATTAATGGTCAAGGAATTGTCCCACCTATTCAAGTTATGAAGAGATCGCTTTACATAGGATTATAATATGGAAATGAAGGATAATATTCCCAATAAGTCGAGTTTAAGATTTACTCAAGAAACAAGCTAGAAAACCCTAAAGAGCTGAAGGAAACATTCTCAGAAGATGAAGTAGTTAAATCTTATGAGACATCTTAAGATGACTTATCAAGGTATGAAAAGAGGAAATACTTGAATGTATCTTAGAATTATTCCAAATAAAGTTATAGAATGATGCTTAAGAGATATGTCAACTTAGAAAATAAGAAGACTATTGAAATGAATTTTCCTAAAGAAGACACGAAGTTTGGTTTTTACTTCAATGCTAAGGGGTAAATGTTGAAATAAGATAAGAAAAGTTATCCACAACCTCAGGAAAAGGTTATAATTGTATCTTCATTCAAGAAAAATATAGAGCCTCATCAAGTAGAACTTAAGACAATAGTAATCAAGAAGACAATAGTCAAGGATAAGGTGACAGTGTAGAATTTATCACCTTGGAGAGGTAAACAACATTTCTTCAAAAGAATAATTGCTAAGAATTCAAAGATAGATGTTATTTTTGATATAAATTATCAAAATAATTTAAATTCTGAAGATGTTGTAGAAACCTTAGGTTTGAAAACTAATCCACATTTTATCCATATTCATTAGTTGGGATAAATAATGTTTTTAACCTATATGTAAGTAAAACATGTAAACTAAGTTTATAATTATCTCCAACTTCCTAGGTGAAGTTGAATTAGATGTGGTTCCACTTCAATTTAGTGGCATTATCTTAGGCAAACCATACTTGTCTCTAAGAAATGAAACTTTATCTAAAGAGGAAAATTAGTATGACATTGTAAAATATGAGATGGAATATATCATGAGATCCCTTCACCCAAAATAAGGGTAATGTTGATAACTTGTCATTATACTTATGATATTTGGACCATTACAGGAAAATGCTATTGATAGGAAATATAATATTGCCTTGAATTCTATAGTGTAGAATATGTTTTGGCAAGATAGAAAACTTCATGAAAGGGTAAAAGGACCTTAATTTTAAAGTTTTGATGGATTACTAGACATTTGGAGACCAAAAGACTTCATAGTTGGGAGTCATGATCTAGAAATAATCTATAAAGGTTAAAAATAAAATGGCTCAATTTTTATTCAAACCATTCACATAGTGTAGAGCTCATCGAGAGATTTTTAGTGCATTTTTTGTTTTGAAATATAGAGTCCATATGTAGAAGTTATGGTTGGTCAATGTTTTGGTCATAGTTGGTCAAAATTCAATAGGGTTGGTCAATTATGGTCAAACCTACTCAACAAGCATTAAAGGTGTACCAATGAAATATGAACACATGGCACACATTGGTATAGACACATGACACAACAAATGATTCAATAGCATATTAATATGTGGCATGTTAATCGATATTTGGTTTTATTCATGTGGAAAAAGCCTTAATAAGGCATGGGCTTACGTGGAAAATGAAGGCTATGAATAAAACCTTAAAATGTAATGTTTTATTTTAAAAACATGTAATATTCCACCATTGTGACATTTGGGATAATTAAATCCTATTTAATTTTAAAAAAAATCCCATGATGGGATGAGGAAAGCCCATAAGATAAACATCAATCCCATGAAATTTTGGAAAGGATAATTAAAAAGACTAATTTAAAGCCTTAGCTATTATAACCTCATGAAGGGATGAGAAATGGGATATTTTAAAGCCTTAAGACTTTGTAAATTAAATCTCACCTTGGTAAAGGGGGATAAATATAATCATGAACTTAGGGGATAAATCAAAACCCCATATAATTTGTAAAGGGGATAATTCTAAATCCCATGAAAATTGTAAAGAGATGATTGTCACACCCACTATATGTAAATCCTCCACAAGTATATAAAGGGGTGAGGGTTCATTGGAAAAATCATTAAAAATCATTCTAAATTCTCAAAGCACTCATTGGACGAGAACAAGAAGTGAAAAAGAGTTCATCAGAAGTAACTCAGTACAGAGTGGATAATTTGCAATTTTCATCTTTTGTAGGACTTTCTCAAGTCAAGACAATTTCTTGGTAGCTCATTCCAAGATCAAATTTCGATGTAAGAATTAAATTTCTTTTGACATCATTTATATATTGGTTCATGTTTTATCTAACCTATAGATGTAGCCCCTAAAAAGGTGAACTTCATTATCAAGTGTAAGTGTATTATTTATATTTGAACATTTGTTTATTGTTCTTTTTAACCATTAAATTATTGATTTTAAATTAATATGCCAATTTTTATGTAATTTTATAGGAAATTGAGAATTTTTTCCTTATCCATAAAAATAGAGTAAATTCGTTAAATTTATCAAGTTCCATTTTGGATCAAGTTTTAATTAATGAGTATCTATTTTTAAATACTTTTTAAAGTGGGGTGATTTTTTGTTTATAGAGTAGTTTGGTATCATAGCTAAGTTCATGTTGGTGTAATTATGATTTTACAAGCATATTATGGATCCAATGTTACCTCAAGTTCAACTGTTGTTGAATACCATTGTCACAACATTGATAAAATACTTAAAATCATAAAAATAATGGTAGAAAGCTACAACACAAACATAGGATTTGTAGAACAAGAAACTCTAATAAAGCATTGATGCTCTACAGGCAGGACTATAACAATAACATCATTAGAATAAGAGGAATCATGAATACATAGAATTTTGTGGACATTATGCTACAAGAGTACATGTTACAAATCAATGTTAGATGTTGCATCCAAGTCAAGCTCTACACTAGTTCAAGAAGCAAAATGAGGACAAAGGCAAGGAACCAACTATTTCTATATGCAATCAGTGAACCAGACTAGTAGTACATTGTCAGTCAACTCTAGAGACTATAATACAACTTTTTCTAGCTGATTTACTAGAGATTATGTTACACTCTAAGAATACCCAAAGGTAGAATGTTACTACTATTGATGATGATAAATTCATGTAGATTTATTTTGACTAGATATTTGGAGCTAGTTACATCACTGAAGGTCTCATAAAACATCTGGGATTTGAAGTTCTTTCATTACTTCACACCAAGACATTTAGAGTAGTTAATGGCATGGTACATGGACACATGACACATTATTATATCCTACATTTTGGTATTGGAAGTATATTATTTGATCAATTTGCTATTAAACTAGTCTTAAAAGAAGTAGAGGAGATCATTCTAGGTAATTTCTATATCACATCTTGACATGCCAAGTACACAACACTGGGAGATTGAATCCAGTTGATTGGTGATCATGTTTAAAAAATTTAGTTTAGGAATAGTTAGATAGCCAAGATAATTTTTGGTTATATCAATTATTCCTCTAATTCTTATACTCCTAGTCCTCTTAATGAGAATAATATTATAATTTTGGAAGTGATTAATGCTTTGATTGTTAATGTCTCTTCTGACTCAAATGTACATTTTGAAAGTGAAAGTAATGAAATAAATTATTTTGGCTATATTAATAATGTTAGTTATATTTTGTGTTTTAACTCCATACATTCATCAAGTAATTCTATTAATACATTTGAGAAGCACACAAGGGGAATAGGTTCTAGGTTGTTAGCTAAGATGAGATTTATTGCAAAAGGCCTTGGCATTAATGGTCAAGGAATTATCCAACCTATCTAAGTTGCCAAGAGAATGCTATACATAGGATTAGGATATATAAATGAAAGAAAATCTTCCCAAGAAGCTGAGCTAAAGATTTATTCAAGCAGTAAGTTAAAACACCTTGAAGAGCTAAAAGAAGCATTCTAAGAAGATGAAGCAAATGAATTTGATGAGACATCTTTAGATGAATTATAAAGGAATGAAAAGATGAAATAATTGAATGTATCTTATAATTATGCCAAAAAAATCCCTAGAATGATGATTAAGAGACATGTCAAGTCAAAAAATAAGAAGACTAATGAAATGAAGTTACCTAAAGAAGACATGAAATTTGGTTTTTACTTCAATGCTAAGAGGAAAATGTTGAAAAAAGATAAGCAAATTCATCCACAACCTCAGGCAAAGGTTGTAATTGCATCTTCAATCAAGTGAAAGACAAAGCCTCATCAAGTATGACTTGAGATCATAATAATCAGGGAGATGATAGTCAAGGACAAGGTGATAGTGCATAATTTATCACCTTGGAGAGGTAAGCAACATTTATTCAAAATAATAATGCTAAACATTCAAAGATAGATGTTATTTTTGATATAAATTATCAAAATAATTTAATTTTTGAAGATGTAGAAACCTTAGGTTTGAAAACTAAGCCACATTTTGAACCATATTAATTGGTTAGGATAAATAATGTTGTTAATCTACATGTAAGTAAACTAAGGTTTGTAATTACCTCCAACTTCATATATGAATTTGAATTAGATGTGGTTCCACTTCAATTTAGTGGCATTATCCTAGGTAAACCATACTTGTCTCTAAAAAATTGAACTTTCTCTAAAGAGGAAAATTGGTATGACATTGTAAAATATGGGATCAAATATCTTATGAGAGTCCATCACTTGAAAGAAGGGAAATGTTGATAGCTTGTCATTATTATTTTGATATTTGGACCATTATAGGAGAATGTTGTTTATAGGAAAGATAATAGTGCCTTTGATGATATCATGCAAAAGATGTTTTATCAATAGAGGAAACTTCATGGAAAGGTAATAGGACCTTGATTTTCAAGTTTTGATGGATTATTAGATTTTTTGAGGCCAAAATCCTTTTTAGTGGAGAGGTGTGATCCAAAGATCATTTACAAAGGTTAAAAATAAAAGGTCCAAATTCTTCTTCAAATCATTTACATAGTGTAGAGCTCATTGAGATCTTTCCAGTGCATCTTTTGGTTTGAAAAATAGAGTTTGTTTGCAAACATTAAGTTTGGTCAAAGTTGGTCAAAAGTTAGTAGATTGGATCAACACTAGTCAAACCTAGTCAATAATCATTAAATGTGGACCAATGTGGTATTGACACATTAAACCCATTGGTATGGATATGTGGCACAACAAATTATTCAATAACACATTGATATGTGGCATGTTAATCGATGGTTTAGTTTTAATCATGTGGAAAAAGCCATAATAAGGCATGGGCTTACGTGGAAATGCAAGGATATAAATAGAACCTTCAATGTAATGTTTTAGTTTAAAAACATGTAATATTCCACTAAGGCCACATTTGGGCTAATTAAATCTTATTTAAATTTTGTAAAAATTCCATGATGGGATGAGGAAAGGCCATAAGATAAATATTAATCCCATGAAATTTGGGAAAGGATAATTAGAAAGGCTAATTTAAAGCCTTAAATATTGTAACCTCATCAAGATATGAGACATGGGATATTTTAAATCCTTAAGACTTTGTAAATTAAATCTCACCTTGGTAAAGGGGGATAAACATAATCATAAACATAGGGGATAAATCAAAACCCCATATAATTTGTAAATGGCATAATTCTAAATCCCATAAAAATTGTAAAGGATGATTATTAGACCCACTATATGTGATGCCTCCATAAGTATATAAATGGGTGAGGGGTTATTGGAGAAAATAATTAAAAAGGGTTCTAAGTTCTCAAATCACTCATTGGATTAGAATAAGAATCCAAAAAGAGTTCATTAGAAGTAACTCAGTATGGAGTGGAGAATTTATGGAACCCATATTTTATAGGACTTTCTCATGTTAAGACGATTGCTTGGTATCCAATTCTAGGATCGCATTGTGATGTAATAATTAAATTTTGTTTAACATCATTTATATATTAGTTCATGTTTTATCAAACCTGGAGATGTAATCCTTGAAAAGGTGAACTCTGTTATCAATTGCAAGTGTATTGTTTGTATTTGAACATTTACTTCTTATTTTTAACCATTAAATTTTTTATTTTAAATTAATATACCAATTTTCATGTAATTTTATGGGTAATTTAGAAAATTTTCCTTGTCCATAAAATAGAGTAAATTGGTTAGAATTGTCAAATGCCATTTTTGAATCAATTTTTAATTAATGAGTATCTATTTTTAAATAGTTTTTAAAGTGGGTTCACTTACTATTTATGGATCAATTTGGTATCAGAGATAAGTTCATGTTGGTGTAATTGTGATTTTACTCACATACTATGGAATACTATGGATCCAATGTTATATTAAGTTGAGTTATTCCTAAATACCATTGTCACTACATTGATGCAATACTTACAATCACAAGAACAATGATAGTAAGCTACAAAAAATATATATATGTTGTAGATCAAGAAACACCAAGAGATTATTGATGCTCTCTAGGAAAAAATTCATCAAGAATGCCATTAGAAGAAGAAGATACATGAAGACTCAGAAGTTTATAGACATTGTGCTAGAAGAAGACATGTTATAGAGCAATATTGGATATTACATCCAAGTTAGGCTCCATACTAGTTCAATAAGTGGAATGAGGAAAAATGTAAGGCACTAACTATTTCTAGAATCAATCAATTATCTAGACTAGCAATACATCATCATTTAACTCTAGAGACTATAATACAACTTTTACTAGCTGAATTGCTAGCGATTATGCTACACTCTGAGAATACCTAAAGTTAGAATTCCATTGCTATTATTGAGGGTAAGTTCATGCATTTTTATTTTAACTATATCTTTGGAGTTAGTTACATCATTTAAGGTCTCATATAATGTCTCGGATTGAAAGTTCTTTCATTACCCCACACCAAGACGTTTGAAGCAACTAATGGCATGGTATATGAACACATGACAAATTATTGTATCTTATATTTTGGTATTGAAGGTCTATTATTTGATAAATTTTATCTTCATATAGTCTCAGAAGAAGTAGAGGAGATCATTCTATGTAATTTAAATCTCGCATCTTGAAAGGCCAAGTACACAACATCAATAGATGAAATCTAGTTGACTGGTGATCATGATTATGATATTTAGTTTAAGAATAGTTAGATAAACAAGGTAATTTATGGTTATATTATTGATTTATCTTATTATTATACTCCTGGTAGTCCTCCTAATGACAAAATATCCTAATTATATAAGTAAATAATGTTCTAAATGTTAATATGTATTTTGACTCAGATGTACATTCAAAAAATGAAAGTAATGAAATAAATTCTTATGGATACTTTAAGAATATTAGGGATACTTTGTGTTCTAAATCCATACATTCATCAAGTAATTGTTTTGATACATTTGAGAATCACAAAAGGGGAATAGGTTCTAATCTACTAGCCAAAATGGGATTTAATGGAAAGGGCCTTGACATTAATGGTCAAGGAATTGTCCAACCTATCCAAGCTATAAAGAGACCACTTTACATAGGATTAAGATATGGAAATGAAGACAATCTTCCCAATAAGTTGAAATAAATAGTTACTCAAGAAATAAGTCATAACACCTTGAAGATCAAAAGGAATCATTCTCATAAAATGAAGTAGTTAAATCTTATGAGACATCTTAAGATGACTTATCAAGATATGAAAAGAGGAAATACTTGAATGTATCTTATAATTATTCCAAATAAATCCATAGAGTGATGCTTAAGAGACATATCAATTCAAAAAATAAGAAGAATGATGAAGTTAAGTTGCCTAAAGAAGACATGAGGTTTGGTTTTTATTTCAATGTTAAAGGGAAAATGTTGAAAGAAGATAAGCAAAGTCATCCAAAACCTTAGTAAAAGGTTGTAATTGTATCTTCATTTAATCAAAAGATAGAGCCTCATCAAGTAGAACCTGAGACAACAATAATCTAGGAGACAATAGTCAAGGATAAGGTGACTATGTAGAATTTATCACCCTGAAGAGGTAAACAACATTTCTTCAAATGAATAATTGATAAGCATTCAAAGATATATTCTATTTTTGATATAAATTATCAAAAGAATTTAATTTTTGAATATGAATTAGAAAACTTAGGTTTGAAAACTAAGCCACATTTTAGACCATATTCATTGGTTGGGATAAATGATGTTTTTAACCTACATGTAAGCAAAACATGTAAACTAGGGTTTGTAATTATCTCCAACTTCCTACATGAAGTTGAATTAGATGTGGTTCCACTTCAATTTAGTGGAATTATCCTAGGTAAACCATACTTATCTCTAAGAAATGAAACTTTATCTAAAGAGGAAAATTAGTATGACATTGTAAAAGATGGGATGAAATATATCATGAGAGCCCATCACTGGAAAGAAGGGCAATGTTGATACTTGTCATTATACTTCTGATATTTGGACCATTACAGGAGAATGGTGTTGATAGGAAAGATAATATTTCCTTCAATTATATTATGTAGAATATGTTTTGGCAAGACAAGAAACTTCATGAAAGGGTAATAGGACCTCCATTTTCAAGTTTTGATGGATTATTAGACTTTTGGATACCAAAAGCCTTCATAGTGGGGAGGTGTGATACAAAGATCATATATAAGGGATAAAAAATAAAAGGTCTCAATTATTATTCAAACCATTCACATAGTGTACAGATCATTGAGAGAGTTTTAGTGAATTTCTTAGTTTGAAAAATAGAATATGTATGCAAAAGTTATTGTTGTTTAAATTTTTGGTCAAAGTTGGTCAAAAGTCAACAACATGGGTCAACACTGGTCAAACCCAATCAACAAGCATTAAAGGTAGACTAATGTGGTATGGACATATCATACACATTAGTATAGACATGTGGCATAACAAATGATTTAATAACACATTGATACATGGCATGTTAATCGATGGTTTGGTTTTAATCATGTGAAAAAAGCCTTAATAAGGCATGGGATTACGTGGAAATGGAAGGATATGAATAAACCCTTCAAATGTAATGTTTTGTTTTAAAAACATGTAATCTTCTACCAAGGCCACATTTGGGCTAATTAAAGCCTATTGAAATTTTGTAAAATTCACACAATGGGATGAGGAAAGCCTATAATATAAACACTAATCCCATAAAATTTGGGAAAGGATAATTAAAAAGGTTAATTTAAAGCCTTAGATGTTGTAACCACACAAAGTGATGAGAAATGGGATATTTTAAAGCCTTAAGACTTTGTAAATTAAATTCCTACCTTGGTAAAGGGGGATAAACATAAGCATGAACTTAGGGGATAAATCAAAACCCCATAAAATTTGTACAGGGGATAATTCTAAATCCCATTAAAATTATAAAGGGATTATTATCACACCCACTATATGTGGAGCCTCCACAATATATAGAGGGGTGAGGGGTCATTGGAAAAATCATTAAAAATTATTTTAAATTCTCAAATCACTCATTAGAGGAGAACAAGAAGTGAAAAAGAGTTCATCAGAAGTAACTCAGTATGGAGTGGAGAATTTGTGGAACCCATATTTTGATGGACTTTCTCAAGTCAAGATGATTGATTGGTAGCCCATTGTAGGAGCACATTGTGATGTAATAATTAAATTTCTTTTGACATCATTTATATATTGGTTCATGTTTTATTGAACCTAGAGATGTAACCCCTAAAAAGGTGAAATTCGTTATCTAGTGCAAGTGTATTATGTGTATTTGAACATTTGATTCTTATTATTTTTAACCATTAAATTGTTGTTTTTAAATTAATATGCCAATTTTCATGTAATTTTATAGGAAATTGAGAAATTTTTCCTTGTCCATAAAAATGAAGTAATTTTTTTAAAATTTTCAAGTGCCATTTTCAAATCAAGTTTTAATTAATGAGTATCCATTTTTAAATAGTTTTTAAAGTGGGGTCACTTACTATTTATGGATCAGATTCAAACTAATTTTATTTCCTTCTTATCTATCGTGGAATAAATCTTGAAACTATGGAATCTCTACCTTTCATGCCCACTTAACCACATAATGTATTCCTTGTTAATAGAGAGTCTAAGACCCAACATATTGTAATTAAAAATCAAAACCTACTATGTAATTATGTCAGCCATGACAAAATAAGATGATTTATCTCCACCTTATGAGCCTTCTTTTAGGTTTTTTTCCAGTTACACAACTAAAACCACTTCTAAATCTAAAATTCACTCATTTAATTTGTCTTGGATAAAACCTATTCCACTTTATCCCTTAATTAATGATTATGTTAATTAACCAAAAAATTCTTTCATATCATTAGTAATAATCCATTTATGTCATCCACCCTATGGTGGTCAAAAACATTAGTAGTCTCTATCACTCTACCATTTAATGTTTAACTAATCATGATAAAAAAATAAACTTTCATGATATAAGTCATAAATTTCATGCCTTTTCTCCTTACTTACAAAACCATTACCCAAAAAATCAAAGACACAATTACCCAGGCACCCCAATGATGTGATTATGAAAGTAAATTAAAGACATGGGTTACGAGACTATCAAATAAAATATAGGGATATAAAATAACCAAAATGATCACAAATAGTATGAATAACATACCTAAGCATTCCCAGAAGGTGCGGGGAGGCAAATAGAAGGCGCCCTCCCACAAGGGGGAAGAGAAGGATGGAAGGTAAATGGAAAATTGGTGGTGGAGACCCAAGAAGGAGGTAATAATCCTAGAGGGACAGTAGGAGAGGTAGAAATAAATGAAGAAACAAAATTTTACGCTGATAAAAAGATTGGAATATCTACCAGTACTACCCAACAGGATTACTCTCTTGCTGTGGTGGGGCAGAAGACTGAAAAGGAGAAAGAGAAAGAACATTTAAACAAGGAAAAATTCTCAGAAGAGCTGAAGGCAGAGTACTCTGAATAAAAGAAGTGGTCCTCTCTATTTGGCAAGAAACCCAATGAAAAACTTCTATTCCCGCCAGTTATTACAAAATCTTGCTGGGAGAAAGGTGAGTTTCAAGTTTTTATCCCAGATTCTTTAATAGATTTTTCTGTGTCTTATTTGGAATTCACCCTAGTGGGTAAATTTTTAGGGGCAAGACCAGATATAGAATCCCTTACTAAAATGGTTAAAATAAAATGGGTCATTCGAGGAGAGGTCGAAATGGCTCCAATGTTGAATGTTTTTTTCTTGTTTAATTTCAACTATAAAGAGGACATGAAGATGGTTCTATGTGGAGGACCGTGGTCTTTTGGCAAATGTTCTTTAACTATTAAAAAATGGGAACCTAACATGGATCTTTCAGATTATTTCTTCTTAAACACTCCCATTTGGGTAAGACTTCATGGCCTCCCTCTTGAGTTTTGGCACGAGGACATTTTTAAAGGTATAGCCAGCTCTTTTGGTGAACTAGTGGCTTTGGATAATGCAACGGCTACCAGATCCAAACTTCAACAAGCCAGACTATATGTTAAAGTTGCAGATTTGAATAATCTCCAAGAAAAAGTGGATTTAATTTCTAAGCATGGCAAAAAAACTCAAAGGTTTGTTTTTGAAGATCTGCCCAATTCATGCTATGTTTGTAAAAAATAGGGGCATTGGGCCAAAAACTATCCTTACAAAAGAAAAAATTATTCAAGCAATGTTTTGGATGACAGAAAGACCAAGGTTTAGCACAAGAAAGTATGGATACCCAAAGAAAATAATCTACAAGAACTAAAGAACAATGAAGATAATAAAGTCCTACATGCCGAGGAGGAGAAAGAGATTTCTAATGAAGATCCCAAAGTTCCACAATTAGAGGCAGATGAAGAGTTTGCTGATGAGAATGAAAATTCTAAGCAAGAAGGTAAAGGGCTACAATTAGAAACCACAATTCTTGAACAAAGAATGGTCGATTTGATAGATTTATCAAAACAAATTGTGGGCTGTCAAAAGATGGAAGACCAATGGGGAGATGTAGAAGACATAACTGAGTGGGAGAAAGGAAATTTTGTGGATAGAACTAAAAATAAATTAGAGAAAGGAGAACCTCTTGATTCTCAGTCCAGGGAGATTCAGGCTGAGAATGCTCCCCCTCTGAAGGAGCTAAACGTAAATGATAAAGGAGAAAACATAAAGCACTTTCTAAACCAAAGAAAAGTACTGATAAAAAAGACCATTACAAAGGGTGTTGAAACAAGAAGCAGCAAAAAAGACCAAAAAATGAAGGTGATACATCCGGTTTCTACAACGGATAAATCTGGAAAAGGAGACAGATAGTTTTTAAAAGTGAAACTGGATGTTGGCTCTCTTGACAGACCGGGAAGAAGATCTGCAAAGAAAAATAGAGAGCTAGAAAGTAAGCAAAATATTGCTGATGGTAGGCAGGCAACTATTCTGGACTTTACCCCTCAAAAATAGTTAGAAAATCTTTCTTTGGAATGTTAGGGGGCGGAATATAAAATGAATAATGATGCTGCCCCTATTTTTTCCTATTTTTGCTGCTAGTTTTTAGTAGGCTTAAGGACTACTGATCCTGGTGTTTGTAATTGCTCTATCTTTTTATCCTGTCATAGGGTTTCGGGGCCCCTTCAAAACCTGTTTTTACCTCAATCTAAAACATACCTAAGAATAGACAAACATCAAACACAATGAAAAAAACACCTATGAAATAAATATCAAAAATAAATGTAATCCAAGAAACTAATTATCAATCAGTACTATGTGTGTGAGTGTTCTCATATCACTCTCTCTGCCCCTAACTATCATGATCTACCACCTTATCCCCTATGATGTTCTCCTTTAGGATTCCATTATGAGAGAAGGACTGAACTATCATGCATCCACCTCAACTATGGAAAAAGGGTAGTTATCTCATTATGTATATATCAATACAGATTAAAATAACTAACTTGTAATTAATTCATTAGATGTAACCATAACATCATAATTAGTATAAAAATAATCAACACAATTCATCAATTTTTTGTAACTAAAATATTATTATAAGTACATATTAAGATATCATAATTTAAGATATATTAATTATATTAATGTTAAACTCAAAAATCCATAGTAACCAATAGTAACATCAAATCATTAATGTCACAATATTTTTCCATTAGGTCAAAATGGAATATAACATCATTCCCCTCTTGGAAAATTCATTGTCTTGATGATGTTATTAAAATAAAAAATAAAAAATGTTATCAGTTCAACATATTTAATCAAAATAAATGTTGAAACATTCTATATAATTCCTCATAATCTTCTGAAGTGGCATTATCTTCATAATATTGGTCCCATTGGACCTCATATTGAGACACTTCTCTATTATTCAAGTTAAGCTTATGTGTATTGAGTATTATGAAAGGATTTATTGTTACCACTCTTATATCTAATACTTATAATTAATTCCAATCAAGAACATGTGAAGGATCAACCATATTTATTCAAATAATACATGAAAAAAAATTATGAATTTGAAAAAGTGTTGGCGGAAAAGTAAGTTTATATGCAACATGGTTTATCACTTCTAGAACCTCATAACCTACATATCTACGTGCTAGTTTATTTGATTTTCTAAATTTAATTGAAATATTTTGGGGTTTAACTCATAAAAAAACCTATAGCTAAAAATTACCTTTCTATCCTTTTTAAGTAAGCATAATTTTTTCTCCTACCATTGGCTTCAACCAATCTTTTCTAAATCAGCCTTACCTATTCTTCCATTTCATCAATAATTTTATACATTTTATACCATATAAAGATTTAAATGATGCCATTTTTAGAGTTAAATGGAGACAATTATTATAATGAGACTTAACTATTAGAATATATTATTCCCACTTGTATTGTTGGTCCATATAATACATTATTAGTAAATCTCTTAAAAATTAGTTTAATCTTTATATCTATTCATATTTTTTCTAGATGATAGGTTGTACTGAAGTTGAGTTGTGTTCCCAAGGATGCATAAAGAGTTTACAAAAATATATAGGTCATATGATTATCCCTATCATAAAAAAATTTCTCTATAACTCCATTCAATTTAAAAATTTATTAAACAATCCATTTCACTAAATCTAGTGCTTCATCTATTAAATTTCCTAGTATAAAATGTTCCAACTTTTTGAGCTTGTCATTATTATCAAAATCATATCATGTTTGTTTCTAGACATTGGTAGTCCTAAATAGATTCCATGCTGATTACTTTCCACTTATATTATGGAATGCCATGTGGGTATAAAAATCCAAAAGGATGAACATGGTTTAACTTTACCTTTTGACATTATAAACACTTTGATAAAAAGTTAGATGCATCTTTCTTAATTACTTTCCTTAAATATGATGGATTAGATTATTCCATTATTTTGTTTATCCCAGGGTGACTAGAATATGGATCATTATGACGTTATTTAAGTTGATTTAACTTTTTTGGGAATATTGAAGTCATATTCCTAATTTAGTTAAGGGTCTGAGCTAATTAAATTAGTAAATAATATTTCAATAATTAAGCTACTAATTTGTATAATTTAATTTTAATTTGAAGATTTATAAAAATAGTAATAAATGTGGAGAAAATAAGACTTCGGTAGAAAAAAATTGAGACTACTAAGATAGTGTCTAAAATTTTCTATGCAGGACGAGGACAATATCGCAAATTAGGATTTGGCATTCATTTTATCAAAGGATATGAGCACCAAAATAGGATACCCTAGGGTCTGGCACTATAGTCCTCTTCTACCACTATTGTATAGGAGACTTGAACTTTTTGAATTTTGTTTATTGTCTTTGTGTGAGCATGCCTATTAAATTTTAGATAGTGGATGTCTATAGAACTCCCTATAGAGATAATTTAGTATTTAAACCCTAGACTCCATGATACTTTGACAAAATTTGAGAAAGAATGGGGGTTAGTGTGTGTAACATACACTAAACATGTATTCATACCCCTTGTTTGGTCACACTACCTACATACCAATACTCCAAAGAGGGATCAAGCCATATGTAGTTCTCTCACTTGATGTGCTTTGTGCAATTATGTATATGAAGATGAAAAATGTTAAAACTAGATATACTTGACATGGATAAGGACTAGTGTAAGGATTTAGATGTGATTTTAGCTATATTGGATGGTTGTATGAAAATAATAAGGAGGTTTTCCTTAATGGTCTTACTTGTATTCTTGTTTGATTTATGATATTTGCCAACCCCTTCTAAATGAACTTTGAATGGGATTTTATATGGATCTATTGGTCACAAGTTGAATGCATTTGCATTAGGTTGACTGAAAGGAGGATAAGAACCATAAATAAATGACCATTGGTGGTAAAAATGCACTTGGATAGGATCACCAAAAATAGACACCCTAGGGTCTGGTGTTATAGTCTAAGTTGGGTGTTATTAACTTGAAGGAATGGGACCCAAGGGGATGGAATCATCACTAGAAATGCTACCTGGAGGAGGTGTAATCACTATTTGGAAGGCTATAAATGATTATGAATCAATGAAAAGATGCCTATAATGGTTATGAGAGAAAGAAAGAGGGACCTATGGGTTGGGTGTCACAATCCACACTCAAGTTACCAATTTTCACATATTATATGACTACATTTGCCCCCCCCCCTTTATTTTAGTGATGCAACAAAGAAAAAAACTAGGATAAAGGAAAACTAGAAAGCATACTTGAACTTACCTAAAAGGGTGAATCCCATGAAGTTATGTGATGGTGGGTGTGTGTAGAGAGAGCACATTGTGAAGTGTAAATATACAAGATAAAATAAAGAGTGGACCATTTCTTACTAGATACACTATATCTAAAATAAGAATATACAAAGTTGGGTAAGAGAGAGATGAAGAGAAAGGATTAAATACACCTCATCAGGAATGAAACCAACACAAAATCTATGATGATGCTAAGTGATGTTGGGTATGTGTTGAATCATGCTATACCAAGAGTAATATCATGAATGGAGCTAAGTGATCAATTCATTGAGAGTGGATTAAAAATTCAAAGGTTGGCTCTTTGGCTCCCTCATCACCCACTAAGTGTAGCTATGTGATCATGTGTGTGTTAGTTGATGTTTTGACTGTGCTCAATCCCTCTGAGTAGGTGGCTGATCAATATAAAGGCTAGCTAGTCCTTTGAATCCATCATTACCTCATGAAGTGAAGCTATAGACTTATATTGGTATGAATGTGTGTCATATAGGATGGCTCCTAAAGCCCATGAATAATTTGTAATATGATAATATGGTGTTGATAGATAAATGTGTACTAAAAACTAGGCCAATCTTGGCCAACTTGGAAAAGGTGGAGATTAGGCTTGTATGAAAGCCACTCTGAAACTAGGCAATAGGCTTACATGGAAGACACTCAAAAATGTGGAGGTTAGGCTTGTATGAGAGCCACTCTAAAATGATGCCAGCCACCTATAGATGGAGTAAGGTATGCAACTACTAAAAATGCCTAAGTAATATACTAAACTCAAAAAGAAAAGAAGTCAAATGTGTCATGCACATTACCCATAATCACTTGTGTCTAAAACATAGATTATGATCTAGAATTTGTACCATCTACCAAATCTACAACTAGAATTGAGAGCCATCATGCCACATCTAATAAAAACTATACTAAAATTGCTAAATGTAATCTGGTTTGTATGTGAGAAATCTATTATTAAACCTAATTTTTTAATCTATTTTTGGAAAAAAAATTTGTTTAGATAGGAGTGCCAAAAATGGACACCCTAGGGTATGGTGTTGTAGTCCAATCTTGGTGCTATTGTCTTAGGCTAATTATGATGACTGTTCTATAATTTTCACTATTTACTTGGTTAGTTCTACCTAGTTGATGTTTGGTTGCTATTTTGGGTGTTCTTAATGCATATTTTTTGACTGGTAGGAGATTTGATCTTTATGATAAAACCCATGTTTTTTCACCCTCTTCAGAGGGTAGGAATAAAGACCCTATAATTACTATCTTCACAAGAAAGATCCTTTTAAGTGTGTTATGCTATGAGAATACATGATATAGCAATGTTAATCAATAAGATATCTCAAGATATAGCATGGTTTGTAATGGAGATTATTAGATCGATAGGGGTATGCCTAGATAGATGTAATAATGTAATATTATGTACAATATAGTAAGCTAGAACTGGAAGTCTAGTTAATTGTTAGTTGTTAGTTGTCAAGGAGGGATGGAGTATGATGTCTATCATGACATCAAAAAAAGTAAGATAATGCATGATGTGGATCATGGAATTGTAAACTATTGAAAAGCAAATAAGAAACAAGCACACAAGGTAAGAAGCAAGAAGCATACAAGAGTGACCAAGGGGATAATCAAACAAGGTACATGGGCACATGTCACTCAAATTGAAAAGCAATCATACAAGGCATATTTAAATTCCATATACACATATAATTGAAACAATCAAGGTTGGAATGAAAGCCACAATTACATAGAAGATTATAGGTAAAAGACATTGGAAAATATTCTAAAGCACACACAAGAATAGAAGAAAAGGACATTGGTAAATATCCTAAGGCACATATAGGAGATAAAATAGGAAATAATAAATGTAATCACATCTAGCTACATAAATAAAGAAAGTAAAACATGTAATATACTGGTAATACAATCACATCTAACTAATCAAAGAAAGAAGTGAAAGTATGCAAGACATGTAGTACAAGACTAGGTATATGCTAAGAAATACATAAGTGATATATACTAGTGAGTGTTGATAGAGTAATCTATGTAAGATATTAAGTAATGTACATCAACATGATAACTAAAGTGTGTGGTGTAGGAATGACATAACCTGGATGGTGTATTCATGTAAAAATGCCCCTAATGGGTAGATATATCAATGTCTGTGTTTCAAATGTATTAATTAGGATGACCCCTCAATGGGCAGAGTTAAATAATTAAGGATCTAGAAGTCATTGCATACACTCAAAGGAAGATCAAGTGAAGCATGGTAATGTAGATAAATCAACAAATAATAGAATAGAACAAAAAATGTAAGTCTACCATTGTATTAGAAATGTAAATCATGGATGAAGCATATAACTAAAATGTTTTTATTATTTTTGAGTTATTTGAATGTTTTTAGATTTTGACATGTTTGAATGTTTTTGTATTTTGACATTTTTGAATGTTTTTGGTATTTTGGAATAAGCTATGTATAATCAATCATAAGAAGACTATATACAAGAAAAAACTAAGAAATAATGTACAAGTAATTTGAAATGAAGCTATATACAATCAAGATTGAGAAGAAATGATACTAATCGATGAGTCTCATGGGAGACTCCCTATCATGGTGTCCTATATCAAGGAAATGAATCATGCATGATCATGAATAATGATTTAAGGGCTAAGACTATAACTCTAAAACCTATGTATGTTGTAGATGCTCTAAAAGTTTTGAAGTAGAAACTGACTGTGGGGTACCCTTGTAACTCTAAGAAGTGGATGAAATTATATGTATCTTAGGGACCCATCTGGTAGTAGGAGAATCTATCTAAAAATATACTCTATATGTAGAGGCATGAGACCTCAATGATACTGCTCTAGGTGTGAACACTATAGCTAGAAGCTATCTAGAATTTTGAAACTATGGTTTCTCTAAAAGAAACCTCCATGGAAGTGTATGAACTCTTTATTCTAGTTATTGAGGCCTTAACTGTGTCTAAATCTAAACTAGGGGAAGAACTAAAATTGGTGAAGAAATTGAAACTAGTTGTGAAACTAAAACTAGTGACTATAACATAGTAGATAGCTTTGAAGTGGGGAGTGGTAACCCATATGGAAATCCACCAACTATAATAACCTAATTATCATGAATTAATTTCATGCATTAATGAACTATATAAGGTACTACTCAAAGTTTCTAAATCCATGGTTGACCAAGTAATATATCAAAAAATCTTACACTAGGAACAATAGTAAATGGTGTGACCACATGTGTTGGACTAACCTATAGAGGAAGTACAATCTCACCCAATGAACTCCATATGTGCCTATTTAAGTCATTGATAACTATGTCTATTGATGTAATATACTAATCTAAATATCTCAAATGATGAAATAATGTCATAGTGAACTTGTTCACACTAGATCCATTGTCTATGAGAACATTATGAATAGGATGATTATGAATGTAAGATATGATAAATATTGAATCATAATCTGAATCATCTTCAACTATCTCTTACTCTAAAAATGAGATCAAAGTTCTAGCTATAAATCTAGAATTATATACACCAGTCATATTTTTTAAAGGATGTAACTCAACTGAAGGTGCCTAATATGTAGCTGGTGGAGGATGTGCATGATATGCATGATGAACACCTAATGTATCCCTTGTCTCTTATTTATAATTTTTTGGGAAACGATCTTAGAATATTTTCAAATATTTATCCTATGTTTACTTTGCTTGACGAGGCTCAATTAAAGTGCCAATATTGATAACATTACCATCTACCAAATCTTGTATCTTATGTTTCAATATAATGCATCTATTTTTTATGTGGCCTGTTACCCTGTGAAAATTGCAAAATGCATATGATCATATCCCCATGGAAGAGGTTTTGTTCGATCAAATTCCTAAATAAGAGGGAGAAGAGATATGATATTACATTCAAAAAATAGCTATAAAACTTTGGCTAGAAATACTGATAGATTGTAAAAAGTTCATTGAAGAGGTGCTGATAAAACCACTCACTAAAGGGGATCTAAAGTCACATTGACTATTGTTTGATTCTGACTCTTGATATCATTGACCTTTACTTTGTATGGGACTTTTTTGTTACTCTTGGTTATTATTTTTTATATACTTGTGTACTTGAGTTTGACCATTGAAATTAGTTTGACTTCCCTTTTCTTTAGTGTATGACACATTTAGTGAAGGAAGAGAACCTTTTAAACATTATTGATTCATGCAAAGCTAGTAGGAGACTCTATTTTAATAGATCTTGTAACTCTTGATGGGACATGAGGGTAGTCATCTTAGCTAAGATAGTCTTATATCAAAGAGTATAATCTATGAGATGCTCATTTGACCTTTATTTCTATTGTACAACTTGGGCATAAGAAACCTTATCACTAATGCTAATGTTAAAATGAGCTAAGAACATATTAATTAAAGGATTAAATGCATTGATAAATTGATTGGTAGATTATACAACCATTTTAAAGCATAATATTTTAGACTCCATGAAAAAATCTTGGTTAGTAGCCAGTCATTTGGTGCATATTCTAAGCATGCTATTTGAAAATCTCTCAAATGTGTCTTTAGATCACCCTGGTTATCATATAGAGTGATCTTAATTTGAACAAAAACTTATAGAAATGGTGTAGAATCAATATGAAGTGCCAATGGTGGATGAATTAGAGAAAAATAATCCAAGGCCTATGTAGATCTAGAGGCACCTTGATTGAAATGTATCACCTTATATTGAAGAGGTTTTATCTCTTGCACAAGGGCTACTATATCCAGAGATAAAGATGTACTAGTTGTAGATAGAGGTGGCATAAAGGTAGGTTGGGATACTATAAGGGGTTATTGAGACATAGTTGCCCCATTAATGTCATTTGTAATTGGTTGTTTTGTAATCTGAGAAGATTGACCATTGTTCACTTTTTTTTGTTCCTCTTGTAGTACTTTAAGCATGTCATCTTGCATGTCAGGGTGTCTAATTAGGAGTTTTTGAAGTTCCATTCTATCAATTTCATCAAAACTAGTGTATTGGACCATTGTTAAAGTAGAAAAATAATTTGAAATTTTATTGAATTTTGTGTAATAATTTGAAATAAGCAAAGTGATATGGAAGGAAAATACTAAACATAGTCAATGTAATGTCCTAAAAATAATAAACTAGAAAGTGCATAAAAAGGATACGAATCTCACAAACATGTAAAGTGATACCTTAACAATAATGGGACCTACTATAAGTAGCTAAGATTTTGAAAAGAATTATTTTTAAAATTTATTAAGGACTTTTAAAATTTGAAGTGAATTTTTGATTTAAATATGCAAGTAAAAAATCAAAAAAGTATTGATTTGAAGGGACCTAATACATGCAACTAAGGTTTTGAAAATTATTATTTTTAAAATTTACTAAGTAATTTAAAATTTTAAAGTGAATTTATAATTTAAATATGAAAGCAAAAAATCATAAAAATATTAGAAAATTCTTGATTTGAAGGGACCTAGTGTATGCAACTAAGGTTTTGAAAAATATATGATTTTCAAAATTACTATGGAATTTTAAAAATTATAGTGAATTTTTTATTTAAATATGCAAGTAAAAAATTAGAAAAATATTTCTAAAATTAGAAATAAATTATTCTTAGGGTTTATAAGGTTTTTATATGCAAAAGGACCTAGTAAATTTCAACTAGGGTTTGGAAAAAAATATTTTTTAAATTACTAAGGTAATTTTAAAAATTTAAGTGTAGGATTATAATTTAAATATTTAGGAAAAATTATAAAAATATTGGGAAAAAATAGAAGGAATTTTCCCTAGGGTTTTTTAGGGTTTTTGTGCACAAACAAAGTAAATCAGGTTCACCAAATGATTTAATTTTTTTGGGAATATTGGAGTCATGCTCCTAATTTAGTTAAGTGTTTGAGATAGTTAAATTAGTAAATAATATTAAAATAATTAAGTTATTAATTTATATAATTTAATTTTAATTTAAACCTTTCTAAAAAAATAATAAATGTGGATAAAATAAGATAGCTAGAAATAGATTGAGATGACTGAGATAGGGTCTAAAATTTGATGTGTAAGACTGGGACAATGTCACAAATCAAGATTTGGAATTCATTTTATGAAATTATAGAAGCACCAAAATAGGACATCTTGGGGGCTAGTGATATAGTCTTATTTTATCATTATTGTCTAGGACACCTGAGCTTTTTAGGTTTTGTTTGTTGTCTCTCTTTGAGCCTACCTATGAAATTTTAGATGTTGGATGTCTATGGAACTCCTTGTAAATATGATTTAGTCTTCAAACCCTAGACTCCATGATTATTTGAAAAACTTTGAGAAAGAGGAGGGGTTAGTGTGTGTAAGATACACTAAACATGTATCCACAACCATTGTGTGGGCACAATGCCTACATACTAATACTTCAAAGAGGGATCAAGCCATATGTAGTTCTCCCACTTGATGTACTTTGTGAAATTGTGTATATGAAGATGTAAAATATTAAAACTAGGTGTGCTTGAGGTGGCTATGGACTAATGTAAGGATTTGGATGTGCTTGTAGCTATATTGGATGGATTTATGAAAAGAATAGTGAAGTTTTCCTCAATGGGTGTGCTTATATTCTTACTTAATTTATGGTAATTTTTAACCCCTTCTACATAAAATTTTAATGGGATTTTATAGGGATTTATTAGTCATGGGTTGAATGTATTTGCATTAGGTCGACAAGAAGGAAGATAGGAACTAGAAGGAAATAACCATTGGTGGTAAAATACACTTGGATAGGAACACTAGAAATGGAAACACTAGGGTTTGATGCTATATTCCAAGTTTGGTGATATTGTCCTAAAAGAAGGAGACCTAGGGGGATGGAATCGTCACTATAAATACTACCTATATGAGGTGGAATCATTTTTTAGAAGGCTAAAAATGATTGGGAATCAGTGAAAATATGCCTGTGAGGGTCATGAGATCAAGCAAGAGAGACTTATGGGTTGGGTGTCATAAGCCACACTCAGGTTACCAATTTTCACATTTTATATGACTACATAAGCATTATGAATCTCGAATCCTATATATCTACCATAGAGATCCTCCATTTTAATCTTAGGATCCCATTTTTATCAAAATGACATCCTTAATATCTTTGAATTGTAGATTTTTAAAAAAAATTTATTAACCTACTCATAGAATTCATCTTCTGGAGGGAGCTTCAAGGCCTAGCCTTGAAAGGTAATTTGAATAGAATTCATTATTGTTATATGCCTTATATAGATAAGGGTGTCTACTAATTTATTTTATTTTCCCTTTATGTAACCTATATCAAATTCATAATTTGATAAAAATCAATCCAATGCCTTTTACATGCGTTCGAATTGGGTTGAGTGAAGATATACTTAAGACCCAAGTTGTCAATCTTGAGATCAAAAGGTTTTCCTAATAGGTAATACCTATAAACCTATAAAGCATGCACTATGATAGATAATTCCAAATCATGTGGGTCATAATTTTCTTCATACAAATTAATATTATGATATTCATTAACTACCACTTTACTTTCTTATAATAATACTCCTCACAAACCATTCCTAGAAGCATCTCTTACCATAACAAAATGGACATTTAGATCAAGAACACATAGCATGGAACATATGTGAGCCTTTTATTCAAAAAATTTAGAATCTTCTCCACATTTTTTTAATAGGAAAAACTACTCTTTACATTACAAATAGGTGCTGAGGTTAGCTATATTGGAAAATTTAGGCACAAACTTTCTATAATACCCTACTAGACCCATAAATATATGCACATCATGAACATTATTAGGTGATATTCACTCCATTATGGTTATTATTTTTTATGTATCTACATTAATTCCTAGCTAAAATAATATGCTTCAAATATTGCACTTAATTCTAAAAAAATCACATTTTGATAGTTTCCCATAGATTTATGATTTTTTAGGCACTGTAAAACTAATTAAAGGTGTTGTAATTGTTTGTAGTCATCATTAAAATATATTAAAATTTATTCTAATATTACAATTAAAAACTAATATAGATAATACCTTAAAAAATTATTCATAAGATTCAAGAAATATGTGGGAGCATTAGTTAGCCCAAAAGTTAGGACTATAAACTCATATTGATTGTACCTAGTCTAGAAAGCAGTATTGGGGATATCTTCCTCTTTGAATCTCAATTGATGTTACCCTAATCTAAGGTAAATTTTATAAAATATCATTCATCCATGCATTTTATTGAAAATGTCATAAATATGGGTTAAGGGATATATATTCTTAATAAATTACTTATTCAATATTTTGTAGTTTATGCATAAATGAAGAGTCCCATGTTTATTTTTGAAAATTACTACATGTGGTCTCCAATATAATGCATTGGGACATGTTAATTATTTGTAAATAATTTTTTAAGTTTTACTTTTAATTACATAATCTCAATTGTATTCATTTTGTATGGTGTTTTAGATTGAGGCTTAGATCCTAGAATGTTATAAATTTTGAACTCAAATTCCATTTTGGTAGGTAGTCTAGCTAAATCTTCTAGAAACACATCTCAATAATCCTATAAAGTGGATAATACTTAATGGTAGGTTCCTTAATTTCTCCTACCTCATCTATATTTACCATAAAAATATCACAA
>JARHVA010004031.1:457500-585000 GCA_037957365.1 Torreya grandis
TTGAATAAGAAGTGTATACATTAGAAGGAATTTTTATGCATGATGTATTATTATATTTTCTTAATGTTGGATTTATTCAATCTTATATAAAAGGTAAGAAGTAATAGGGTGCATTCATGGTATAAAAATCTTGATAGTATTTAGATACAACATGATGGTTTATTTTGGTCATTTCAATACTCATTTTTTAGGGTTAATGAAAATATATTTTCCCAAATGTCATTATTATCTATGGTTTTAATGATGTAGGAATTATGGGAATTTTTTTATCATATGACCTAGGTTACATGTTTCACTATGAGTAAGAACTTATAAATTAAATATACACAAGGATTTACACTTTTGCACAATTTTTATGTTGTTCTAATTTAGTTTTGGGGTAAGATGATTGCCATGATTTTTTAATAATGGATTTAGTTGAGTTATATGCTCACACCAGTTATTTATACTTAATAATAGGATGAGGTATTGGAATACACTAGAACATTTTTATTAAAAACTCCTTTTCAAATAATATTTACTTATATATTTTTATATTCTTAATTTTTGATCTATTATTTCTAGAATGCTTACCTTGATGGAAAGTAGCAATGCCAACTTAGTGTTGAATTCACTTATTGAAATATTTTAGTTTTAGTGGTAAGTGGATAATGAAAATCTCTTTTGACATATTGATTATACTCTGAAGTGTTGTTCTATGATTTATATACCTTGTTATACATGTTTTAATGTTTTGATTATTAATGTATGTGATCCAAAATAGTTTATTTAAAAGATTAGGTATAATGAAGTACTTTGTGTGTAGACACAATATTTTTTAACTTATCATTTAATGTTTATTTATATATTATAGGAACTTATGGAGTCTCAATGTCTCTAATTGCATGCATTAAAGGGTGCACTAAAAAATAGGTCAGTGGACCTTTGATGCTTTGTAGGATTGTTATTTCTTATACTAATACCTGAAACCAATACAAGTTAATTTAATTTAAGTCCCTAAGTAATTAAAAAACCCAATTATACACTCTTCTAATCTATTCACCTTTATAAATAGTCCCTGCCTAAGCATATACCCCTTTTCTTCATTTTTGACCTACATTAGCTTGGTTGATCTTGTTGGGAATTCAACACATGTTATGGAACTCCATCAGCCCATATAACCTATTTTGCAGCCTAACTACTCTATTTCCCACCAAAGAAGATTGACATAGCTAAACTTATTAGAGAAATTCCTAAGATAATTTAGGGTCAATCCTTGGATATAAATACCCCCTTCACTTCATTTATAAATATACGATCATTCATATACATGTCATTTCAGTTTACAAATCTAATTATACTATCATTTGAGGATTTCATTACTTAAGGTTTTACATTGGAGTAGTAGCATTCATCTTGTAAAGGTCTTGGATAGATAGGAAAAGTCTTGTAGACTAGATCTAATCTATCCTTATGATCCTTACAAACCTCAAAAACCACTTGTAAAACAACATTGGCTAAGGGAGAGATAGAAACACAATAGGTTCACTCCAAGAAGGTAAGTATTTCTAGGTATTCATTTTGATAAATAGATATTACATAACTAATGGATTAAATTATATATCTCCTTGATTAGATTACTTATATATTATCTTGAATGGAATTATCTTTGCTTTTTATAATTTTATTGTATTCTCCCCTTTATGCTACAAGCCTTGGTGAGAACTATATTAGGTTGTATGTTTATTTACTAGATTAGCTTGTATGTTTATTTAGTAGATTAGCTAATTTATTTTCATTAAATATATGACCTAACTAGGGTTATTTTATAATGATATTTGGCTATAGGCCTTGAAAACCTATCTTTTGGTATTATGTAGTAAGTGATCCTTAATTAGGTTTAATGGATCCATAATTAGTTATGAAACTAATATAATATAGTATTTATAGCATATTATTAGTTGATTACTTTCTACAAGCTTGGATATTACTGAGTAGGATAAGTTGTAGATATATCTTATTTCACTTTCATACATTCTAATGAACCCCATGTGAATCCAACCCTTGCAATTTTTATTTTTCATTTATAGTCAATTGGATTGAGCCTATCAATCCAATTCTGTATTATGTGCATAGGTTTTTCAACTTCATTGATCCTATCAACCTAGTTCTACTTTTTATGTGTAGTTTTTCAACATCATCAGCTTGTCAACCTAGTTCTACTTTCTATGTGCATGTCTTCAACTTCATCAAGCATATCAACCCAGTTATACTTTATAGTTTTAGGGTTTCTAATCTCACCCAAATATATTGAATAGATAGATTTAGTTCTTTTTTCTCCTTTTTATGACTAACTAAATTTACTTATTTAGTTCTATTCATTTTTGTATTTCATTTTCATGTAACTACATTGATTTTATCAATATAGATCTAATTTCCTATTTTTTTACCAAAATTAGTTAAATTAGATCGATTGATTTGATTATGTTCAATAATAATACTTTATACCTTTATAATATCAAAAAATCACCTAAAAAACCTAGTTAAATAATAATTCAAAATCCTCAAGAAAAGCTACTACATCAATCTAGTCGATCTTTCCTATCTATTAGATTTACTCTAAATAGTATATTTCTAGTTTTTTTATTTTTAAGCAAATTTTGTTTACCCTCCTTTTAGTTAAAATTAAAATTATATATAATTTTTATCGGTTCTTCAATTCTATAAAATTTTACCTATATAATCAACTATATCGACTGGATCAATCTAGTTCTATGCCTATTTTTGGCCAAGAAAACTAATTTGGCCTACTTGAATTTTTTAATTTTATCCTATATTTTTAATAAACTAATTTGATAAAATTTATTTAATTCTATTTTGTTTGTCCATCTTGATTGATTTGCTCGATCTTATTATGTGTGTTTCACTTTCTAGCTTAAGTAAATGAAATTAACCTATATTTGATAGTAATAATAATCACTTTACTTTTTAATTGGATAATTGTCTATTTACTTTCATAAAATACAACTTGTATTTCAAAATATTGATTTTTTCCTTTAATTTTCATTTTATTTGGATTTCCTTAGAAACTATACTGATAGTTTTAAAACTACCTAGTTATTGTCCCAAAGGGCTACACAATATTCTATTTACAGTCCTTGTATATCACTTGTAGATATTGTGGCATGAGGGGATTAACCCAATAATCATATCCATAGTATAGAGATAAACATAATCTTTAGTTTATACATACCTCATGGTATTTAATAAATACTTAGGATTTCCCTTTATAATGAATCTTAGAAATCTAACCATCAGTTTGATTGTGTGGTGCATCGATTATCAGTTAGTTTGAAGAAGTTACTTCTAACTTACCCTTGAAACTAGATTTAGTGGACTATGGGAATGACACTTCCTCCATAGTTAGTGATCTAAAAATTGGGCTAACACTATCCAATAGAAAATAAATTATCTTTGGAAGCCTACATTATTAATCATATCCTTTAGTACAACTTCCTAAAATTATTTTTGAATAATTAATTTGCACCTAAATTACATTGTTATTGCTTGTTTGTTATTAAATGTTGTATTACAAACCATATTATTTATCTTTGATACAAGTTCTATGTTATGTGTTTCAACTAGATTGACCAACTTGACCTAGTTTTTTTGTCTTTAAGCCTTATTTTTATATTTGAAACTAAATCATCTAGATTTACACCATTTAAAATATTTACTATATAACAAAACTAGATCGACTAGCTTGAGCTAGTATTCTCATAAACTATTGTATTTTCCTAATTTTCTAACTAGATTGAATAGCTCAACCTAGTTAGTTTATATATAGTTCTATTTTCCTACATGTAGATTGACTATCTAGACATAGTCTAATTCCATATTTTTTGGTTATCTAATTTTCACATAGTCTAATTCTATATTTTTTATTATCTGATCTACCTAACTAAATCAACTAACTCAATTTAGTATCTGGTGGCTGACATATTTTATCTTTAACCTAGCCTTTCTCCTATTCAAAAACCAATTACATCATCTAAACTAATTATGTATCTTTTGGCCAACCTAGTTCAATATTAGATTATGTGATCTTTTTCTATTCAAAACCCAACTACATAGACCTGGTTGACTTTATACCTTCTATTCGATAAGTTCATTTTCTAACCCAAATATTATTTGAATGATCTAGTCCAATTAGTGGCTAATTTAATTTTATTCCTAATCTTTTTTACTAAAAACATAATTCCACATTATTATATTTTTTCCCATTTTATTTAGCATCATCAAATCATCTATCAAATATTCCTTGATAACCTTAACCCATTGAATACAACTTGGTTCAAATTACCCAAAGTGATGATATATCTAACCCATTTCACAGTTATATTGATAATACCCTATCTAAATTTAATTATTATACCATTGGAGAAATATATAATAACATAAAAATACTCCTTCAATTAATCATCCCATAAGAAACATTCATATCCTTAACCTTGGAAATGTTCCTTCATCTAACACTAACAATCAAACCCTTCCACCACCTCTTAACATAAGCAACCAGAATACACTAATTGATACCACTCAAATTCTTGCTCAAATGGTTCAACAAATGAATGTTATGAAAACATCCAAATACTCCCAAATGATGAAAATGAAACATCACATATTAAAAATGACCAATCGACCTCTTCTTATCATGCTTCAAAATAACCTAAATTATATTCATCCTCCTCTTAGAGATGCCAATGGAAATATCATTCCTCAACCTCTTATGAATAGAAATATGCTTCAAAACCTTTAAAATGAAAATTTATATCCTTTCATAATATCCATTGATATTGTAAATATATCTCCAACCATTAAATATGATGGAACTAAAGACCCTGCATCTTTCCTTAAAGCATATGGTAATCTCTACAAGGAATGGGTCAAAACCAATACTTTTTCCACTACCAAAATTTTATTCAAAACATTCAAAAGAGATTTTTTAGAATGGTATAATAAATTTACTCAAAATTATTTCTCATTATTAAAAGCTTTTTTCAATGTTTTGGTTAAATAATTTTAATAAAATGATCTACCATAAAATTATCTTAGTCATTTTATAAATGTTAAGAAATTACCTTTGAAATCAACACATGTTTTCATCAAATGGTGGAAATCATTAGCTCATAAAATGGATAATAACATGACTAGTTATAATATCTTTGAATTAGTTATCATTTCCTTAACACCTTCCTTTTAATACAAGGTTTGAATTTTTTTCCATTAACTTTTAATGAAGCCTTTGATTAAGCTAAAAGACACAATTTCCTTATGAAACAATTTGATCCAACCCATATCTAAACCAAGGAATAGTTACAAAATTTAAATAATGTAGTTATAAGTGATAATCCTCAAATGAAATTAGGAGTAGTAAAAATATATAATCAAATTGCTTCTTACCCACCATTAATGGTACTATTAGCAACTCAAGTTGCACCCTAATGAGGTAGATTACTTAGATCTCTTTCAAACCTGGACTAAAATTATATTAGTCTATAGGATATGGCATACTTGTACTTAGATAAAACTTATATATTATGAGGATATATCATCTGATATAACTACTTTAAATCTTTTTCCTAAAATCTATTTACTTTTGGGGTGAAAATAATTAGAAAGGAAACTGAAAGGGAAAGCCTATAATAGTGATGGTGATGCACCTATTATTGAAAGATGATTTGTAAACCTTGTCCTTGAGCACACTTATGATTCAAAAATGAATATATTTTCAACCATAATTTATTAATACAATACTAAACATGAGTGTTTTAGATGAAGGTTAGATAGAAGATCTACAACTTGAAGGTAGAGGAATGAAGGTCTGTAAAGACATTACACACTAACACTCTTTAGCATAATTTCTATCCTATAACACTTCATGTGACCTATAAAGGATGACAACATAGCAATAGGTGAAGGAGAGGAAGGAGAGGACTTGAAAAATAAGATAAATATCACACTTATTTGCAAATAAACAATCAAGAAACACAATAAAAACCATGAAAAATTCTACAATAATGTTTTTTTCTCATTAACTCAAGGTGTAAGTTATAGTTTTAGCATATTTTTTGTATACCAGGATAAGGGATCCCAAAAATAAGACATAAGGCATATACATATACATATATATATATATATATATATATATATATATATATATATATATATATATATATATATATATATATATATATAGGTGATAAAAATGAACATGGAATATAGTATAATACAATAAAATGAATTCATCCTTAACTCAAGTGTCACTTTAGTTAAAAATAGCTACAAATAGTCCTCAAGAAGTCTCTTCATGATTGGTGCTCTTGTATGACCTTGTGCATTGAAATGAGGTACTTGAAGTTGTAGTTAAATTATTTAAAATAATATAAAAGTATGACACAAATTATATTTTTTAGATAAATCCTATATCTCACCACTTAAGGGTGATTTAACTCATGTATTGACACTCAAGATGAGTTATGCATGTGATTGGTAGTTGAAGACCAGTCATGCATGGAATTTCCACTTGAAGACTAGATATACAAGTGATTAAAACTCAAAGGTTATTTATGTGTAATTATTATTATTTATTCATTTATTATCACTTAATTTAATATTTTTAGTAGTCTTCTATGCCATCTTTAACTTCAATTGATTGACCAAGTAGGTTTACTAGGCCAATTAGGCCTAGTAGCCTAACTGTTTATACTTGATGACTTTAAAAACCTATAAGAAAATTTATAAACCTATATATAAGTGATTTTTAGGCCTTTAAAAACCTACCATATCATGAAATATTTCCTCTTGGGAAGGAAACACCTACAAATCTGTCAAACTAGGTGACTAGGTCTCCTTGTCCTTCACTCTTATAGACTAGATATTTAAAGTGAACTCATAGGGGAATTTATAGGCATGATTTTTATCATATGATGAGTCAAAGAGGTATAAAAAGTGTCAATATTAACTCTCTAATTATTTTTACTTTTTAAAACTACCTTTTACCTCTCTTTCTACACTTTTTCCTCTCAAAATCCTATTTTCTAATAGGTCCATAAACCATCCATACAAAAAAATTCCATAGACATAAATATCTTAGAGTGTAATATATTATATAGGTGTTAGTAATTTTATTTCAATTTTTTTGGGTGCCTTTTCCTTAAAATATTCTCAATAAGGTCTATAGTAGCATTTTGGGAGGGTTTAAGAGTACTTAGGACTCTCAATGATGATTTATAAATCTTGAGCATTGAATGCCTAAATCAATGGCACAAAACATTAGTATATTAAGACCTCTACATCTCCTAAATTATTATCCTCTTATGAAATATATCCATAACATGGTGAGCATGTGAAGTCACCTCTCTGAGTATAAAATACACTCTTTAAGCATGTTTGGTATTCTTAGGCCTCAATGACTAGACATTCTACCTCCTTTATGACTCAAATTTGACATACACCTCTCTTAAAACCTAATGATGATGTTAATGAAGATCTAAAGTGCATTCATGACCTTACTTACCCTCTGATACCCCCTCTTGATGACATTGTCTCATGAAACCAATAACTAAGGATATATATAAGTAGGGTTCTTTAAGATTCTTGACCTCATTATGAGATTTATCAGAGGATCTTCCTAAAAAAAATTAATGAAAAAAAATAAAATAGTAGATAAATTTACTAAAAATGTATGAAATAATATATTTTTATGATTAGCAAAAACACCAAAGGAATTATATTTATCACAAGCCACTTCGAGGGGGCAACCTTCTTTGAGCAAGCTCAATACAATAAATTTGTGGATGCCTTCAGTGGACTCAACACTTATATACTAAGTCTAATATAAGAAACTATTATTTCTCATTAATGTGGGATAAAAAAAATTTCTCATGATATTACTTACAAAGCATATACATCCATAGCAGCCAATATACTAACAAAGTAAAGAGAAGCGGTAGCACGGGCTCCTAACATCCCCTCCCTCTTAGAAAAAGCTTTGTCCTCAAAGACTTGGATGTGGGAATTGGTGTTAAATTTTAATTAGTGGTTCCCATGTTGCATCCTTTGGTTGTCTTCCATGCCATTTAATTAAAATCTCTATGATGGAGTAGGAGCAAAGTTGGCATGTGCATCTATCCAAGATTGCCTCCAACTCAAGAAGAATGGATCCTTCATTATCAAGTTTTGGTAAAATAGTTTTCACTCTGATGTTTGTACTAATAAATTTATCCAAACAAGAGACATGAAATACTAGGAGAACTCGAGAATTAGGTGGGAGCTCCAACTTATAAGAAACTGACCCAATCTTCTAGATAATATTATAGGGCCCATAGAACTTGGGATCTATCTTATGATGCCCTTTGAGTTTTAGGGAAGATTACTTGTATGGATTTATGAAAATAAAACCCATATCACCAACTTGAAAATTTCACTTGGAATGATGTTGATCAACCTATTATTTCATTCTATTTTGTGCCATATGAAGATGTCCTACAAGGTGCTGAGGATCTGATCCTAGGTTCAAAGAATCATATCAATTGGTTAAACTAGTGAACTATTAGGGATGTATAGAAGGAACACTAGTGGTGCTTAACCATAGACTACTTCATATGGAGTCATATTAGTTGAATTTATGTAAGAGGTATTGTACCACCATTCAGTGAGATGGTGCCACTTTACCCACTAATGTTGTTGTTCTAAGGTGAATAAACAAAGGAAAGTTTCCAAGTATTTGTTGACAATTTCAATTTGACCATCTGTTAATGGATGATACCTAAAACTTATCTTCAGTTAGGTATCAATGCATCAAAATAGTTCTATCTAAAAATGGCTAGTGAATGTTGCATTATGATCTGAGATAATGGATGAAGGAATGCCATGAAGACAAAAAATCTGGTCTAAGAAAATTTATGCAATTGTGGAAGCAATATAAGTATGGCTAAGGGCACAAAAATGATTATATTTATAAAGGCAATCAACAACAACCAAGATCACTATTTTTCCTCTAGATTTAGGGAACCACTTAATGAAATCCATATAAATGTTTATCCAAATCCTAGTAGGGATGGGCAAGGGTTTGATAAACCTAGAAATGAGTGTTGTTTAACCCTTGTGTTGATAGGTATCACATTCAACCACCATTTATTGAATTGAATTTTTCATTCCCTTAAAAAAGAAGTTTCATTTTTCCCACTCATAAGTTGTGATAAACCCCAAGTGCCTTGTAGATAGAGAAGCATGGAGTTCATAGAATACAACCTACTAAATATTTATGCTCTATGGAAGCACTAGATGGCCCTTGTATTGTAGAGAAGCACCATCCCAAGAATAATATGGTATAGTAAAGGGGTTAGAGGTAAAATGTTGAATGATTTGAGATAATGATGAGTCATTAACATACCCATGTTGTACAACATCCAACCAATTCAAAATGGGAATAGAAATAGCTAAATTGGAAGTTTAGTCTAACAATGTGAGAGATAGAGCATCAGCCATAATATTGTCCTTACCCTTATTATATGTGATATCATAGTCATATCCCATAATTTTATTGACCCATTCCTATTGTGATGGGTCATAAACCAATTATTCTAGGAAATATTTTAAACTCTAGTGATCATTTTTGATGCAAAAAAGATTCCTCAATAGGTATGGCCAACACTTCTGTACTGCATGCAAAATGGCCATCATTTCCTTCTCATAATTAGAGAGTACAAATTTTTTTCTAGAAAGGTATTTTTTGGTGAATGCCATATGTTGACATGGTTTACTTATATAATCATTTATACATGCATGTTTCTATGACTAGTAATCATGTTATAACATTGAGTATAACTTTAATAATTATAAGTCTAGCAAATTAGTCAAATGTTAATATAATATAGAAAATATCTAAACTTGCATAATTATAACAAATATCCTTTTGTATATCAACTTATTCATGTATCTGGTCATGATTCAAAATATCAATACATAGAATTTTGTTGAGATAAAAATATCACTAGCATCCTTCTTGGAGGAAAATAGTACCAAGGCCATTTCCATAAGCATCACTCTTGATAGTGAAGGTCTTAGCAAAATTTAACATAGGTAGAACATGTGTAGTACACATATCTTATTTCAATTCTTTAAATTCACACTCATTAGCTTGTGTCCATGTAAAAGCATCCTTTTTCAATGTAACTATTAGTAGAGTATAAATTTTCTTATAATCCTTGGAAAACATATGATAGTATCCAGTCAACCCCAAAAACCCATGGAGGATCTTGAGTGTCTAAAGATGAGTCTAATTTGTCATGGAATCTAATTTCTTAGGATCCACCTAAACCCCTTGGGATGAAATAATATTATCGAGATACTCCACTTCATCCTAGCTAAAAACACATTTGGACTATTTTACACAAAGATGATGATCAAAGAGAAGTTGTAGTGTGAGCTCCAGATGTTGGAGATGATCAAACCATGTTTTATTATACATGAGGATATCATCGAATTGAATGAATTTACATAGGTAGGGATAGAATATTTTATTCATCAATGCCTAGAATGTTTAAGTAGAATTAATGAGGCTAAAGGGCATGACCAAAAACTCATAGTGGCCATCATGTGTATGAAAATTTATCTTTGAGATATCATCCTCATGAAACTAGATCTGGTGATATCCAAAGTGGAAATCCAACTTGGAGAAAAAATAAGCACCATGAAGCTTATCAAGAAGCTCATCAATAATAGGGATTGATAAATTATCATTAATTATGATGTGATTAAGTGTGTAGAAGTTAATATAGAGGCACCATGACCCATATTTTTTCTATACAAGGAGAACTAGGGAAGAATATGGGCTAATACTAGGGTGAATAATGTTTTGCTTCAATAAGTCTCAAATGAGCATCTCAATCTTGGTATTTTGTTAAAATGGGTAGTGTTAGGGCCTGATATTAGGAGAAATACTTCTAGGAAGGAGATGAATATGGTGGTCCTCTAGCCATGAAGGTGGAAATCTCACTGGTTTGACAAAGACACATGCATACCTATGTAGAACAATTTATAGATTAGAAGGAGGAGTGGAGACCATTGATGGTCTCATGTGAATGGAATGGAGTTGGGTAATGACACCATGTGAATTATTATTAAGAATATTTTCCATGCTGAGAGACCCTAATTATAAGCCTTTCAATGTGTATTTTTGCAAATTATCTGAAAACTACATCCAAAGTTTAGCAAAATCCCATTAGATGGGTCTAAGTGTGCATAACCATTAGGCTCCCAAAACAAGATCACATCCACCTAAGAGCAAGGCAAAAATGTCAGAGCACAAGTTATAATATCCAATAGAGATATACACATTGTGACACATCCCTTTACATGGTAATGTTCCCCCATTATAAATCATGACTTCAAAGTTGGAGTAAGGATGGACAAAACAATCAACCCATTTGGTGATCTAAGGGTCAATGAAGTTATGAGTTTTACTTGAATCAATGAGTATTATGAGAAGGAGCTTCTTAAATTAACCCCTAGCTTACATGGTTTATGGGGTGGTGATTCAACTAAGGCATAGAGAAATATCTCTAGTTGGTCTTCTTAATAAGTAGGTTCTATAATCAATGGAGCTTCTTCTAGATCATCTGCTATATCCTGAGCATCTTTCAAAACTTTAGTTTTGTGTAGAGAGTCCACATCTAGTAGGTAGATATTTTACTCAACACATCAATGTCCCTTAGTGAATTTTTCATCATAATTATAAAATATTCATTTTTTTCTATGGATTTGCATCTCTACTTTAGTCAAATGTTTGATAGTAGTGGTTCTAGGGGTTAGCATTGTTTGAGATCATTTTGGAGCTATATTTTTGAATGGAATAAAATTAGATTTGAATCACTATTGAGTTTTGATATTTTTCTCTACCAACTTAGCCAACCCTAGGGCTTCTATAATTGTGATGGGCTGGAACATTTTGACCTCAGATTGAATTACATCCTTTAGTCCACTAATAAAGTAACTCTTGCATAATTCATTGGATAATCCCTCTATGTGATTAGCCAATTTTCCTAATCCTATTTGATATTATCTCATAGTTATTGTTTGGAAAAGTTTAGTGAGTGCTCTAGTGAAGTCATCAAAAGCACTAGGGCCAAATCATTGCAAAATAAGGGTTCAAAAATTGGTCCATATGGGCTTGTCATGAACCTTGGTATACCAATGATACCATTGAAGGGCTTCATGTTCCAAGTGAAAAGATGCAATCGAGACCTTTTTGGCATCAAGAGTATTATACAAACTAAAATATTTTTTTCTTGATAGATCTTACTAGTTAGATCGGTATCATTTAATCAAGGAAAATTAAGTTTCAACCCATGAAAATTAATGGAAGAAGAAAACCTAGTAGTTGAAGAGGACTTTAGATGTTATCTATTGTTCAAGGTGGTATGTTGAAGATTGAGACCAAGAATTTTTCATCAAGATGTTTGATGTGGGTCTTGAGGGTAGAAATTTCATCCTCCATGGTTTTTTCTCCTATTCAAGTTGCTACCATGAATAGAATAAGATTTTTTTTTGTAATGGGTAGGAAAACTAGCATTAAGACATGTTTAGTAGGGAATTTTTTAATTTGGGTGAAATTGGAATGGGTAAAGGTACTTTTACTATTTTTTCCCATAGTTAGAGTATGATTGATGAAGGTGGGGGAAATTTCAGGAGTGAAAATGGAAAAATTAAAATTTTTATCAAAGAGTAACAAAGGAGTAGAAAAGGGAGATGAATACTATGGAAATTTTTTGAGGCAAATGGACAAAAATAGAAGTTATGGCAAAACCAAAAAAAAAAAAAATTGAGATTTGAGGGAATTAGGAGTAGAATCAGGATATGGGACCTCAAGTAAAAAATGTGTAGAATGGAGTTTTAGGTGTCTATATAATTTTTTAAGATCAAAAAGGCTATAGATGGAGAGATATTGAAAAAAATTGAAAAACATTTCTAGTGTTTGGATAGTTTTTGGTCTCTATTTATTATCAACTATCCTCTAAGAGTTTGTTGATAATTTTTTGAAAATGATAGGATGAAGATTTATTAGTTTCTAATTTTTTTCAACTATCCAAATGCAAGTCCTCTGAGAGTATTTTTATACTCTGTTGATTGATGTTTTTATAGTCTACTTAGAATATTCTAATACTAATAGAATGGGCCCCAAATTTTAATAGTTACCTAAGGTTTTACAGATATCTCTCTAGCCACCAATGCCATTTGAGTGAGTATCAGTCTCAAAAATATTTATATCCATGATTTTACATCTAATAAATAGCTCTTGGTTTTATTCATGGGTGGGAACTACTCAATCAAGAAGGGGCCATTGGCCATTTCACTGGCATGTCTTCTCAATGGGCCAGTTACTTTGGGGTTTCTATGGTACTCCTCACAATGTGTTTTAGGGATTTCACCTATGCAATTTCCATAATTATGTGGACATGTTTTTTGTACCGTAGTTTGAAATAGATTATTTTGATGTAGAATAGAGTTATGTAGTAGAACAAAGTTAAGATTTTTTGAGAAAAATACTTAAAGGAATTATGCATTAGAACAAAGTTTAGACTTTCTTTAAAAAAATCATAATATCAAAAAAATCATCATATATTTATTATTATTAGGCATGAAATGGACATGGGGAGTTATCTTAAGTCTCAATCCTTCTTCCAAAGTTGATTTCATCTTTTGAAACCTCTGAGAACTTGTATAATGCATAAAACAATTAGAAATACCCTATTTTGTACCCTATCCATACAAATATAAAAGAGGTAATCCTATTTATAGGGAGTCTAAATTAATATTATAAATCCTCCAATCATAATTATTGGAAAAATATGCTATTTGGGTGCATTAATTGCTCCATTTTCTCAAACTGGTGACTAGTAAGGGTTTTGGTGAGTCTAGGCCTGTTTTACCCTCTTAAGCTTAATTCATAAAGATAGGACATTGGAATTTCAAAAAAAAACACTAAATAAAATTTTATTACCTCAATCAACCTCATTAAACTCCTTATATCTCCATGAAAGGTTCCAAGGGAGATATGAGCATTCAAATTTGCCCTATCGAGCTCTTTTTTCCATTCCAACAGGCCTGAGTTATCCTAAAGTCCAAAATTTATTTTATCATGGTTTCCCATAAATAAAAATATATTATAAATATATATTATGACCCTAAAAAAATTCCCAAATGGATTATAAATCTCTCATATAGTTGGAAGTGAAAATGGCATCCTATTTGGCTTCTAGGCCTAACTATGCCTAATAGGCCTGCATGCAACTTTGAGGGTCTAAACCTCCAAGATGGGATTAATCCTAATGTTATTTTTTCATAATTATACCATGGATGTGTTTAAAATTAAAAATTTACCCTAAAACCTTCCAAGTAATATTTCTTGCCTCTTCTTCTCATTCACCAACTAGGCCCAGTGGGAGCTTGTTTGGTTGAGCTATGTGTAAGAGAGTTTTGACCATTTTGAGAGTTAAAAACATTTATGATTGTTTAAAAAACCCTTTTACCTTAAATACACCTCAAAATATGTTTATTTAGTTCTAAAAATCCTCTTATTATGTCCTTTACTCATTTTGGCATCATTTGCTTGTCTTATCAAAGCTTTGATTTTCTTGATTGGCTGACCTCTGAGACAAAATAGTGAGGTATATCCCTCCTCTCCAAGGAAAAATAAAGGTTTTATAAGTTTTAATATGTCATAATTAATAATTTTACCAAATTAATAAGTTATATTCATCCATTTATGCACTTAACCATCTTGATTACTCCAAAAAGCCTTTAAAACAGGACTATTTTTTGCATTCTTTCACTTTCACCTGAGAATGAATTCACAAGGATAAAACCAATGTTATTATGTTAAATAAAAATTTTATACATATTAAAATAATTTTAAATTATCTTTAAATTAATTATAATCCTTCTTCTCCCTTGGAAACTTTAGTCTTACTAATTGAGCAACATATGTCTCTTAATACAACTATACATACTATAACCCTATGAAGTCTGAGCTTGAGGTACCAGTTCAACATTTGATTTTGTATTAGAGTTTTTGAAACATATAAAACATTTAATTAAACATTTAAAAACTATTTTCAAGATTCCTTGGAATCTTCTTATCATTTGCATCCTTCAACCTTCATCAAGACTAAGCACTCAATTGTAGGTGCTCATAGGACCTAACTAAGTATGTATAATCTTGTTTTACATTTAAAAGAGATTATATAGGTCATCATGGTCTTAATTAAAATTTTAATATGTCAATTTAAACTCTCCATTAACCTTTTCATGAACTTTAAGCTCACCAAACTGAATACTCTGTCTTAACTATGATACCCTTCTTGTTTGATTCTTGTAGGTGCATATTTCTCTAATAAGACCTTGATCATGGTGTAGAGACAATTATTGAATATTTCATGTCTCATAGTATCTAATTATACCTATTTTCAGCTTTTATAAGATAAATAATCACCAATACACCATGCCTGGGTCACTATTTGCCTACTTAGCTATCGATGCTCATTTTCTCATGAAGGGACATTTGTAGGTGTGAGTTAGACTGAACACCCTATTTCTTAGTTATTTTTGGCACATATTTGAGTAAAATTTCCATATTCAACCATTTTAAACTATTCACACCTATTTTTATAGTTTATTTTTGAATTTTTATGTGAAAAGGACTCTTTTGGCTCAAACTTATAGGTGATCACTCCCTGAGTTTAGTGCATAAAATCACAACTTTGGGCCTCCAAAAAACCAATCTCCATTAATAATCTAACCATAAAAATTTTTACAATCCTTGTACTATATGGTGAATTAAATAAAAGGTCATAAATATGCATAAAGGAAGTGGAATTTTTTTTGTATGTCATCTACAAAATTGCCAGGTGCTCTATTTTACCCTTTTAGGGAAAAGAGCCATGAATACTATCATATGCTCCTAGAAAGTGATCCATACTTTAAAATACCAATTTAACACTAAAAAATGTACACCATATTCAAAAATACCTACTATTTCATCAATAAGGTTTTATCATGCTTTAGATTCCTCATACAAATACCTCACTCCTATGCTAATGCCACCTATAGGTGGATATCTTCATATACATGCAGTAATGTAGGATGGTTGGTAGTGATTATAAAATTTGATCTTAATGGGTTCTAGTAATATATAAATGAGTTAAAATTACCTCCTCACACTTAAAATTGATTTAAACCATCATTAAGACTCTCATTCTTATCATGATGTCATCATGAGATATATGTATGTGCATGTTGACTAGTATATAGGTAGTAAGCATGAATTGGAGTAATGTACCAAATAATATGATTTTATATTCACTTTAATTACTTTCATGATTTTTATATGAAACAACAAGATGTTTTAAATCTTAATACAAGATCTCACTCTTCCTTTTCAATGTGACATCCTCCATGAGAGCACCTGTGCATGATAGTTATAGAGTAAGCTGACTATATGATTCTTATGACTATATCTTCATGGAGTATTTATTGGAGAAAGATATTGAAATTAAAATGGTAAAAATAATACATTAACATTATAATGAACTTAACACAACCCTCTGAAGCCATTGTCAAAGCATGAAGATTTGAAAATGGTGAAAAACTACCTATAATGCAGAATGGTGCATTCTCTTATAACATGAGATGATTTGAATATCAAATTTAAACAATAAAAAATAATTAATATCATTTTATAATATATAAAACATACTCTATAATCAACATCACCAATTATATTGTACAGACTTGTCCAAAATGGAGCAAAACCTATAGGGTACAAGAAAGAGTGAGCAAAAAAATATAGTCAACTTGTAAAGGATTGTTCATAAATAAAAATTAAAAAATATTGAAACTATATATCATACTTTAATTTCACCTCCCAAAGGTTTTTGACCTAAAACTTCTCCAACTATCTATATCAAGCATAAACTTGTTGACCACTTCTATGTGTTTAGAAATGAAAAGAAGGAGAAGAATTGTTTTAACTAAAAAATGACACTTATATAGCACTTAAAACTTGTAATTTAGTATAATTAATATTAAAATACATTCTATTAATTTCTCCCATGTGTCACCTTCCCTCATGGGTCGTACAAGTGCAAAACTCCCTCTTTTTTAGTTACTTTTTTAATTTTCAGTTAGATAACCTACAAGTTTCAGATGAGACTAACATTATTGATAGGGAATATGACTTTTTTTATGTTTTAAATTAAATAATAACACTTTTACACCTTTTAATCCATGCCACTTGCATTTATCACCCCTAAAAACCTTCTAAATGATTCAAAGTGATATATAGATTAAGTAGACCATGATCAAGGCTAATATAGCATTAAAGGGCATTAAAATACCTATAATACACCCTATAAAATAAAAATAAAACCATAAAACATATAAAAATCTTTTTTTTACCTATAGGGGTCCTAATTTGATCTACACGGTCAAATTTGATCAACCAATTAGTGATTCATAGGGGTAGTATACCTACTCTACTAAAGATCAGTAGACTTATTAGTGCATTGGGCTTAGAGAGTCATCTTAAGTCTAAAAAAAAGACTAATTTTACCATTTAATATAATATTTTATCAATATAAGACCAATGACTACTTCAACCACATTAATAAAATACACACAAAGCAAAAGTAAACACACGTGCTTCATGAGCACTTATGAAACACACACATAAAACTAAACAAACTAAATCAAACACTAATTAAATTGAGATGAAAAATCCCTCTTGGATCAAATGGGAAGCTTGAAACCCTTATTTATTCATGACAATAAGGAATGAATGAGACATATAGTCTTTTGATCCTTGACATTGATGCCTCCAACTTTTTCATGATGTTTGCCAACTTCATTGGCATGATGTTCATTGAGAACCAAGAAGTTCCAAATATGTTGTACATGGAAATTAAATCTTATTTCATCCAAATATTCTCAAATTTATCATATGGATCCTCAATTACAACCTATGATGGTGGTTCAACAAGGAATACCTTCTTGATTTCCATAGTGCTCTCAATAAGATTTTGTTTCTTCTCAACTGAAAGATCTTATATCTCATCAAGGAGATTTTCATATTTTACCCAATCTTGGTCATTATCCTCTATTTAATAATCTTTATTCACCTTATCATGTGCTTGACCCTCAACTTGGCAAAGCTCTTCAAGCTCTTGAAATAGCTTTATTTGTAGTTGTCAATCATATTTGTCCTCTTAATCATCTAGAACCACTACCTCTTTAATATTATCTTATTGATGTGTGAGGTCATAAATATAGTGTTTTTCAATATCTAATGCATCTTAGGGTGATTAAAAATTATGTTTATGTATTGGGTCATCTTTAATAACAACAACTTCCACCTTGATCTCAAGAGATTTTTCTAGGACTACAACCTCTTTGGGAATGACTTGAAATTGTTCTCCATATTTAATAGAACATTAATCCTCATGATTGAGATTATTATCCAAAACTATTTAATTATATGTAGAGTCTTCTTAAATTAATCCCTCTTTAAGTTTTTATCACATTCCTCATAGATAGCTATAATTGAGTCTTCAACATCTTTTTTTCATACAAAAAGGTAGAATTACACTTGTGATCATTAAAGGGAGTCCCTATAATAATTTACTCTTTTTCAAAATTTAAGGCCACTTTATGGTTCTCAAGTTTCATCTCATCTTTCATAACCAAATTTTTTTCTTAAGGACTGTAAGATAATCCATCTCCTTCTTGGTGATGCCAAGATTAGGCATCTTCAAATTAGGTGACTTATCCTAGTAAGGCTTCCAAGGAGGTATGTTTTATTTAAGTAAGAGTTTTGAATTATTATTAACCAATTTATCTTATTTATGTTCCCATACCATAGGTCCATCAAGGAAAATTTTGATATGGTGAGGACAAGATGAACTAGTTGGTGGAGGTGGAACATAGAACTCAAAATTATATTGATAGTGAAATGTAGGGGATTCTTTTAGAAGCTCGTGAAGAAGAGGAAACAAACCTTGGGATAAAACATCTTAGTTTACTTCCTTAAATTTGAAAATTAATTTAATGACATATTATTTATCTTGATCACTCTCTTGAGGAAGGTTATATTGGGTGTGTTTAGGTATATTATCTTCTTTGGACTCTAAACCTTCCATCCCACCTTGACTTAGCAATTTCATACTTGACTCTAACTATTTAATTTTCTGGGATAGGTTCTCTTGGAAAATTATTTATTTAATTTCATAGGAATATTCATGAGTATGAGGATTAAAAGAGGGTTGGAATGGATAATAAGAGGTCTATTGAGGAAGGGTGGGAGGGACATGCACAGGATCAAACTATTTCTCAACTTCACACTCATTATCTAGGATTTTACCCTCTTTCTCTCCCCATGATTACACTATATTATTATATATTATTATTTTAGTATTAGGAGTTTATTATTGAGGTGGTGATGTAATTTTAGGAGTGTATGAAGTGTTCAATAAACTTGGAATCTTCTTAGGCTTGGATTCTCCATCTTGTCTCCAACTTGGGATTTCATATCTAGAAGTCTTTTCTTGAGGTGGGAGTGTAATGGGAGAAGGAAATGAGGGATTAAATTCAAATTAATTTACTAATTATATGTATTTATTCATTTTATTATTGGATAACTCAATCTACCTATCAATTTTTACTTCAAAAATAAGGTTTGTCTTTCCAATTCCCTCTTCTAACTGATTGGGAAAATAAAGACTTTGATAATCTTGATTGGGTTTATGAGTAGGAATCATGTAGGACTAATATCAATGTTGGGGAAGTGGATATGAAGGCTAATATATTTGGTGAGGATTTTCCTCATGACTTCTTAGCTTATCTTCTAAGGATGAAACCAAACCACTCACATCCATCATCTCACTTATGAGCCTTTGCTAATTATCTCTCTCAATCGATGCCCACTCTCTTTTGACCAACTCTAATGCATATCTCACCTTATGAATAATATGACTAGGAACATCTTAACCATGTCCCCTTATTGTGTCAAGATCCATTAGGTACCTCTCATATCCCAATAGAGTTTGTTTGAAGGTTTAAATGGATTGACTTGAGAAGTGACTAGGTTGACTAGGAGGAGCACTATATTGAGAAGACTAGTTATAGGACTGATATAACTCATTAGTAGGCTAGTAAGGATCATATTGGAGCTATTAAATATCATATTATAAATGGTAAGGATTATGATAAAGTTGATAGGGAATACCATAAGCTTAATAAACCTCAACAACTTTTGTAAAATAATACTCAACACCAAAGTCACCCATGGAACTTAATTAGGAAATAATAACCCCAAGAATGATTATAAAAAATATTCAAAAGTAATACCTAGGCTACTTGACCAAATGATATAACTTTGTAGTCACCATTTGTGCTTAGATAGATGCCTCTAAAGGCTGATGTGTTGAAAGACAACACCAAAAATATTACAACTTATTAGACTAAGAGACCCATTAAGCATGCCAAAAAACTATTGTCACTTGGATTTTCACCCTTTAAGGAGATACCACATATATCCTCATTTAAGTGGCACAATTGAAACACCTCTAGGTTGTGGGTAGCCTAAGAATGAGGTGAATCTCTATATAGGGCTAGCACCCTTGATGTACCACTTGTAAATAACTACTACACCTAAAATTTGTGAGGAAAAAGGGAGATAAAATTGAAAGTAAAATATCTTAAAGGAGGTGATACACCAAATTTTTTGATGCCTACCAACCAGTTACATGTTACACATGAGAACAAGGGACTAACCAAACATACACTTCTTTAATCTACATCTTTTCACATCAATATGTCATTATGAGGTTGTGATGAATTTTTAGGATAAGAATAATATATAATAGGTATACAATGACACTATTTAATAGGCTAACTCATTCAAACTTGACACTTCCTAGAATACTTCACATGACCTACAAGAAAAAGCTTTACAACTACAAATAGGCGAGAGAATGAGATAACATACTAAAGAAACAAGAGTCATCACTAAGCAAGATAAATCATCCAAGTAAAACACACTATTAAAAGTCATGGAAGAGGTAAAAATAAATAGTATTTATTAATACATGGTATGAAAATGATCAAGGCTTTTCCATACTTAGATGGAGCATAATTTACAAAGGCAAAAATGGCTAGTTCTTATATAACTTGAGAGAGATGAGAAGGGAGAAGTCCAAAGGTCATAAGGACACTTTTAAAGATAATAAAATGAGTTAATTTTGCATGGGAAGAGGATGTGAAATGGACCATGAAATGTTATAAGAGACATGTTGCTTCCCAAGTCATGAATCTCATGAAAAGTGGCATGGAATTCCCTTTACTAGCTTAGAAAATTACCTTCATTATTCACCTTTTTTTAACTTACTAAAATTGAATAGGGATAGGTATAACTATTTTAATGAGAGGGAAGGATTTTATACATTCCTATCCATGCATTTTTTGTAGTCTTGGTCATCTAGTATTTTCCCAAAATGAGCTATCACCATCTGCAGTTAAAATAACTCTTCTTCCATACACCTTAAAAATTTGGCCTCCAAAAAGGCATCAATTTTCAATTAAAATAAATATAATGGAGTTTATGACACTTTTTAATACCCTCAATGGTTTTAGATGAATTATATAAACCTTAAAAATACATCCACTTGAAGTTTTCACACTTCTCACCACCATGTTCACTATGCCAATTTTAGTTGGCTAAGATGAATCTATTGGTTGAGGTACCTATGAGTTTTTACAAGGAATTAAATTGACATGGGGAGTTATCTTAAGTATAAATATTATTTAAAAATTTAATTTCATATTTTTAAACTTCTTAGAACCTTTACAATGCATAAAAGAATTTAAAAAATACCCTATTTTGTACTCAATTCATACAATTCCATAGAGCTAATCCTATTGGTAGGAATTATGTAGTAGAAAAAAGTTTAGAATTTCTTAAAAAAAATACTAATATAAAAAAATTACTCTCATATTTATTATGATTAGGTATGAAATGGACATGGGGAGTTATCTGAAGTCTCAAGCCTCCTTCCAAAGTTGATTTCATCTTTTAAAACCTCTTAGAACCTGCACAATGCACATAACAATTAGAAATACCCTATTTTGTACCATATCCATAAATTTTTTAAAGTGATAATACTATTGGTATGTATCCTAACTTATTCTTATAAAACCTCCAATCATCATCTTAGGCAAACTATGCCATTTGGGTGCACTAATTGCTCTATTTTCTCAAATTGGTTACCAACAAGGGTTTTGGTGAGCCTAGGCATGTTTTACCTTCTTGAGATTTGTTCATAAATATAGGACATTATAATTGAAAAAAAATACCATTAAATCAAATTTTATGACCTTCATAAACCTCCCTAAACTCCTTATATCTCCATGCAAGGTGCCAATGGAGATATGAGCATTCAAATTTGCCCTATCAAGCTCTATTCTCCATTCCAATAGGCTTGAGTTATCCTAAATTCCAAAATTGAATTTATCATGGTTTCAATTACATCCCAATATACTATAAATATATATTATTAACCTAAAAACATGCTCAAATGGATTATAAATCTCTCATATAGTTGGAAGTGAAAATGGCATCATATTTGACTTCTAGGTCTAACCAGGCCCAATAGGCCTACCTACAACTTTGAGGGTCTAGACCTATAAGATGGGATTAATCCTTATTTATTTATTTATTTTCATGCTTCCCTAGATGTGTTTCAACTTACCATATCACCCTAAAACATTCCAAGTGCTCCTTTTCATCTCTTCTTCTCATTCACCAACTAGGCCTAGTGGGAGTTTGTTTGGTTGAGCTATGTGTAAGAGAGTTTTGACCATCTTGAGAGGTCAAAACATGTATGATTTTTTATAATCACTAGTTAAAATTACATACACCTCACAATGTGCTCATTAAGGTCTCCATATCTTCTTATTAGGTCTTTTACTCAATTTGGCATCATTTATGTGTCTTGCCAAAGCTCTGATTTTCTTGACTCATTAACCTTTGAGATAAAATAGTGAGGTATATCCCTCATTTACAAGAAAAAATAATGTTTTATAAGTTTTAATAGGTCATAATTAATATTTTTACCAAATTAATAAATTATATTCATCCATTTAGGAACTTAACCATCTCAATCTCTCCAAAATACCTCTAAAATAGGACTATTTTTTGCATTCTCTCACTTTCACCTAAGAATGAATTCTCAAGGATAAAAAATGTTATTAGGTTACTTAAACATGTTATAAATCTTAAAATAATGCTAAATTATCTTTAAATTCATCATAAATCCCTCTTCTCCCTTAGATTCTTTATTCTTACCAATTGAGCAACATAGGTCTCTTGATGCAACTGTACAGACTGAACCCTTTGAAGTCTGAGCTTGAGGTACCAATTAAACATTTGATTTTGTATTATAGTGTGTGAAAAATATCAAAAATTTAATGAGACATTTGAAAACTATTGGTAAGACTCCTTGGAATCTTCTTAGCACTTGCATTCTTCAACCTTCATCAAGACTAAGCACTCAGTTGTAGGTGCTCATAAGACCTAAAAAAGTCTGTGTAAGATTATTTTACATTTCCAAAATCTTATATAGGTCATAGTGGTATTAATTAAAATTTTAATAGGTATATTTAATAATTTCAACTCTCCCTTAACCTTTACATGCACTTTGAGCTTACCAAACTGATTACTCTCTCTTAACTATGATACCCTACTTGTTTGATTCTTGTAGGTGCATGTTTCTCTAGTAAATCATTGATCATGATGTGTAGAGACACGTGTTAAATATTTAAGGTAAACTATTATCTACCTATACCTATGTTCACCTTGTATAATCTAAATCATCACTAAGATATCATGCCTAGGTCACTATCTACCTTCTAAGATGTAGGTGCTCATTTTCTCATGAAGGGACACCTATAGGTGTGAGTTAGACTCAACACCCTATTTATTAATTTTTGTTGGAAAATATTTGAGACAAAATTACCTATTAAAAAATTTTAAACTATTCACACCAATTTTCATAGTCTAGTTTTGTAGTTTTAGGTGAAAAGGACTCTCAAACCTGTAGGTGATTACTACCTGGGTTTAGTGCATAAAAGCACAACTTTAGGCCTCCAAAAAACCAATATCAATTGATCATATACCCATAAAAAATTTTGGTCCTTGTCCTATATGGAGGCTTTAATACAGGTTCATCAATATGCATAAAAGGAAGTGACAACCTTGTTGTATGTCATCTATAAAATGGCTAGGTGCTCTATTTTACCCTTTTAGGGAAAAGAGCCATGAATAGTATCATTTGATCCTAAAAATTTATCCATACATTAAAATAATAATTTGACACTCCAAAATGTATTACATATTTAAAACTACCTACTTTTTCATCAGGAAGGTTTTATCATGATTCAACTTCCTCATACAAGTACCTCAATCCTCTGCTAATGCCACATGTAGGTGGATAACTTCATGTACAAGTAGTAATGTAGGATGGTAGGAAATGAGTATCAGATTTGATCTTAATGGGTTCTATGCCTATCTAAATGCCTTTAAATGACCTCCTAACACTTCAAATGGATTAAAACCACCACCAAAGCTCTCATTATTATCATGAAGTCATCATGAGATACTTGTATGTGCACCTTAATTGGTGTGTAGGCAATAAGCATGAATTAGAGAAATGTACCAAATAGTATGATTTTATAGTCACTTGAATTAATTTCATGATTTTGAGATGAAACATCAAGATTTTTCAAATGTCAATACTAGCTCTCATACTTCCTTTTCAATGTGATCTCCTCCATGAGAGCATTTGTGCATGACCATTAGAGAGTAAGATGACTATATGATTCTTATGATTGTATCTTCATGGAGTATTTCTTGGAGAAAGAGATTTAAAATAAAATATTAGAAATAATACATTATAAACATGAGGATGAAATTATCGCAACCCTCTGAAGCCATTGTCAAAGCATGAAGATCTGAAAATGGTGAAAAACTACCTATAACACAGAATGGTGTATTCTCTTGTAACATGAGATTATTTGCATATAAAAACACATTGAAAAAACAAAAAAAGAATTAATATAATTTTATAATATATCCAACATCATTTGGAGTCAACATCACCAACTTGATTGTATGTACTTGTCCAAAATGGAGCAAAACCTATAGGGTGTAGGAAACAGTGAACATAAAAACATAATTAAATTGTAAAGGATGGTTCATAAAACAAAGTTGACCAATATTAAACATATTTTTATGTAAATTAATATATATAATTTAAATTTAATCTCTCAAAGGTTTTTTACATGAAAATTCTCCAATTGTTTGTACCAAGCATAAACCTGTTGACCACTTATGTGTGTCTAGAAAGGCAAAAAAAGAGAAAAATGGTTTTAGATAGAAAATGGCACTTTAAAAGTAATTAAAACATGTAATTTAGTTTTATGAAGATTAATATACATTCCATTACCTTCTCCCATGTGTCACCTTCCCTCATGGGCCATATAAGTGCCAAACTCCCTCTTTTTCAATTAGTTTTTTTATTTTTAGTTAGATAACCTGTAAGTTTCATGTGAGATTGACATTATTGATAGGTATGACTTCTTGGACATTTTAAAGGAAATAATGACCTTTTTAAACCTTGTAAATGATTCCACTTACATTTATGACCCTTAAAATCCTTCTAAATGACTTAAAGTGACATATAGATTAATTAGACCATGATCAAGGCTAATATAGAATTAAATGACATTAAAAAAACATATATTACACTATATGACATAATAATAGACCCCTAAAACATCTAAAAATCAATTTTTTACATATAGGGGTCCTAATTTGACCTATAGGGTCAAATTTGGTCAATAAAAACACTGAAGGAATTAAATTGATCGTAGGCCACTTCAAGGGGGAAACCTCCTTTGAAAAATATCAATAAAATAAATTCACATATGCATTCATTAGCCTCAAAACTTACTTATATAATAAGTCTAATATAAGAAAATACTACTTCTAATAAATGTGGGATAAAACAAAATGCTCATAAGATTACTTACAAAGCATATGCATCCATAGCAACTAATATACTAACAAATTAAATATAATGGGTATCATGGGTTCCTAAAAATTTAGGTCTCATATCCACTATATATAGCATTAATAACCTATATAAGGTTCTTTGGAGTTATTGTATGGGCTTGACCTAGCCATTCATATTCTATTTGTATGGAAAAACCTCTTGTTTTAACAACCAGACCTATCTATCTATGGAAATTATCACAAAGATATACATGGTATTTTTAAGGTTATTTAGAATTTTAAGACCCAAACTTCCTTCCAAAACTCATTTTATATGCAAATATCATACATTTCCTTTCTCATATGCTCAATATAGCCTTCTTTAGCCTAGTTTATATAGTATGGATCATGCAAGTGCCAACCACTAGGCTATGAAGAAGATTAAGAGAGTTGATACAACAAAAAACACCATTTTATGTCTCAAACACTTTATTATAATGCATATATAGGCATATTTACTCCATTGGGTATGTTTTAAGGTTTTACAAGGGTTTAAGGGGTTTATAACTTCTTAGCAAAAGTTCATAGTATACAGACCCCTAATGGAAAATATATTTCCATAGATATTAATTAAATTGAACCCTTTAACTAATATTACCATATTGAGCTCTCATAAAAAATATCACTCAACATGTGTATGTGGTGAAGTGGTGTTTCGATGGTTGTCTAATACTATGCAAGAAAAAAGGAAGGTTTAAGAGCCCAAATATGACAATTTTTATAAATTATCTCTACTCTAACACCTCTTATAGGATTTACATGAGTATCCATATTATCCCAATGATCATAAATGTGATAAAACACATGGATCAGTTGAACATGGTGGCAGGGTTTCATAAGGGTTTAAAGCATGTTTGCCTATGCTAGCCCTCAACGGTATATTTACATGAAATAATGAGTATTATCAGTCTCAACAGGTTTTTTAAGACTAAAAATCACCTTCCATTTCCTTAAGAAACCTTTCATGGAGTTCAAACCCTCTGTCATACCTATAACTCTTTAAAAAAACCCTCTTAGCTCCATTCCTAACTATCAATAGACAAACATATGACTGTGGCAATATAGTGGATGATTACATTGACCATGAGACCTTACCAAAACCTTAGATAGTTATAACCACTTATTACCATCAATTATACTAAGTTTCATAGTTAGATCATGCGTATAGAGGCCTTAAAACTCATTTTCTCCTAAACTAGCTAGTAGGTGACGTGTTTTCAAGGTTCATAAATTAATGATTGAATTTGCTTATTTTCACCTTGTTATTATGAAATTAGAGTTTCAAAAATTATTTTATGATTCTATAGGGACATTTTTCAATAGGATTTATTGTTCATTAGTCATTTCAAAGTCTTATATACCCCATCAAAACACCATTTCTCTTCATAGGCTCCCAAAATAACTACCTCTACCAACACTATTATAGGTGATGATTGGGAATTGGAAGTGGTTTTATATATTACATAATAACTTATCAATATTGAGAAATTCCAAGTCATTTTAAATTTTTTATCATTTATTCCTTTAGTATATTTACCTTTTAAGGGCACTCTTAGGCTCCTACCATCTATATTATGTACACAAGCCTGCGTACCTTTATGAATTTATAGACTTTGAGTAGAAGTATTTATCTTGGTGAAAATATTAAAATATAACCCTTAACATTTGAATACATATGTGGCTTCCAAAATATTCCTTCTTTAATGAATTTTAGCTTTAATTTCACCTATATAGGGTATGTGGATATGTCAATACAATTGACCCTAGTATGGTTGTAGGAGTACATTTCAAGGTTGAACTTAAAGATAAACTTTCCTTAAGACAATATTATCCATAAATTTACCTATTCCACATTTTAATTATTATTATAAATCCTCAATTTGATCATGGGACTCCTCCATAGACTACTTTTCTTTCATCCTTTTTACACTTGGAGGTAGATTTAAGCTAGCAAGTTTGTAGATGCTCTTTTATGATGTGAATGGATATGCTATTATATAAATGAACCTCATTTATTTATTTAACTCACTAAACCATTATAAGTGACTCTAAAACCTAGGAATAAAAAATCATTGAACCTAAAAACATGATAATACCTTCCTCATAGTCTTGATTTGATATAGTATTGACATACATTAAGAGGCATTAAACCACTACTATAGGTGAAGATTCATAAAAAAATATGTCATAATATAAATTTGATTCATCCATAGGGTTTTCCTTTGATCCAATTTTCATGTGTGTCACTTTACCACACTATGTTCTTCATACACATCATTCGAACTTTTGAACATGGGATTTTCTTCATCATAGACTTGACTGTGTGTGATAACTTAATCCTTGTATGAATTGTGCATATTTTTAGGTCTTTATATTGACACCAAAAAACCTTAAAGGTCACTCTAATTCTCTTTCCCTTGATTTAAATTATCATTGAGTTCAATTTTTTCCTCAAACATCCAAGTTTCTTTTTTGTCTGCATCTTTGGTCTCACCTCTTCTTAGCATGGCTGTAGGTGAAAATTCATGTATTATTTGTACAGATGGTGGTAAAAAGTGATCTTGAGAATATAAAATACATATTTATGAACTTATAATACATTTATTTCAAGTTTTTGAGATGGTTCAAACAAATACCTTTAATGAAACATATTTTAGTCTTTCCTTTCTTACATTTCTATGAAAAGTTCTTAACTATGTTGCCTTGGCTATAGGTGGAAATTCCTCCATGTTTTAGCAGTGTGTTAAGGTTGCATAATCATATTCTCATGAATATAATGGTTTATAAAATCCTAGACTCCTCAAAATATTGAATCAATGATGTGGAAGTGGATGAAAGTGTTATGATGATAATGGATCATGGAGAATGAGAAAGGATATGGAGTGGAAAGCTTGAAACAATGATGAAAGGTAGTGTATAGACTATGAGAAAGGATGAAACATGATGGAGGTGAAGATAACATGACTCGACTATCAAGGCACTCATGAATACCATGAGTGAAGTGTTATGACATTAATCTACACTGTTAGAGAGAGTTATTCATGCTCCCTCCAATTAAGCCATAATATTGGGACAAGCCCAGGCTGTGGGTAACCTATGATGGGGCTAAACCTCTAGAGAAGGCTGTATTCCTTCTAGTGAATCACCTAAAATAATTATTACACAATAAAAAGGGTTATAAATGGGTAAATGGATCCTAAAAATGATAAAATGTGTTTTACCAAATAAAAATGAAAAAATCCCATAAGTTTTAACCCACACTATATTAGCACAATATCATGTTATCTCACACAACCTCATAAACCAAATGATTGCATAACTATTTCATGAACTAAGTTTAGAAAGAACACTAATATAGACCTAAAAAATCTTGAAAACACATTAAAATAGTTCATAAATTAGGATAATGGATGAGGAATATTCTCCTTCACACAATGCCATCATAACAACTCACCAAACACTGATCCAAAGCAAGGGATAGGTAAAGAAAGTCTATTATTTCATCAAGAGGTAGTTATTACAAATTCTTGACAAGGTTTAACCTAATCAAGAGGAGAATATATTTTAATATTTCAAATATTCCATACTCTTCAAGATTAAATAATCCTTGTGAGAGTCTAGAATCTGATATATATATATATATATATATATATATATATATATATATATATATATATATGAGAATGGGGAGGAGAGAGGGATCACACCATCTAAGATCATTAAATGATATACTTCCTTTTGATGAATAATACACCATGATTTAATCAAATTAGAGATAATATATCATAGACAAGATAACCTTAATTTTACCCAATAGCCTCCGAATCATTTCAATGATTGAGAAAAATGCACTAGAAGATAAGAAATTGTCTTAGGATGATGAGTCATGATCCTTCTATGAAGAGAAACCCTGAGAGACCCTAAAAATATATTACATGATCCATATAACTTATCTAAATGTCAAATATCCATCTTCAAACTATTATCACTTGTATTTTTACCATTTAAGGAGATGGAAAATATTTCCTCATCCAAGTGGCACAATTGAAACACCTATAGGCTTATGGGTAGCCTAAGTAAGAGGTGAATCTCTACATAGGGATAGCTCCCTTGATGTACCACTTTTGATTACAACTACACCTAAAATTTTGGGGGGAAAATGGGAGATATATAACTAAAATAAAAATATTATAAGGGAGGTGATACACCATATAATATGATTACTTCTAACCAATAGCATGTTACACATGAGAACAAAGGACTAACCAAACATACACTCCTTTAATCTGCATCTTCACAAATCAATGTTACATTATGAGGTTATGGATAAATGTGAAAATATAATAGGAATAGATAATATTAGTTGAATGGAACTAATGAAAATACTAAATCACTCAATCCTTGACATTTCCTAGAACACTTCACATGCCCTACAAGAATAAGCTTACCAACTATAAATAGATGATAGAATGAAACAATCATGCTAAGAAAAAAAGAGTTATCACTTATGAAAATTCAAAAATTCCAAATGAAAATGCTAATAAAATTCATGAAGAGGTAAAAATAAGTAGTCTTATTGATCACATGGTATGAAAATGAGCAAGGCTTCACCATATTTAGGTGGAGCATAAGTTACAATGGCCAAAATGGCTAGTTCTTATAAAACTTGAGAGAGAGAGAAGAGAGAAGTCCAAGGGTCACAAGGATAGTTGTAAATATGAGAGAATAAGTTAATTTTGCATGAAAATAGGATGTGGGATGAACCATGCATTTTTAGGAAGCCCAAGTGTCCATCCAGGTCATGAAACTCTTGTAAAGTGGCATGAAATTCTTTTAACTAGCTCAAAAAAATTGCCTTCATGATTAGCCCTATTTGAACGTCCCAAAACTGATTAGTTATAGGTATTATGATTATAATTAAGGGTAATTGTTTCATTAATGCCTCTCCATGTATTTTTTTCAGGCTTGTTCATCTAAAATAATTTGTAAAGGATCTAGCATTGCCTGCACTCTAAAAAACCTCATCTTTCATGTACCCTACACACTTGTCCTCAAATTTGGATCTAGTTACCAATAAAAATACATGGGAGTGAGTGGATGTAATTTTTTAATACCATCCATGTATTTATAATCATTAGGTACACCTTAAAATCACCCCACATGAATTTTTCCACCCTTCTCACTAGCTTGTCCAATATGCCAATTTTGACTGGCTCAGATGAATCAATTTTTTTGAATAATTAAGAGTTTATTATTGGAATTAAATGACCATAAGGAGTTATTAAAATTCATAATATTCCCTCTAAACATGATTTCATCTTCAGAATCCTCTTTTAGCTTTCACAATGCATAAAACTGTTAAGAAATACATGTTTTGTACCTTGTCTATACAAGTCCATATAACTAAAAAGTATGGGAGGGAGCCTGAGTGAGTAATATACAAGTTAAAATAACTTTAATGATCAATATATTCCATTATAATTCATCTCCAACTTCATTTCTCCAATCGGGTCTTAACTAAGGGTTTACAAGGGTTTTAGGCCTATTTTGACTCTTAAGCTTTGTTCATAAAGTTATAACATTGGAGTTGTAGAAAAAATATATAAATTTATTTATAAATACATATTATATATCAAATAAACCTATTTTTATCCCATGAAAATCATCAAGAGAGACATGAGTGTTCAAGCTTGTCCTATTGAGCCTTTTCCTCCATTTCTTATAGGTCTAGTGTTGTCTTTGAGCCAAAAATGGATTCCTCAAGGTTTCATTTACATTATGAAAGATTTAAAATAACTTGAATTAATATATTAACATGTTTAAATATTTTTTATATCTCATCCCATGCTATAAGGGTGGAAGACCCCCCATTTGGACACTAGGCCTAATGTTGGTCTTGTAGCTTGTCTACAACTTTTGGTGCTTTAGAACTTCTTGTTTAATTTCCTTGAATTACATAAGATTATACATATCATATATGACCATAAAAAAATGATCCCATAATTTTTAAATCCCACTTATGTCTAAAATTGAAAGTTACCTCTTGTTTGGATTCTAGGCATAACCATGCCTCATGAGTCTGTTTGTACTCTTGAAGGTATAGACCCTTTTTATCAGTATTCTTACCTCTTTTCTTCATTTAAAATATTTTTTAGGTTTCATACATCCTCATAAACCTCCTATAATTATCCATAATCTCCTTAAGATTCCCTTTGTCACACTTTTCCCAAAACTACCAAAGTTTGCATTGAGGTGAGTGCCTTCTATTTGAGACAAAACAGAGGGCACTCCCCTATTTTACCAGACAATAGTGATTTATTTAGTGTCTTATATAATTTTTGTGGGTGAAATAAACAAAAAAAATTCCTTGGTATATCCTTTTTACCTTTATACTCCAAAAATGTGCATATGGACTATGTTTGCTTGTCTAGAGCTCTTTTATCTACTTGATGGATCACTGTGAGAGTTGAATTAATCTATATAAGTCTTTTTGAATATGTTTTAATCTTTAAAAACACTTTAAACTCCCCACATACCTCTTTCTCTACATGAACTCTCAAGACTATAAATACCAAACTCTGACTATGTCCAGCTCCTTTCCTCCCTCAAGCATGATTCCTATAGGTTTTCATGAGATATCACTAATCTTGATCATGATGTTAAAAGTCCTTCCATGAAACATTATGTCTATATATTGTCTTCTCATATGTTTAACCTACCTTATAGTCCCTTTGGACTCATAAACTAGGTTTTTTCCTACTTGACTGAGAACCCCTACTTTTGACTATTATAAGTGTGTATGGATGATATGGGCCTTGATTATGATGTGTAGAGGATTTTATTGAAAATTAAAATCCAAATAATATTTTATTTTACATCCATTTACTTTTAATTTCTAAAACATTCTAAAAAATCCATCTTAGGTCACTGTCTATCTTAATCACTTAAAGTTGGTTGTAAGTGTTCATATTTTTGTAATTAGACACCCTTGTAGGTGTGTATAAAAGGTTAAAAAACCTTATATAATCTCCTTATAATGATATTTTAGATCATAGGTGTCATTTTAACTATTTGGAACCATTATCATATGTTATCATAGTCTGGCTTTGTAACATTACGTGTGAGGGCTCTTTTGGATCAAAATCATGTAGATGACTCTAATTGAGTTTAGTGCATAAGTTGGAAACTTTAGGCTCTAAAAATTCTACCTTATATTAAATTCTTACCTTCCATATTTTGAATGTATCTTATATTTTATGATTAATACAAAACATAACCATTTGTAATCTTCAAAACTTCTTGTAACCCTATCATATGACCTTGGTAAAAAGGCTTAGGTGCTTTATTTTCACTCTTTAAGGACTAGGTTCCTATATTTACAGTCATTGTCTTTAATCAAGGTTAATCCACTATCATTTTCTCATTTAAAAATTCAAATATATATTATATGATAAAACCATACCATATAAATTCAAATAAGTCTTGGTCATGTTCTAAATTCCTTCATAGATTTTATCATTCTCTATTAGGAACACTTGTAGGTGAGTATTCCAGTATATAGGTAGTAAAAGTGGAACCTTGATTAGTATGATAGATAGGTAGGTTTATGGTGATTATAATGTTTCCACAAAATTTCCAAATTCTCCCTTAGTAATATCAGAACATTGAAACCTATGTCAAGCTTCCCCCCTCTCATCATGATGTCAGTAATGGCTCTTGTAGGTGTGTATTGGGTTATGTGTAGATAGTGAGTGTGAAATAGAGAAAAACTATGGATAAAAGGCTTGATTTGAAGATAAAATTCATTCTAAACCTATCCAATACATTATTTACATCAATTATATCTTGAAACAAATCCAAAAACATCTTTTTAAATGTGAAAATCACATGTATACATATGGAATAGAGCAAGTAGAGACATCTCATGACTATTTGACATGTTGAATGAGCATGTGATAAAAATTGTACTTTTAAGAATCATAAAAGTGGACTATCCTCAACTATTTATGTCTTGGATAGCTAACACACTCTGATTAAAACTCCATGGATAGGATAATGAAGCTTATATAGGTGACTATAAGTCAAATTGGGCAAAGAGTTGACAATAGAGAATGACAAGATGGGAATTTACCTAAAGCATGATATGGTGGAACAAAACATGGGAAGAGGTGATAATATAAAATATATACCTATGGAACACCATATTCAACTCACATGAAACCTCTATATAAGTCCAACATTTTGGAACAAGGTAAAATTGAATGAAACTTCATAATGGTGACACCTTCCTGCAACATGGACTAACTTGCTCACAAAAACATTATGAAACATTAAAATAAGAATGGAGACCATATAATAATGTATCCAAATCCTATGGATTAAATATAACCAAATTTTTCAAATGGATTTGACCAAAATGGAGTAAAATCTATAGGGTGCATGAAATAACTAGAAGAAAGATACAATCTATTTCATAAGGATGGTTCATAAAACACAATTAAAAAATCCTTGTAATATATATATATATATATGTAAATAAATTTATACAAGTTTATTTTCAGCTCTTAGAATCATTTGTCTTGAAACCTCTTGAGTTGTCTATACTAAGCAAAAATTTGTAGGTCACTTCTATATGTCTAAAAATACAGAAAAGAAGTAGAAGGTTTTTTAGCCAAAAATGGTACTTATAAATAATCTAAAACATGGAATTTAGGTTTTGGAGTTGAAAATACATACCATGATCTTCTCCCATGTGTCACACTTCCCCATGGATCATACAAGTGCCAAACTCACCTCTTTTCCTAAGAAAACTATCCTTTCCTCTAAATTACCTACCAATTTTTAGTTTTGAGAGTTGATTAAGACCTATTAAAACACATTTCACATGAAATCACATTTTTAAATCTTCAAACTTCCTAATAAATATGTAAAACTCATTAAATACCACTTTTTTAACCTCAAAATGACTAAAAGGACTAAAATAGCTAAGGACCAAGGCTAGTATAACATTAAATAGCATTAATCAACCTATAAAACACCTTATGACATGTTTTAGACCCATAAAACATATAAAACCCAAGTTTTACCTAAGGGTGCACCAATTTGACCTAAAATTCAAATTTGGTCAATAATTTGGTGACTCACAGGGGTAGTATGCCTTCTATACTTACTAGACTACTAGCCTTATTATTCTATTTGGATTAGGGAGTCATACTAAAATATAAGATATAAAAGAAGGTTTTGACCATTGAATCTAAGATTTTATCAAGAAAAGACCAATGATTACCTCAACCATACAAAACAAAAGACACACTCAAAGCAAAAGCAAATACGCACATGCTTCATGAGCACTTATGAAACACACACACCAAATTGAACAAACTAACTCAAACACTAAATAAATTGAGATGATAACTTCCTCCTAGATGAAATGGGAAGTTTTAAACTCTTATTGCTTCATGACATGAAGGATTTAGTGAGACATGTAGCCTTTTGATCCTTGACATTGATGCCTCTAACTTTTTCATGATATTTTCCAACCTCATTGACATGATGTTCATTGAAAAATAGGTAGATTGAAATAGGTTGGATATAGAAATGAACTCTTATTGAATCCAAATATCCTTAAACTTATCATGTGGATATTCAATTACAACCTCATTCTTAATTTTCATAGGGATCTCAATAAGATTGGGTTTCTTTTCAGCTGCAAGTTTTTCTATCTCATCAAGGATATTTCCATACTCTATCCAATCTTGATCATTTTCCTCCATAGAATATTATTTCTTCACTTTTTCATGTAATTGGCCCTCAACTTGGAAAAGCTCTTCAAGAGCTTAAAAGAGCTTCATTTTCAATTACCAATCATCCTTGTCCTCTTTATCATTTAGAACCACTATCGCTTCAATATTTTTTTATTGATGTATGATGCCATAAATTTGGTGTTCTTCAATATTCAATGAATCTAATGGTTATTCAAGATCAGGCTGATGTATTGGTTCATATTCAAGAATAACATCTTTCACATTGGTCTCAAGAGAGTTTTCTAGGGATACAACTTCTTTGGGAAAGACTTGGAATTATTCTCCATCCATAATAGCACATTCATATTCATACTTGAGATGAATATCCACAACTTTTTTATCAGATGTAGAGTCTTATTAAAGGGTTAAAAGATATTATATCTCTTTTTACTTGATAGTGATGCCAATATTAGGCATCTTGAAATAATGTGACCTAGCCTAATGAGGTTGCCAAGGAGATAGGATTTATTCAAGCAAGAGTTTTTAATTATCCACTACCAAATAATATTCTCTAGGTTCCCATACCACATATCAATAAAGGAAAAGAGTGATGGGATGAGGACAAGATGAACTAGTTGGTGGAGGTGGAACATAGGGCTCAAAATTAGATTAAGAATAAAAAGTTGGGGATTCTTTTGGGAACTCTTGAGGAAGGGGAGGTAGACGTTGGGAAAAGATGGCTTGGTTATCTTCCTTAAACTTGACAATCCCTTCATTCACATCTGATTCAAATTGGGAACACTCTTGAGGGAGGTTATATGGGGTGTTTAAACATAGGATTTTCTTTTGGGTCTAAGCCTTCCATCACACCTTAACTTAACAACCTCATCTTTGACTCTAACTCTTCAATTTTATTATCTATGATATCTTGGAAAAGTCTCTCTTGAATTTTATATGCATCATCATGAGGGTGAAGAATATAATAGGATTCATATAGAAGACAAGAGGTTTCTTGAGGAAGGGTGGGAGGGGCTTGCATAGGATCAAGTTATTTTGCAACCTCACACTCTTTATCAAGGCATTTATCTTCTTTATTTCCCCATGAATCCTATATCTTGATCTAGCTTAGGATATTGGGATTAGGAGTATTCTTTTTATGTGGTTTTTGAACTTGATGAATGGATGAAGTGTTCAAGGAACTCGGGATCTCCCTAGGCTTGGATTATCTACCTTAACTCCAACTTAGAATATTATATCTAAAGGTATTATCTTGAGGTGTAAATGTAATTAGAGAGGGAAATGAATTCCACTTCCTTTATTGATAAAATGGACTATTGCATCTGTATATTGGTTAATTAAATTTTCTTATCAAGGTTTGCTTTAAACACAATGCTAGTCTTTTCAACTCTCTCTTCCACTTGATTTGGAAAAGGATGACTTTGGAAATTTTGATTAAGCTCATGAGTAGGGATAAAATATGGCTAATATAAAACTTAAGGAAGTGGATAAGAAGGATGATAGACTTTATGAGGATACTCCTAATGAACTCTTAGTTTATCCTCCAAGGATGCAATCAAGCCACTCACATCTAACATCTCATTTATGAGCCCTTGCCAATTGGCTCTCTTAGTAGGTATCCACTCTCTTTTGACCAACTCTAATTCACCTCTTTCCTTGTGAATGAAATTTATAGGAACACCTTGATCATATCCCCTTAGTGTATCAAGATCTAACATATACTTCTCATACCCTAAAAGAGTTTACTTGAAGGTGGAAATGGATTGAATTGAGAAGTGGCTAGGTTGACTATGAGAAGAAATATATTGAGGAGGTTGGATATAAGACTGATAAAGATCATGATGAGGTTGTAAATGGTCATTACAAGACTGGTAAGATTCAAACTAAGGCTAATAAAAATCATACAAAGGCTGATTAGGAATGCCATGAGCTATAAATACCTCACCAACTTGTGTAGGACAAAACTCAACACCAAAATTAGCCATGAAACCTTAATGAAATCAAGAATACAAAGGAAAATGTTACCAAAAATACTCAAAGGATAACCTAGGCTACTATACTAGCTGATATAGCTTCAGAGTCACCATTGATGCTTGGATAAATGCCTCTAAACTCTGATTGTTGAATGACAACACCAAAAATATTTCAACCTCTTAGACCAAGAGTCTCATTAGGCATGCCAAAAAATATTATCACTTAGATTTTCACCCTTTGAGGATATGTAAAATCGCTCCTCATCCAAGTTTCACAATGGAAACACCTTTAGGATTTTGGGTAGCCTAAGAAAAAGATGAATATTTAGATAGGGCTAGTTTCCTTGATGTACCACTTTAGATTACAAATACACCTACAATTTTGGGGGGAAAGGGAGAGAGATAACTAAAATCAAAATATTCAAAGGAAGATGATACACCAAATTAGATGATGAATTCTAACCAGTAGCATGTTACACATGAGAACAAAGGACTAACCAAACATACACTCCTTCAATCTACATCTTCTCACATCAATGTTACATTATGAGTTTTTGGATAAATGTGCAAATATAGGAGGAATAAATAAGAGGCCTTGAATGTCACTAATGATAATACTAACTCATTACATCTTTAACATTTCTTAGGACACTTCACATTCTATACAAGAAGAAGCTTTACAACTATAAATAGATGATATAATGAAATAATCATGCTAAAAAAACAAGAGTTATCGCTTATTCAAAATCAAAAATTATAAATAAATACACTAATAATAGTAATGAAGAGGTAAAAATAAATATTTTTATTGATCAAATGGTATGCAAATGAGCATGGATTCACCATACTTAGGTGGAGTATAAGTTATAATGGCCAAAATGGCTAGTTCTTATAGAACTTGAGAGAGAGAGAAGAAGAGAGAAGTCTAAGGGTCATAAGAAAAAATTTGAATCTAAGAGAATTAGTTAATTATGCATGAGAAGAGGATATGGGACAAACCATGTAAGGTCAAGAAGTGAAAGGGTCCATCCAAGTCATCAAACTCTTGAAAATATGCATGAAATTCCATTAATTGTCTTAGAAAAACTACCTTAATGATTATCCCTATTTGAACATCCAAAAAATAATTAGGGATAGGTCTGATGATTGGAATTAATGGGAAGGGTTATAGTAATGCCTCTCCATGCATTTGTTTCAATCCTAGTCATCTAGAATAATCTAGAAAGGAGCTATCACTGCCTACACTCTACAAAACTCCTCTTTCATGTACCCTGCACATTTGTCCTCAAGTTTGGCTTTATTTGGTCATGAAAATATATTTGATGGAGTTTATGATAATTTTAAATACCCTCCATGGCCTTATAATCATTAGTCACACATTAAAATCACCCCATTTGAATTTTTCCACCCTTCTCACTAGCTTATCTAATATGTTAGTTTTGACTAGCTAAGATGAAGTAATTTGTTTACATAATTAATAGTTTTTTATTGGAATTAAATTACCATATAGATTTATTAAAATTATTAATATTCCTCCAAACTTAATTTCATCTTCAAACTCCTCTTGTAACGTACATAATACACAAACTACCAAGAAAATTTTGTTTTGTACCCTATCCATACAAGTCCATATAGTTAAAAAGTATGGAACAGATCCTGAGTGAGTCCTCTAAAATTTAAAATAACTTTTAATATAAAAAATTTCCACTAGAATTCATGTTCAACTTCATTTCTCTAATTGAGTCTTGACTAAGGGTTTGCAAGGGTTTTCAGCCTATTCTGACTCTTAAGCTTTATTCATAATGTTATGATGTTGGAGTTTCAAAAAAATTACACAAAGTAATTTTTAAAGACCTATTATAACTACTCTAAACCTATTTGGATCCCATGAGAAGCATCAAGAGAGATATGAGTGTTCAAACATGTCCTATCGAGCCTTTTCCTCCATTTCTCATAGGTTTAATGTTGTCTCTGAGCCAAAAATAGCTTCCTCAAGGTTTCCTTTGAAATGAAAAAGATTTAAAATACCTATAATAACTATATTAACATTTTTAAATAGGTTATACATCTCAACTCATACTATAAGTGTGGAAGACCCCCTATTTGGACACTAGGCCTAATGTTAGTCTTATAGCCTATCTACAAATTTTGGTGCTTTAAACCTTCCTATTTAATTTCCTTGCATTTCATAATATTTTAAATATATTATATGACCCTAAAAAAATTATATCATAAGTTTTAAATCCCACTTATTTCTAAAATTGAAAGTGAGCTCTTGTTTAGATTCTTGGCATAACCATGCCTCATGAGCCTATTTGTACTCTTGAAGGTCTAGACCCTTTATTTTGGTATTATTCCCTCTTTGATTGGTTTAAAATATTTTCTTAGGTTTCATACTACCTCATAAACCTCATATAAGTATTCATCAACTCCTAAAGAGTCTCTTTGTCACCCCTTTCTTAAAACTATCAGAGTTTGCATTGAGGAGAGTACCCTCTATCTAAGACAAAATAGAGGTCACCCCCTAATTTTAAGTATAAAAATCAAATGATTGAGTGTATTATATAAGTTTTAATGGTGACCTAAACAAAGAAACAAACCCTAGTCTATCCATTTGACCTTCAAACTTTAAAAAAAACCCAAGAGAGACCATTTTAGGCAAACTTGTGCAGGGTTTGTGCATTTGGACTGTGTTTGCTTATTTAGAGATCTTTTATTTACTTTATGGATCATTTTGAGAGTTTAATTAGTCTATATAAGTATTGGTGAAATTTTTTTAATCTTTAAAAACACCTTAACCTCCCCACATACCTCTTTCTCTACATGAACTTTCAAGACTATAAATACCAAACCCTAACTGTGTCCAGCTCTTTTCCTCCATCAAGCATGATTCATGTAGGTGATCATGAGATATCATTGATATTGATAGTTATTTTAAAAGTCCTTACATGAAATATTAGGTCCATATAGTGTCTTCTCATATGTTTAACCTACCTTATATGCCCTTTGGACTCATAAACTAGGTTTTTTCTTACTTGATTGAGAACCCCTACTTCTGACAGTTGCAGGTGTGTATGTATGATCTAGTCCTTAATTATGATATGTAGAGGATTTTATTGAAACATAAAATACACATAGTATTTAATTTTACCTTTGTTTTCTTTTAATAGCTAAAAAAATTATCACAACTCCATCTTAGGTCACTGTCTATCTCAGTCACTTAAAGTTGGTTGTAAGTGTTCATATTTTGTAATTAGACACCCTTGTAGGTGTGTATGGAAGGTAAAACACCCTATATCATATCCTTATGATGATATTTTATATCATATGTTTCATTTGAACCATTTTGAACCACTTTAATATGTTAGCATGGTTTATCTTTGCAACATTAGGTGTGAGGGCTCTTTTGGATCAGAATCCTGTATATGACTTTGACTGAGTTTAGTGCATAAGTTGGCAACTTTAGGATCTAAAATGTCTAATTTCCATTAAATTATTGCATTAAATATTTTTCATGGATCCTTTATTTTATTAATAATACAAAACATAACAATTTATAATATTTAAAACTTCTTGTAACCCTATCATATGACTTTGGTAAAATGTCTCAGGTGCTCTATTTTCATTCTTTAGGGACTAAGTTCTTATATTAAAATCATTGTCTTTGATCAATGTTCCTCCACTATAATTTTATCATTTAAAACCTCAATGAGATATACCATGATAAAAACATACCATATAACTTAAAATAAGTCCTAGTCAAGTTTTGAATTCCTTCATGGAGTTTATCATCCTCTGTTAGGAATACCTATATGTGAGTATTCTAGTATATAGGCAACAAATGTGGAACCATAGGTAGTATGAGAGATATGTAGGTTTATGGTCATTCTCATTTTTCCACAAAATTTCCCAATTATCCCTTATTAATATCATAATGTTAAAACCTATGTCGTGTTTCCCCCCTCTTAGCATGGCATCAACTATGGCTCATATAGGTGTGTATTGGGCTATGTGTAGATAATGAGTGTGGAATAGAGAAACAAGGTGGATAAAATGATTCATTGGTAGATTAAATTATTTATAAAACTCTAAAATACATTATTTAAATCAATTATATCTTGAAACAAGTCCCAAAACATATTTTTCAATGTGAAAATATGTACATATATATAGAATAGAGCAAGCAGAGGCATCTCATGACTATTTGTCATCTTGAATGAGTATGTGATCAAAATTGTAATTTTTCAAAGCATAAAATTAGACTATCCTCATATATTTATGGATTTGATAACTAATACACTCTAATTATAACTCCATGGATAGGATAAACAAGCTTATACAAGTGACTGTAAGTGAAATTGGGCAAAGAGTTGACAATAGAAAATGATAAAATGGGAATTTTCCCAAAGCATGATATGGTGGAACAAAAAATGGGATGAGCTGATAATATGACCTAGATACCTATGGAACACCATATTCAACTCACATGAAACCTCTATAAAAGACCAACATTCTAGAACAAGGTAGAATTGACTGAAACTTCATAATGGTGACACCTTCTTACAACATGGACTAATTTGCTCATCAAAACTTTATAAAACATGAAAATAAGAATTTATAACATATTATAAGGTATAAAAAAATCCTCTAGATTTAATATCACTAATTGGTTCATATATATTTGACCAAAATGGAGTAAAATCTATAGGGTGCATGAAACAACTAGTAGAAATATATAGTCGACTTCATGAAGATGGTTCATAAGACACAATTGATCAATAATTTAACTATTTATATGTAAATTAAGGTATATAATTTTAATATCAACTCATATAATCATTTTTCCTAAAACCTCCTAAGCTATCTATACCAAGCAATAAACTTGCAAGTCACTTATATATGTATAGAAATGAAAAAAAGAAGCAAAATGGTTTTGGGAAAAAATGGAACTTATAAAGAATTTAAAATGTGTAAATTATCTTTATGAATCTTAAGATAAATACCATGATCTTATCCCATGTGTCACACTTCCCCATGAGTCGTACAAGTGCCAAACTCACCTCTTTTCCTAAGAAAACTACCCTTTCCTCTAAAGAACCTACCACTTTTTAGTTTTTACAATTTATTTAGACATATTAAGACACATTTCATGTTAAATCACCTTTTTAAATCTTCAAACTTCCCAATAAATTTTTAAAACTCATTAAATACCCCTTTTTGACCTCAAAATGACTAAAAGGACAAATAATTAAGGACCAAGGCTAGTATAACATTAAATGACATTAATAAACCTATAAAACACCTTATGATAGATGTGTTAGACCCATAAAACATATAAAACCCAATTTTTTTCTAGGAGTGATCTAATTTGACCTAAAATTCATATTTAGTCAACAAAAACCATATACTATCTTCCACTTGACCTACTTATGAGAACAAAAATCTCATATCTTGAATCTGGCAGAGCCCTACTTATGTCTAATTTTAGTAGTTATTTGTTATATCTATGGATTTTATGGAAGATAAGACACTATTCCATATCTCATTTGTGTTTTCATCTACTCCAAATTGAATATAGATCTACTATATATTAAAAACAAATCTCATTTATTGGTTTTCCTATAGTTATCATGTCAATAAGAACCTACAGGTTGTATAGCATGATTTTGAACTATATTAGATATAAATAGATATATTATACCTATAAACCTTGTGGAATACAAGGACTCATTATCTACATAGATCTTATTTAAAAATTAATGATCAAATCCATGAAACAATACTACGACCCCAAAAAATGGGCCTTGTAAGTTTTAAATATTTAAACCAAAGGTCAAGACTGTGCTTTAATGGCATCAAAACTTTATCATTGATAACCCATGAATATATCACTATGACATATTATTAATAATTTTCATCTAATCTCTAATGCTAATATATGCCTTTTAGAATATTACTCTGGTTTGACCTTGGTCACATGTTTGACCTCTACTCAAAGTCTCATGTCTTTGACTTTTAATAATGACCATCAATCTTGATCTAGGTCTTCAAGATTTAAGATACTTGGAAATTGTAAATTTATCCTTACGATATGTTTTTAGTTTCATCTTATCCTATGCTAGTTCCATGTGGTAGCTTCACATTCATCCCCAAGATATATGACTCTTTGACCTCCTGCTCATCATCAATCTACTTTGGTATGATATATCATGTACCATTGATTAGCTTGGACCCATTGGCTTTTTTAGTCACCATACACTCTTATATCTCCATTAATTTACTTAATATATTAACACTTGTCATCGACGTATTAAATCTTAGGATACACTAACCTTTTGACTATGAGCTTGCCATTGATCTTTGATGCATTATTAAATGCACTCCATTAGATCTTCAAGACCCAATAACATCTCTAAGTCACCACTCATCATTGGATCTTGAATTGAGATCCCATGGCCTTGACACTTGTTATCTTTTAATTCAACCTTAGGAATATTTTAATCTAAATGGCTATTTTACAAGGCTTAAACTTGATGTCTATGCACACATTTCACTCTACAAGTCTAAATTTGAAAGCTTATATCTTGAGATAGAAATATCATCAAGATACAAAATTTGTATAGGATGATATTGTCACTAAATTAATAGTGTCTATGTGTTATTTTGTCCTTGAAAAGCTCCATAAGTTTATTTATCAAATATGTAACCAGACAAGCCTATTTGTCCCTATATGATTTACTTGTGATAGTTTAGTTCTTATAGATTTGTGTAAGAAACTATTATCTCTTTAGAAGGATCCAATGAGCTTATAATACTTTGTTTAATCCATTTCATCCCCATAAATTATTGAAACACCATGAGACCCTAATGGTCTCTTCTCTCTTGCAATTATATACTTGTTTTTGATCCATTTGATCATTTACTCCATTAGAAACTCTGTTCATCTATTCAAACCATTTCTAGGCAAAAGATACTTATGTGGGAGAAATTTGGCCAACATCTTGGGGTTACATGACTAATATGATTGAGAACCTAGATTAGTTTCCTTATCTAATCCATTAGGCATGGACTCTCCTCTCAAGTTCAACATATTGATCTAGAGGTAAAAAGTTAGCTACCAACCTCTAGATAACTCTTCTTTTGAAGAAAAAATCACTAAATTAAATAAAAAGCAAAGTACCCAAGGCACTTTTGAAAATTAAAAACACAATAGGAAATAAAACTAACCTAAATTAATCAAGGGAAACTAAATTACTAAACAAATGTGCACATAGGCACTTTGAGAAAAGCATTAAATCTACTCTAATATATACAATATTGTATATTAATTTACAAGAACCTCCCTCTTGGGTCAAATGGGAAAATTTTAGTATCATTCACTTGTAACAAACCAAGATGAAAAATACCTTACTTTGGAGGTACTATATATGGTGAACCAAGCAACTTTATGGCCAATCCTTTTGATTTGGTCTCTAATGGATGAAATAGAACAAATATGTCTCCAATGTAGACATATTGGTCTAAGTATTCCAAGCTTGGTTCATTTTGGCCTGTAAGAAAACTTGCTTGATGTTTCTCATCATTCTTAAGAAAGCCTTGCATGAATACCTCATTTAGGATCTTGGGAGCAACTACACTTGGTTCACTTGGTGGCTCAAAAGGACCATGTTATTCCACCTTGTCCTTATGAAAATTGGGACTAATCATTCTTAGAGAAGCATGATCATAATGTTTCAAAGGAAGCACATATCTTTTAGCCTCTTCAAAATATTTGGTTATGGAATTGAACTATTACCATAACTCTTTTAAATCTTCACTAGTATGCTTCTCAAACTTTATCACTTGAACACTTGAGATGTCTCCTTCATCAACCTCACTCAATATTTCATCTTGTTATTCAATTATAAATGAGGGTTGATTTGACAATCCAAGGTATAAAACATCACATTTATCTTTATTAAGGTTTGATCTACTTTATTCTAGAACCAACATATCAATGCTATCCTCAACTAACACCTCATCTTGAAGTGGAATAACCTCAAGCACCTAGTTCTGATCCTCTTATTCATCTATGTAGAATGGACCTTCAATAGTCCATTCAAAGTTTACTCTATTTTTAGCTTGAGGATTGTCTTCTTTAGGCAAGTTTACAACATTAAGCTACTCTAATTCAATCAAGAAATCTGAGGACAAATGGTGCCATTAATATTCTAATTACCTTGAGATGACCTTGACCTCTATAATAGGTTCATGAAGGTTGTCCTCTTGCTTCGCATCAAGATCCTACAACTTGAAATCTAAAACATGCTCTTCCCTATGAAGTGCGATGCCTATCATGATTTACTCATCATAGAAACGTGCACTATTCTCCTATGGCTCACTTATTACTATAATTTCCTCCTTTATCCTTTGTAAAATAGGGTCTTTCTCTAAGAGGGAGATGGTGGGAGGGTGAATAAGTTCACCTTTATTGTAGCTTACGAGAGTGTCTTTCTAGCTAGTACCTTACATAGATTATTTGGTGGCTCTTGAAGAACTACCTCAGATAACACCTCCTCCTTCTTCTTTATGCCTTTTTGAACTAATTTCCATGATGAAAATGAGTAGGGAATAAACATTTTTTATTTATTTTAAATAGTTATAAGATAGGATGGCATTATAACTAAGGGCATGACATAACTAGGGTCAAATGTGTTGGATAAGATCCATGATGGAATGACATCATGCTATTGAGTGGGAATGGGCATAGGGGTAGGAGAGGGTAAACTAGTTGGCTTAGGTTTGACGTACTCTTTCTCCCACTACTCAAACACTTTTTCAATTGATGATACCCACCCTTTCAATTCTTACTTATTAGCCTATGGATAGTCAACTTCTCAATTAGTGCCCACATGTTCTAAAAACCTTGTAAGAAGATATTTATCCCTTCCATAGAGTGAATGGGTAATTCTTATCCAAGCTTAGCACACTCATTGATTTTCATGATTATTCTACCTTGGTCCACTATTGCCTCTCTAAGTTTTGATATGGATGGACTTTGACAAGGTTGACTAAGGGGGTGATAAAGAACTCTTGAAAGTTGTGGTTGAGGCTCTCAGAGGGGAGAAGGCACATAATATTGATCCAAATGATCATGTTGATCTTAATGAGATATCAACATACTATCTATGTTCTGGATCATGTTTTTCATCATTACTATGTCCTCATTCTCACAAGATGATCATTATTCACCCTCACAAACTAACCATCTATTCTTGACCAACTGAAGTACACTCCTTGCCTCTTATAGCACATGGATACTAATAACTGTAAAAAACTCATAATCCCTACCAATCTCCCTTATCAACCCAATATAAAATAATAATGCTTTTTTTACTCCTAAGAATGATATAATAGGGTAATCCTATTATTGAAAAGGGGAACTAGAATACTTATTTAAATGCAAAAGAGGCTAACCTTAGTCATATGAAGGGGTGTGAGGAAGACAAAGGCCATGATAGGGCTGATAGGTTGTTTGAGGGCCACTTGGAGGGAACACATAAACATTATTTGATTGATAAGTGTGATGTTGAGGGAGAGAATAATAATATTGATTAAAATCTAGCTAATTGTAGATACCAAATTATGATGATTAAGCACTTATTTAGGATGCGTAAACTAGTTGATAGATGCTCAGAGTTGCCATTGATGTTTACATGCATGCCTCCAAAGGCTAGTTGGATGAAGAGAACACCAAATATCTTCACCATTAAACAAAATTTTAAGTCACGCCAAGCATGCTATAAAATATTATGACATTAATCTACACCTTTGGAGAGAGTTCCTCAGGATCCCTCTAACTAAGACATAATATTGGGATAACACCAGGCTGTGGATAACCTTTGATGGGGCTAAACCTTTAGAGAAGGATAGCTTCCTTTTGATGAATCACCTAAACTAATTATTGCATAGGAAAAAGGGTTATAAATGGGGAAAGGGATATTAATAAGACTACAAGGTGATGTACCCAATAAAAATTGTAAATTCCCATAATCTTGAACCCACACTAGATCAACACAAGACAATGCTAGCTCAAACAACCTCATAGACCAGCTAATTGCATAAGTGTTTCATGAACTAAGTTAAATAAAAACACTAATATAAACCTAAAATATCTTTAAAACACCTTAAAATAGGTTATAAAGGAGGAAAATGGATGAGTAATATTCTCCTTCACATAATGCCATCATGTACAACTCACCAAACACTGATCCAAAGCAAGAGATGGGTAAAAAATGTCTATATTTACATCAAGAGGTAGTTCTTACAAATGTTTGATAGGGTTTAGCCTTATAAAGAGGATAATATATTTAAATATCTTAGAGAGTCCCCTACTCTTCAAGATCAAAGAATCTTTGTGAGAGTCTAAAATTTGAGAGAGAGGGAGAGAGTATGAGATATAAGAGAAAGGGGAGGAGAGAGAAAGCACATAATCCAAGATTATTAAATGAGATTCCACCTTTTGATAAATTATCCACCATATTTTGATCAAAATAGAGCTAATATATCATAGACAAAATAGCCTTCATTTGTGCTAATAGCCTCTGAATCATTTCATTGATTGAGAAAAATGCACTAGAAGCTAAGAAAGTGTCTTAAGATGATCAGTCATGATCCTGATATGAAGAGAATTCCTTAGAGACTCTAAAAATCTATTAAATAATATAGCTACCTTTTCTAAATGTTAGATATCCATATTAGAGCCTTATGTTATCTGACACTTGCCCTAATTATTAGAATAAAAGTCCTCATATCTTAAACCTAATAAATCCTTGCTTATGTCTACTTTTAGTAGCTATTTGTTAGAGATATGACTATTTTAGAAGATAATACAATCTTCTATATCTCATTTATGTCTACATCTACTCCAACTTGAATATAGATCTACTATAGATTGAAAACCAATCTCATTCATTAGTTTTCCTATAACAATCATGTTAATGAGAACCTATAGACTATATAGTCTCATTTTGAACTATATTATGTCTAAATAGACCTATTTTTCCTCTGAACCTTATGAAGCTAAGGAATCACTATCTACACATCTATTCTTTAAATATTAATTATCACAGTCATAAAACAATACTATGACCCTAGAAAATGGGCCCTGTAAGTTCTAAATATTCAAACCAGAGGTTGAGACTATGCTTCAATGGAATTAGAACTTTATCATTAACAACCCATGATTGTATCATTGTGACTTATTCTTAAGGATCTTCAAATGAGATATAATGGTAACATATGACTTTTGGAACATTTCTCTAGTTTGACCTTGGTCACATGTTTGACTTCTACTCAAAGTCTCATATCTTTGACTTTTAGTAATGATCATTGATCTTGATCTAGGTCTTTAAGATTAAGACACTTAGAAATTATGCACTTATCCTCATGATACCCTTTTAATTTAATTTTCTCCTATGATTATTCTATATGGTAGATTTTCATTCTTCCTCAAGATATGTTGACTCTTTGACCTCTCACTCATCATCAATCTAATTTGGTATGATGGATCATGCACCATTGATAAACTTGGGCCCACTAGCTTTATCAATCATCATGCATTATTATATATCCATTAAAGTACCCAATATATTAACACTTATCATTAACACATTCAATCTTAGGATACACTAACCTTTTGACTATGATCTTGTCAATGATCATTGATGCATGATTAAATGTACTACGTTAGATCTTCAGAACCCACTGACATTCTAAATCATCGCTCACTATCAGATCTTGACTTAAGATATTTAAATATTGAAAATTTTTATATCTATATTCAACCTTATGAATATTCAATTCTAAAGGCTATTTTAGAAGGCTTAAGCTTGACTCTACATGCATGTTTCACTCTACAAGTCTAACTTTAAAAGCTTATATCTTGAGATATTAAGATCATCAAGATACCAAATTTATAGAGGATGATATTATCACTAAATTAATCATGTAAATGTGATTTTTTTTATAATTTAATAATTCCCTAAGTGTATTTATCAAATGTGTAATCAGACTGGCCTATTTATCCCTACGTGACGTGCTCATGACAATCTAGTTCTTCTAGATTTATGAAAGAAATTATTGTCCCTTTAGGAGGCTCTAATGATCTTCTAAGAATTTTCTCAATCTATTTCATTCCCATAAATTATTAAAACAACATGAGACCCTATTGGTCTCTTCTGTCTTCCAATTCTAGACTTGCTTCTAAGCCATTTGATCATTTACTCCATTAAGAACTCTGCTCATTTGTTCAAACCATTTCTAGGCAAAAGATCCTTATGTGAGAAAAATTTGGACAAAAATAAGAATAATAATATTCCTTAACCAAGTATACCATTTTTGGGTTCTTTGAAAAGCATATACTATTGAAAAAGGAAACCTCAAAATAATCAAATACATTAAGAAATGCTAACTTTCTTTAATATCATGCTAAACTAAGATTGTGAAGAGATTTGAGGATGAATGATGTTGTTTGAGGGAGATTGAAATTGAGGAATATTTACATCACTTTAATTAAGTACATATTACATGATTGAAACCCCTAAAAATTAAATTCTAACAAATGTTGATATTTTTCTCTCTCATGAACCATATAATCTCTCTTTATTTGTTTATAGACTGAAGATTAATAGTGTATGTGTTATTGATATCCATGTAACCTCACACATGTGGAAATATGATGAATAATACAATGGGAATTTTTATCATACTCTTTAAAATCTCCATAAACATCCATTTTTCTTTCATGATGCTTAGAAGAGGAGAAAACCTAAAAAACCAATTGCTTTTTTGAATGAAGAAGGCATAGTGAGTGCCTTAGTTTGTTAAAGATGGTTTATGAAGGAGAGAGAGAAAAATAAGACCAATTTCCAAATATGTAATATCTCTTAGACTCCTTCCTTTACCTAAAATACTAGATCTTGATTTTCTCTCTCATGGTCATACCATCTAAAATCTTGAAGGGCTCTCTTGATGTGCAAAGGAGCTCAGTAGTGGAAGAGAACTAGTTTTGAGCCTATTTGAAATATTTTTTCCTTTAATCTATTTTATAACACCCATCTGACTCCACCTTTAATCTCATTATCTTTTTTGTATGGAAAAGTTTGTATAAATCCATACTTCTACATGAAAACACATGAAATTGGCCTTTCTCTTGCATATTATCCAAATTTAAAGCCTTTAAACACTAATTTAGGGAAAGATAGTGAAAATCACAAGTCAAAGTACATGTTAAAACTATGATTAAATCTTTTGAGATCTTTATGGGGCTAAATTTCACATGTGGGAGCCTTTTGAAGAGAAAATCTATGTTTAGACTTACATGAAGAAATAGTTCCAAAGCATAAGATTTTTGAGTTAAATAATGACATGAATATGAAGGATTTTAAAGGCATTATGGATGATTTAGTGTCCTTTTAAAGTGTAATTTTATTATTTAAATGTTAAAACCTTCCATTATAATCAACATACATATAGTATACCACCATGTAGAGGCTTATATCAATGCCATGAAAAGTTTCAAGTTATAGGGGTTGGTATTGGCCTTGATAGGCCAAATGGCCAACATTTTTGGTGACTCATAGGGGTTGACCAGCCTACTGGTCAAGAAAATTTACAATATAATTGCTACATAAGACTTTGGAATAAACTTAACAACTATCAAAACTTTTATACTTGACACAAAACAAATAACCAATACACAAAACAAGAAATAATAGAGAATTGAAACAAAACAACTAAACTTAGAGGAATCTCCTAATATCAATATTTGAGTAACATCCCATTTACAAGAATAAGGAGCTCATCACCACTCAAATTAGACAATTGAAAATCATTAATTTTATTACAACCAGTAATGACATATAGACCATTCTAAATACTATCAAATTTATAATGTTTACCTAGTTTAGCATGGTCTTCATCTCACTTGAGCACAATATCACCTTGCTAAAAGTTCTTAGATGAATCTATCTTGTCAAAAAACCTTTTGAATTGTTCTTGGTTGGACCACATAGTGTGCATAACATTGTCTCTTGTTTCCTCCAACTCCCTTAATTCATTCATTCTTACCTCCATTGCATCATTCTCCATAGGCTCTAGCTAATGTGAAAGCTCCAAGGCTAGAATTACTAATGAAATAGGTAGCCTTTATTCTCTACCATAAAATAGTAGGTAAGGAGAGTTACCAATGGAATTATTTGTAGTAATTATATCTACTCATTAGGTAGTCTTCAACTTGGTATGCCATCCTCTCTATTTTTCTTCCATTATTCTCTTGATGATCTTAATAAAATTCTTATTGGTGGAATCTACTAGTCCATTACCATAAGGATATTATTTTGATGAAGATTTAAGATATATACCATGATCAAGAGTCTATTCACATACATTTTCACTACTTAAATCCAAATAATTATATGATATGATGATTGAAGGGACTCTAAAATGAGTCACTAGGTTGTCATAGAACTCCAAAACTAAGTTCTCAATTACTTCCTTGAGTGAAATTTACTCCACCCACTTGGTAAAGTAATTAGTGTCTATAAAAACACAATTATGTTGAACACTTGGTGGAGGATGAATCATTAAAATTAATTTTAAACCCCATTTCATGAAGGATTGCTCAACTTAAATAGGTTTTAAAGGCATGTCAGCTAGTCTTTATTTGTCAGTAAACATTGCACAGTTGGAAAATATTTTAACCCATACATGTGAATAGTTGAATAAATTAGGACAAAAATAACCATATATTATGATCTTTTATTTTTTATTATTAGACACAAAGTGGCCTCATAAAGGTCCATCATGAAATTCCTCTAATAATTTGTCTATTTGACTAGTTTTTACACACCTTATAAACATACCTCTAATGTCATTCTTGAATATTAATCCATCAATCAAGATGTAATGGATAGATTAAATCCTAAAATTTCTCCTCTTTGTCCCACATAAACCTATAGAGAACTCTATTTTTTAGAGGAATATTTCTATGTCTTGTGTCCAGATGGAAGGAAAGATAATTGCAGTTACATGTTGAGTATCTTAGACTATAAAAATCACTTATTTTTCCTCTTTAAATTATACTATAAGGTGATCAAAAAGTCTCATATTATTAACATATTTTTTACCTTAAATTATATATATCATAATCCATGTTTTGGTCACCCAACCAACCCTCTTTTCACTTAGGTCTCTGTTAAGGATAAAATCCTTCACACTACGATGAGCTACCATCATAAAGATTTTATTTTTAGAGACCATATGTATAAATTTATTCAATCCTCTTATGAAATCAATGAAATTATTCTTTAAAAAATTATATTTCTCCTCATATCCTTCTAATGCTTGATTGAAAAAAAGCAATAAGCTACTCCAATCCTTTACTTTTTTGTTACAAGCACATGGCATAAATTTTTTTACATGTGGAGAAAACATACATGAAGAAATATTTGATAAAATTAGGATTGAGTAAGGTAATATCTTGAATAATTACCTATTTAATGGCCTCAAAATTATATTACCTTGTTTTCACCATGATAACTCTTGATGTTTCTTGAGCATATAAGTTAGTGGTCTTACCAATTCCATAAATCCAAGTATGAACCTCCTAATGAAATTGATCTTTCCCAAGACAAATCAAGGATTTCCTCTATTATTTTTTGATAAATATAAAGTTTATCTTTGGATAAAACATGTCTAAGAAGTCTTCCCTCATTCATTTCAAAGATATACTTTTTGGGGTTTAGAGAGAACCCAATTTATCTACATCTATCCAATACTAATCTCAAATGTATCAAATGATCCTTAAGATATTTATAAAACACAATACTATCATCAATATAAACAAGTACCATTTCACTTATGAATCCCTAAAAAACCACATATATTGTCCTTTGAAAAGTATATCCAACATTGGAGAGTCTAAAAGGCATTTTCTTATATGCATAGGTACCCCACTTGATTGTGAAGGTAGTCTTGTATTGATCTTGTTCTTTCACCAATATCTAATTATAACCTGAGTATCCATCATGTAGATAAAACCTTTTTGAACCTAAAACTCTTTGAAAAATATGATCCATGGAGGGAAGAGGGTAGTGATCTCTCAATGACACCTTGTTGAGATGTCTAAAATATATACACAACCTTATCTCTCCATTATTTTTACTCATAATTAAAATATTTGTAATCCATCTATAATGTTTTATGGGAAGTATTATGTTTTATTTAATAAGTTTTGTAAGTTATTTCCTCATAATGATCTCAACGTTGGGGTTGATTGGTCTTTGTTTTTGTCTCATAGGTTTGCCATCTTATTCTACCTCAATGGTATGTTTTGCCCACCTATAATCAAAACCCTTAAAATAATGGTATTTACATGAAAACACATCCATAAATCCTTACACAATTATATGAAGGCTTCTCTCTCTTCCTTAGTATTAACTTTTCCTAACTTGAGTAACTTACCTTTAACTATTATAGTTTGTTCATAATGCTCCTTTATTGTAGATATGCTTACCTTATCTTTTCTTAGTTTATCATCCTCATTAAATATGCTCTCTAAATTTACCAAGGCATTAGGTAAGTTATTTGACTTTAATTGAATAATATGGTCTTCATATTAGCATTGTAACTTATCCTAGTTATTTGGACATAATTCTTCCTCATGTTTTAATAAACAGGAAATATATTTATCACTATCAAATACTTTACAACTTACCTCATTATTAGGAACTGAGGGCCTACATACAAACTTAATTTTGGATTAATATTTAGTGTCCTTGAACTCATCAACTATATCATATTATGCTCCAATGGTAGCTAACCTATCTGCATGTTAATTGGCTCCTCTAAGAATGGAATGAATGTCAAATGCCTAGAAGTACTCCAAAAGATCCCAAAACCTATGTTTGTGGGCATTTAAAAGTGGATTCTTAGATACACTTAGACCTCATACTTTATAAACTAGTAATTCATTGTCTCCTTTAACCTATATAATCTTAATACCCCTCTTCCTTGCCCATTGTGAACAATGAATGAGAGCCTCATATTTTGTAGTATTAGAGGTACAACTAGATTTAAAAATTAAGGAAGAATAATACCCTTTATTGAGAGAATAAAAAATCATAACACCTACCCCACTCCCATTCTTTGATCTAGATCCATCAAATAAAAAATTCCAAACTCCTTCATGATCTTGTGTTATTCTAGTTAGATTAGGCATTATGGAACCTTCTTCATGCATGCAGTCAACACCCAAACTTGATTCCTCTATTTTTTATAAAGATAATAACCATGATTATCATCTTCCCACTCATCAATAAATTAATCTAGTATACCTTCAAGTGATTTATAAGGCTCTTGGTCACTAAAGTGTTCATCCTCCTCTAAGATAGTGCAATTCACATTTGACAAGTTAGGAATATAAGGTTATAGATGGAATTTGAATATAGGATCAGACCTTATGGTAACTTTTGACCCATACCTAGTTCTAAAAACCATGTAGGACCAATCAGAAGAAAGATATCCCCCTATTTTTGTAATGAAATCCCTAGATAAGCATAAAATAAAGTAGGGGGAAGATCAACTACTACCTCATCTTGAGAGGTATTAAAATTATGACAAGCAACTAAAATGAACTTAAGATCCATAAAAACACCCATGGTATTAGTAGGAGACCCATTTAATTATAAAAAACCTTTCTAATGAGGATCATACTAAATTCCCAACATATCATCTATGGATTTAGGCATGACAAAAGTACTAGCCCCACTATCAATCATGTAATTATGAACAAGGCAATCACCTATGACAACTAAAAGATATAAGGAAGGTGGATTAATCACCTTTGGTATTTGAGGTTCAAGAGGTTGTCTATAATTTATAAGAACATCACCTAATTTTTTTATTATTTATTTGAAACATGAAGCTTAGAGAGCTCTTCTTGTAGGAGATCCTTTTGTCCTATAATAAGCAATGTGTCCCATGTATAAATATAGAGAGGGTCGTTATTTATTTAATAAAAAATGTTAAGAATATAGGTGGATATAATGGGCTGAAATTTAGGAGAAGAAGTGTTGCCTAAATATTTTGTAAATTGTGGTATGAAAGGACCTTTCTGATCCTCCCCCTTACCATCTTGTACATGTTGATTTGATGATGAATTTTGAGGTTCATCCTAATCGGTAGTCTTTTGAGGTGGTTCATAAGGTAAAGGAGATACCTTTTTAGGACCTAAACCATCACCAAATACCCTTTTTTGGACCTTGTATGAGTTATAACTGAGTTGTCCACATTAGACATATTCTAAATTTGATTTGTTGCTATCTGATCAAAAGGATTTTCAACTTCTTGTAAATTAGCAAAAGTTGTTTCAGAAGGTGTTTTACTACTACTTGTTCCTTGCTGACTTGGTACCTTAGCTTGAGTGTAATAAATAATGTCTCTATGTGATAGAGAATCTTCTTTATGTTGTGAAGGTGGTCGATTATCATGTGGTAGAAGAGTTGAACCTTATTGCATAAAAGATTGTTAACTCCTATCACCTGTTGGAGCCATTACCATATTGTTTGATTTATCCCATTGATTAGACTATTGACATTATTGAGTATAATTGATTTGAGTTGGAACCAAATCTCTGAAACTACTAGTAGCATTGGGATTATAAGAAATGTATGGTCTTGATTGTGTATTATGCCCTTGACCCTACTAATTGGGTTGATAAGGAGTCCTATTATACTAATAAGATTGATTAAAAGTTTGATCAGGCCTATAAGGTAGAACTTATTGCCTTTCCAAATCCACTAACTTGTTATTATGATCCTTAAGTGCACTCTCTATCTTACCCAATCTATCTACCTAATTACCATCTATTTGATCAAGATTCATTGAAGCTAGTAATAGAACAATGGTAGGCACAAGAGGTTGAATCTCTATAAATAAAGGCATAGGTGGTCTAGGATATAGTTTTATTGCTTGTATTAGGTATATCTTAGCCTTATGGCTACTTCATAGGCTTATGGTAAGGTAATTCCTCCTATGGATCATATCATAACTACTACATATAAATTGAGAGCTTTCAAGTAATATAAGAATGCATAGCTATGGGTGGGCTTGATAACTACAAGCATTCTATTCTGAGTTTTCTAAAACTTGTAGTTAAAGTCTACCATGAAAACTTGAGGAATTTTATTGATTTTAGTAAGTTACTCCACCAAATAAAGATGATCAATCTTGTATGTAAAATACTTAAAAATGAGATTTCCAAAATCATCCCATGTGTTAATGTATGTAGGTGCCAAACCCCTATACCATTGGAATGCCTTACTTTTGAAATAAGTTGCCAATAACTTCATAGCCACATTCTCCTAGGTTACATTATGAACTAAACATAAATTGGTTATATCTATAATATTCTCAATATGAGTAATTGGATTTTTTCCTATGAAATAAGGAAGACTCTTTAAATTATCAATAGGAATGCCATCAACCTAATTGAGGTTAAAAGGGTTTCCACCGTTAAAAGCCACAAAATCTTGCCTCTTGGGAATAGCCATTTGAGGTGGAGGATTTAAAAAAATGTTTGGTTGGAAAATATCTTTTTGGATAAAAGGATCTCTTTGGGAAATAATCAAATAAATAAGAGGTGTAGGATTTGGATTATATTGAGAAGATTTATTTTTCTTAATTGAATGAAAATACAACTCAATGAATTAATTTTCTTTTCCTTTTGAATAAGATCATGTAACCACTCTTGCCATGAAATGTCTATAAATATACATCTAAAACCTTTTAATCTTGATACTTTACTCAAATATTTAGATGTATTATCCAAATCCTATAAATAAGTGTTCCCATTGAGTGTGTTAGAACTATTATCAACCTAAGTTACACCCTATTGAAGTAGACTACTCAGATCTAATTCAAACTTGGACAAACATTGGATTGGTCTATAAGCTATGTGATAAATTTACTTAGACAAAAAATATATATTATGAGGATAGTTCCTATGATATATTTAATTTGAATCCTTTTCTTAAAATCTATTTTATTTTAGGGTGAAAAGAGTTAGAAAGATAACTGAAAGGGAAAGCCTATAGTAGTGACGGTGATGCACCTATTATTGAATGATCCTCTATAAACCTTATTATTAAGCACATTTTTGATTCAAAAGGGAATGTATTATCAATAATAATTTATTAATATAATAATAAACATTATTGTTTCATATGAAGGTTAGATATAAAATTTGCAACTTGAAGGTAGAGGAATGAAGGTTTGTAAAGACACTGCACACTAACACTCTTCAACACAATTTCTATCATTTAACACTTCATGTGACCTATAGAGGATGAAAACATAGAATTATGTGAAGGATAGGACTTGAAAAATTAGATAAATATCAAAATTATCTGAAGATTAATAATCAAGAAACACACTAACAACCATGAAGAAGTCTTCAACAAATATTTTCTCATTAATTCAAGGTGCAAGTTATAATTTCAGCATAGTTTTTGTATACCATCTTGAGGGATCCCAAAAATATGACATAAGTCCTAAATATATATAAAATTAGGTGATAAAAATAAACATGGAATAGATGGTAATGAAATAACATCAATTCATCTTAACTCAAGTGTCACTTTAGTTACAAACAACTACAAATAGTCGTCAAGAAGTCTCTTCATGATTGGTGCTCCTACATGACCTTGTGCATTGAAATGAGGTAATTAAAGATGTATTTAACTACTTAAAAATAATTTTTAAGAATTATATTCATTATATTTTTAATATAAATCATGTAACTTTCCACTTAAGTGTGATTTAACTCATGTATTGACACTTAAGATGAGTTATACATGTGACAGGTAGTTGAAGACTAGTTGTGCATGGAATTACCAATTAAAAACTAGATATCCATGTGATTGACACTAAATGGTTAGTTATATGGTGTTATCCTCAATTATTACTTGATTATAAATTAATTTAACCCTTTTAATAGTCTTTTATGTCATCTTTAACTTCATTTATTTGACATAGTAGGTCTACTAGGTTGATTAGGCCTATTAGCCTAACTATTTATACTTGATGACTTTGAAAACCTAAATGAAAATTTATAAAACTATATATAAGTGATTTTTATGCCTATAAAATCCTCCCATATCATTAAATAGGTAATCTTGGTCAAGAAATTCCTATAAATATGTCAAACTAGGTGATTAGGTCACCTTATCCTTCACTCCTGTAAACTGGGTATTTTGAATGAATTTATAGGGGAACTTATAGGCATGATTTTGATAATATTATTACTTTATTAGGTATCAAAAGTTTCAATATTTACTCTCTAATTATTTTCACTTTCTTAAACTACCTTGTACCTCTCTTTCTAGATTTTTTCCTCTTAAAATCCTATTTTTTGATAGGTCCATACACCATCCATACAAAAAATGCCATGGACATGAATATCATAGAGTTTAATATATTATAAAAGTTTTATTCAAGTGATTTAAATATATTTTTGTGTATTTTCCTTAAAATCTTCTCAATCAGGTGTTTGTATGGTTTTGGGAGGGTTTAAGAGTACTCAGGACTCTTAATGATGATTCATAAATCTTGGGCATTGAATGTCTAAACCAATACCATAAAACATTAGTATATTAGGCCAACTACCTCTTTCAAATTCATAAATCTCTCATGAATAATATTCATACCATGGTGAGCATTTGAAGTCACCTCTTAGATTAGAAAATAGACTCTTAGAGCATGTTTGGTATTCTTGGGCATCAATGACCAATCATGTAACCTATTCTATGACTCAAATTTGACATACACCTCTCTTATAACCATATTATGATGTTAAAAAATATCTCAATTGCATTAATGACCTTATTTCCCCTCTACTACCCCTTCTTGATGACACTGTCTCATGAAACAAATAGCTAAGCATATGTATTAACAATGATCTTCAATATTATTGACATCATTATGAGTTTTAGGGCTCATATACACTGTATATAACATTAATAACGTATATAAGGTTATTTTTAGTCATGGTATGGGTTTGATCTAGCCATTCATCTTCTATTTTTATGTAGGCAGCCTCTTGTTTGAAAAACTAGACCTATATGTTTATGGAAATGATCATAAAGACCCATATAGATGGTTTTTTTAAGGTTATTTATTAATTTTAAAACCCACTCTTCCTTCCACAACTCATTTTATATGAAAACATCTTACATTTCCTAGCTCATATGCTCAATATAACCTTATTTAGCTTAGTTCATATAGTATGGATAATGCACATGACAAACACTAGGGTGTGGAGAGGAGAAATAGAGTTTATAATACCCTCAACACCAGTTCATGGCTCAAACACTTCATTAGAATGCACATATAGGCATATTTACTCCATTAGGTATGTTTCAAGGTTTTATAAGGGTTTTAAGGGTCTATAACTTCTTAGTAATAGTTCATAGTGTATGGACCCCTAATGGAAAACATCTTTCCATAGATACTAATTACATTTACCCCTTTAACTACCCTAACTAGATTTATCTCCCATACAAAATATCACTCAAGATGTTTCTATGGTAAAGTGGTGCTTTGATGGCCATCTTATATTGTACAAGCAAAAAGAAAGGTTTAAGATCCCAAAAATGATAATTTTAATGAATTATCTCAACTCCAAAACTCATATATGATTTAAATAAGTCTCCACACTATCCCAATTATCATCAATGTGATAGAAAAAACATGGATCAGTTCAACATGGTGACAGGGTTTCATAAGGGTTTAAAGCTTGTTTGCCTCTACTATCCCTCAAGGGTATATTTTCATGAAATCCTAAGTATTATCACTGTCCTTAGGTGTTTCAATACTAAAAAACACCTTAATTTACTTAAAAAATCTTTCATGGATTTCAAACCCTCTATCATACCTATAACTCTTCAAAAAAATCCTCTTAGCCTCATTGTTGACTATCAATAGACAAGCATATAACTATGAAAAAATAGTGGATCATGACCTTAAAAAAAACTTTAAAATTTTTAACCACTCATTACCATAACTTATACCAATTTTCATAGTTAGATCGTGCCTATAGAAGCCTTAAAACTCATTTTCCCCAAAACTAGCTAATGGGTTGCCTGTATTTTCATGTTTTATAAGTTCATGACAGAATTTGCTTATTTTCACTTTGTAATAGTCAAATGAGAGTGTCAAAAACGATTTTATGATGTTATAGGGACTATTTTAAATATTATTTATTCTTTCTTATTCCTTTCTTAGTCTTATATACCTCATCAAAACATCATTTTTGTTCATAGGCTCCCAAAGCAACTATCTCTACTAACATTGCTATAGATGATGATTTTGAATTGGAAATGTTTTTATATATTCCATCACCACTTATCACTCTTTATAGTTTTAAATTCATTTTAAATATTTTCTCATTTATTTCTTTTTTATATTTTCTCTTCAAGGGCACTCTTAGTCTCCTACCCTCTCTATTTTGTACACAGGCATGTGTACCTTTATGAATTTATAAAATTTGAGTAAAAGTCTTGATATTTTTTATGGTATAAAAATATCACAATTTAAATTTGAATATATATATATATGACATTTAAAATATTCCCTCTTGAATGAATTATATCTTGAATTACGTCTATATAGGGTATGTGGATATGTCAATACAATTGACCCTAATGTGGTTGTAGGTGAATATTTCAAAGTTGACCTAGAAGAAAAACTTTGATTAGGATAATATTACCCATACCTTGAAATATTCCACAGTTTCATTATTCTTATTAATCCTTCATTTTGTCATGGGACTTCTCCCTAGACTACTCTACTTCTATCATCTTTGCAACTTGGAGATAGATTTAACTTAACAAGGTTGTAGATGTTCTTGTATTTAAACCTCATGGATTGATATAACTCTCCACACCATTCCAAGTTACTCTCAAACCTAGGCAAAAAATCTCATTAAACCTAAATGCATGACAATACCTTCCTCATAGTCTTGATGTGATCTAGTATTGGCATACTTTAAGACACATTAAACCACTACTATAGGTGAAGATTCATATAAAAATATGTCCTAATTTAATTTTGATTCATCCCTAGGGTTTTAATTTGATCCAAGTTTCATGTTAATCAATTTACCACACTATGTTCTTGATACACATCATTTTACCTTTTGAATATGGGATTTTCTTCATCATAGACTTGATTGTGTGTGAGAACTTGATCCTTATATGGACTGTGCATAGTTTTAGGTATTGAACTTGGAATCATCAGACCTTTAACATCACTTTAATTTTCTTACTCTTGAAATTATCATTGAGTTTAATTTTTTCCTTAAACATCCAACTTTATTTTTTGTCTACATCTTTGGTCTCACCTCTTCCTAACATGGCTATAGGTTAAGATTCACATGTTGTTTGCATGGATTATGGCATAAAGTGATCTTGAGAAGATCAAACACATATTTATGAACTTATCATACATTCATTACAACTTGGTGAGATGGTTCAAACAAAGACTTGTTGTAGATCTAAATTTCACCCTAGCTGAGCAAAGGATTATTCAGGTTCCCTGCCAAATCTAGTCTAACATGGGAACAACCCTAGGTTGTGGGTCACCTATGGTGGGGTTAAACCTATATGATTTTTTTGAGGCTATATCATTTGATGCATCATTTATCTCACTTATATTAATACCTACTAATTTTTAGGAAAAGGGAGAGAAAGATAGCTTAAGGGAAATCTAAGCTAATGTTGGTGATACACCTAAAATGATTGTTCATCCACTCCTACTTGAGCCCTTTAAAACACTAATTATATAGAATAAATGATTGGATCTATAACTCCAAAGTATTTTATGAATTATTATTTCATTAAGAGGTTTACCAAGTGATCAAAACCTAAGGGAAGTGGTAGAGAGCCCTGATTCAAGGCACTAACCAGTTAATATATCCACATTCTAGCTTTAATCAAATGATATTTAAACACTAAACATAACTTGCATAACAAGATAACTAGTATCTAGGTGAGATCAATAATTGACAAGGGAGATATTTATACCACATATGAAAATCAAATTGACATTGACACACTATACCAGAATAATGAAATTGGAAATTAGACTTCTGTTCATCTTCAGGAGGTTACAAAACTCAATATTGGTATAGTCTAGTCATGCCCAATATACCAATTGAATGACTTTGGATTTTCCTAACTACATGATTTGAATCCATGATAGAAATTTGGGTTCATGGTTGTCTTGCATAGTGTGCATTATAGATTGAGGAATGAAAGGATGTATGTACAATTGAGGTGATATTGCCTTTGCATCTACCACTATCTATTATAAATGTTTATCTACAAATTTAATTTGCCTAGTAAGGGAGGATTCCAAATCAGACCTTAATTACTAATGATGGTTGTCTCTTTCAACAAAATTCTACCTTTCCTCCTAGACTCTCTCTTGGATAGATTTATATGAGGGGAAGGTTGAGAAGAGTTAGGGGAAATATGATGGATTTGAAACTCATGTGGTGAGGCTTACAACATGAGATTGACATGGGGTTAATGAGGGAAGACAAGATGGATGATGGGGTGTTTGAAGTTATCATGGGATATCAACTTCTCCTCAATATTAGAGATAAATCCACCTATGTCAAGTATGTCACTACTATTTCTAGGATAACCCCACAATGAAGGACATCCAACTTTCTTTTTCTTGATGAACTAAATATATAACCCCTTTAACAACATTTTTTGGGATCTCTTTTCTATACCCCTTCAATGTGTCAATGTTTATCATATTCTTTTTTTGGTCTAATAGATATTTTTTGAGGCTATATATAGAATCAATTGGGTTATGTGTAGGCTATTCAATAATGTCATATTGCTGCCATGACTGATAAGGAGGATCATTATGGGATTGGTATGAGTCATTATAATACTATTAAGGATCTATATAGGTTTGGAGATGTTCATCACAAGGCTGACATAGATCATGGTAGGGATGATATAGGTCATGAAGAAGGTAAGAGCCATGACATTGATAATAAAGATCATGAAAAACTTGATAAGGCTCATCATATATTTGATAAAACTTTTGGTAAGGATGATTAGGCTCATATGGATCATGATCAAACTATTGATAAGAAGGTGAATGATAGGGGTGTTCACCATAGCTATTCATATCAACCTCATATACCAAATGGGATGCAAGAATTGATTAAAATATTCAACTAGACATACCTAGGTTGATTACAACTAGAATATTTGATTTGTAATCACCATTGGTACTAACTTGATTTCCTATAAAAATTTATTAAATGAAAGACACAACAATAATATTTCCACTCTTTTGGATCTTGGTCCCACTAAACATGCCAGAATTGTTATAGATCTAGATTGCACCCTAGCTGAGTAAAGGATTATTTAGGTTCCCTACCCAAATATATTCCAACATGGGAACAACCCCAAGTTGTGGGTCACCTATGGTAGGGTTGAACCTCTAGGATTTTTAATGAGGATAACTCCTTTGATGCATCATTTATCTCACTTATACTAAGACGTACTAGTTGGGAAAAGGGAGAGAAAGATAGTTGAAGGGAAATCTAAGCTAATGTTGGTGATGCACCTAAAATGATTGTTTATCCACTCCTAATTAAGCCCTTTAAAATGCTAAAGAGATATAAAAATGACTATATCTACAACTTTAAAGTCTCTTATCCATTAGTATTTCATGCAGAGGTTCACAAAGTGATAAAAACTTGAGGGATGTGGTGGAGAGGCCTGATTCAAGGCACTAACTAGTCAATGTATCCACATGATAGCATCAATAAAATGACATTTAAACACTAAAAATGACCCACATAACAAGATAAATAGTAGTTATGTGAGATCAAGACTTGACAAGGGAGAAATTTCTACCATATATGCAAATCAAACTGATATTGACACACTATACCAAAATAATAAAATTTGAAATTAGTCTTCTATTTATCTTCAATAGGTTACAAAAACCCTCTCTTGGGCATGACTAGACTCTTATAATATTGAGTTTTGTAACCTCTTGAAGATGAATATAAGACTAATTTCATATTTCATTATTCTAGTATAGTGTGTCGTGTTAGTTTGATTTGTATCTATGGTATAAATATCTCCCTTGTCAAGTCCTAATCTCACCTAGCTACTAGTTATCTTATTATACATGTCATGTTTAGTGTTTAAATGCCATTTGGTTAAATCTATCATGTGGATACATTGACTAGTTAGTGACTTTAATCAATCCTCTCCACCACTTCCCTCATATTCTGATCAATTGATGAACCTCTGCATGAAATACTAATACATAAGAGACTTTGGAGTTGTAGATAGAGTCATTTTTTATCTCATTAGTGTTTTAAAGGGCCCAATTAAGAGTGTATGAATAATCATTTTAGGTACATCACCAACATTAGCTTATATTTTCCTTTAGCTATCTTTGTCTCCCTTTTCCTAGCAATCAGTAGGTCTTAGTATAAGTGAGCTAAATGATGCATCAAAGGAGCTAGCCTTATTAAAAATCCTAGAGGTTTAAACCCACCATAGGTGACCCACATCCTGAGGTTGTTCCCATGTTAGACTAAATTTGGGTAGGGAACCTAAATAATCCTTTACGTAGATACGGTGCAATCTAGATCTATAATGAGACCTTCAATGAAAATTCTTCTAGTCTCTCCTTTCTTAAACTTCCATGAAAAGTTCTTGACTATGTTGCCTTGGTTGTAGATAGAGATTCCTCCATTTTTAGCAATGTGTTAAGGTTGAATAATCATATTCTCATGACTATAATGGTTTCTAACATCCTTAAATCCTCAAAATAGTGAATCAATGAGGTGGAAGTGGATGAAAGTGGTATGATAATAATGGATCATGGAGAATCAAAAAGGACATGGAGTGGAAAGCTTGCAACAGTGATGAAAGGTAGTGTACAAACTATGAGAAAGGATGAAACATGATGGAGGTGAAGATGACATGAATCCATTATCAAGGAAGTCATGAAGACCACGAGGGAAGCATAGGCATATGATTTAACCAAATATAACTTTTTTAGGGTCTTTGACAAGCATATATTTCTAAAAAAGGAAACCTAGGAATCATCAAATATCTTAAGAAATGCTAACTTTCCTTAATATTTACTAAACTGGGATTGTAAAGAGGTTTCAGAACGATCGATGATATTTGATGAGTATTGACCTCAAGGAATATTTGTTTCAATTAAATTATGTACATATGACATGAATGAAACCACTTTAAACAAAATTTAAAATAATTCTTGATATTCTTCTCTCTCATGAACCATACAATCCATCTTTATTTACTTGTAGATTATAGATTAGCAATGTATGTCTTATTAATATCTATGTACCCTAAAACATGTGTAAATAAAATTAATATTGTCATGTGAAGGTGTCTCATACTCATGAAAATATCCACAAGCTTCCATTTCTATGTTATGATGCTTAGAAGAGGAGAAAACTTAGAAAACCAGTTGCTTGTTTGAATGAAGAAAGCATAGTGAGTGCCTCAGCTTGTTAAGGATGGTTCATTATGAAGAGAGAGAAAAAATAATAACCAATTACCAAATATGTAATACCTATAATACCCCTTATTATACCCAAAATTTTATATCTTGATTTTCTCTCTGATGGCTATATCATCTAAAAACCTGAAGGGCTCTCTTGATTTGCAAAGGAACTTAGTGGTGGAAGAGAACTGGTTTTGAGCCTGTTTGAAATATTTTTACCTTGAATATATTAGATAATACCCATCATTAATTCACCTTCAATATCATGATGTCTGTTTTAAAAATCCATAAAAATCCTTACTTTTATATGAAAACACATGAAAATGGCCTTTCTCTTACATATTCTCCAAATTTAAAGCCTTGAAATGCTAATTTAGGGAAATATAATGAAAATAAAGAGTCAAAGGACATGTTAAAGTAATAATTAAGTCTTTTGATATCTTTATGGGTCCAAATCTCACATGTGGGAGCATTTTGGAGAGCAAAACTATGCTTAGACTTACATTAAGAGATGGTTCAAAATCATAAGAATTTTAAACTAAGCAATGACATAAATATTAAGGTGTTTAAAGGAATTATGGATTATTTAGTGGCATTTTAAGGTGTAATTTTATCATTTAGAGGCCAAAATCTTAACTTCTAGTCAACATACATATAATAGACCACCATGTAGAGGCTTATATCAGTGTCATGTGTTGGGTGAATATTTTGTCATCAACTAAATGATAGTAAAATGGGTAAATCAACCACAACACAAGGATATTTATGCAACAAAATGGGTGTGGTGACCATAGTAGATTGAGATAAATCTCTCCTCTCAATAAGGGGAGGTTCTCTATAAACTATAGTATACTAATATAAGCTGAAAATAGACTCAGGGGTGAAATCATACCATCCATCTCTCTTTTTTTAGAGATGATGTTCACAGAACAAAGGATAATTCTAGTGTAATTACTGAAGGTACTTCTCTTCTTTTAGAAATGATATTTAGCAAACAATAGGATTCCTTCCTGGGTAGTAAATGGATCCACAAGAAACCCATGAAAGCACAAAGTCTTTCATTGTTTCTCCTACTGATTAGGACAAAGTAACATAGTGGTTTGAAGTGCAACATAATGTATCTATCAAAAACTACAATAGAGTGAAGGATTATGAAGGATAAGGGGAGCTCAAAGTCTCTCCAATATCCTTTACACAAAACACAGACTAAAGACAATTATGGTAGCATAAAGTCTCCCATAATTAGCTTTAGGACATCTTCCAGCTTATTTCCACTTGTTATACTTATTTGATCAAATGGACAAGACTGTATTTAGGAAAAATACATAAGAATGATTTCCTAGATAACACAAGCTATTTCAACATAAATTCTGAAAGGTCACTTGCTTTCTCATTCACTTGATTAAATATGATTAACAGTTTGAGCTCAAAGTCTCAGGAATGCCTTTGAATTGGGGTAGAGCTTCACTTCTAATAACAGATAGATCTCCTCTTTTCAAAATGAGAGATTATAATATATAGCATTGAAAGAAAGACTTGGGCACTTATTTTCATGAAATGGCCCATGCTGCATTAAATGCATTGAATGTTGTGAAGGGGCCATGTTGGAATAGGTTATCAGCCTTAACTTTGGCATTCTAAATCATTTCAAATGTCTCCTCCTAAGCATGGGTTACCTAGTCTTCTTTATGATGCTTACATGGCTATCCATTCACCTTTACTCAATGAAGAAAAATAGGTCATGCCATTGAATGTTTGTGCTCTCTGAGGTCCACCTGGTGGACTGCTTCACCTCTTGGAATAACTCTTCTATAGATATTTTTAGATTTTCCATATCTTTCTCTCTTTCCTTGCTACATTTTGTCTCTCCTTGGTGATATGAGCTCCCAGGGCTATCTTTTTGCTTTCTGTTGGTGCCTTTGGCTCCTTCCTTGGCTAGTCACTGAGTTTGTCCTTGGGTCTTTTGAAAATCAATGGTTATTCCATAATCCTAAATTTGACATTTATGGGGACATCATTGGTTGCTTGAACCAATTTGAACCTTGAACCTTGAACTCTTTTAGTTCAATGATTCAAAAATTCAATTTTTTGTAAAGAGCCACATTCACTTAGTTTTCTTTTATGTGTTTAAGGTTTCATTGAACCAATTCTTTGAACCATTTCGTTGAATCATTTGGTTGAACCTCTTTCTAAAATCTTCTACTCAAACCATTCACTCAAACTTTGAACTCTTTGAACCTTTAAACTCGTTGAACCTTTGAACCTTTCAGAGGTGGGGTTCAATGATTCAATGGTTCAATGGTTCATTCTAACTCTTTAGATCCTTTTATTCTTTAAGTCCATTAAACTCATTGAACCTTTGAACCTTTCAGAGGTGGGGTTCAATGGTTCAATAGTTCAATGGTTCATTCTAATTCTTTGAAGCCCGCCATTGAATGCTTTTAATTGAAACTCAGCGTTAAACCATCCTCAAAACACTTAGGAAATGCCTCAAGTGTTTTGAACTTCCCTTTGAGAAAGCCCGCCTATTGAACTTTTGATTTCCTTAGCTAAAAAGGCTTGAGTATTTGAAAAACTTAACTTCTTAGAACATTTTTTGAGAAAGAAAGAGAACATTTTGGTCTATAGGACCCAAATGGTCAACATGTTGTCCACAAAAACAAGTGATAGATTTTGGGAACAATAGCTGGCTCCAATTGGGGAACTTCCATCGATTAAAATTTGAAGTAATTGAAGGGAGTATAATCCATACTCTAAGTGCCTTCATCTATGCCATTGGGCTATGGATTCATGCCACCCAAAAATAAAGGTGCCAAAAACAAATGAACAAAACAAAATAAAAAAAGAATATACAAATGTAGAATTGGACTTATCTAATACTTCAAGGATTGAAGTGCTTCAGATGCTACCCACTGTGAGGCAGTGAAAATGGCATTCCATCTTGATATATCAGTAAGAAACTATTTTCACCCCAGAATCAATGATTGGAAAATGGACTTCTCCACCAAGAATCTAATTTTTTATGCATTCCTTTTAGTTCTCTCTTTTTGCCCCTTAACAAGACTTGATCTCTAATCTAAAAACCACAAATCTTTAATCTCTTATCAAAGAGTTTCTTTACCTACTATTGATATGTAGCAATACAATCCACTGCCATAATTCACTACTCTTCTATTTCAATCCAGCACATGATTTCATCATCACCATTAAACACCTACCAATGGTTGGCATTATCAGGTAGACTTGGTCGAAAGACTAGCTTAATAGTGTACTTATGCTCTTTGAAATCTTGGTGAGGAACCATGAGAGTTGTAAAGATGGCCAAGGAATCTACTTGATCATTGAATTATCTAGGCACTATATAAATATTGAAAGCATCAAAACTTTCAAGGCAGTCCCACACTAGATTGTGATAATGTCACAATCTTTCATTCTTGATTTGATATAGGTTCCTCACCTAATAAACCACCAGCTCTATTTCTCCTTGGGAATGAACAAGTTTGACACCTTTAGCTTGAGCAAACTTCAATCTGAGTAGTAAATATTCATACTCGATGGTGTTTTTGGTGTTGCTAAACTATAACTTGTATGAGTAGGGAAAAATATCTCCTTGAGGAGATATCAAAATAACTCTAGCTCTAGAACTGGTAGAAGAATTGCTGCCATCAAATTCAAGAATCTAGACATCATTAGGATCTGATCTTCTTTTAGATTTTTCTTCATTAGGGAGGGAAGATCTTTTTTTATCTAAACTACACTCCAATTCTTCTGACATCTAGTCTAAATTTTTTGGATTGTCACCTAGTAAACTTTCATCTGATGAAACATAAACATCTTTAGTAAACAGAAAGTAGTTACCCATTCCTAAAGATTCAAACAAAATTTGAGTTTCAAGAGTTGATGTTTGGGTGACAATGTATTTTGACTTCTTCTTAGGAAGTAGCATTTACATGATGCCCTTGACAAGGATCCTCACCTCAGATAGGTCCATGCTCAATTCTCCATCAACATCCTTGCAAACAAATTTCCCAAGCATAATGCCATCAGAAGCTGGAACGTTGGCCACCAAGACTATCATTTTAATCCTCTTATCTGGGAAGGCCATGAATGCAAATTGAGCATCTTTGATTTATCCTATAAGTGGCACTTATTTGTTTTGCATAAAGAAACATCTCCCAAGGGTTTTAGTTAGAGTGAGATTGAGAGATTCTACCACCTTAGCAGACATCACATTGTCAGAGGTGCCAGAATCTATAATGCAGTTGTTCAAGTTATGACCATTTATCTACAAGGAAATGTAAAAAGGTTATATATTCTTAGGAGGAGTAATGACAAGATTGCTTCATGTGGATGTGTTTTTTAGGGGATCATGAGTTACCTTTAAAACATCTTGTCCTGCAGGGATGGTTTTATTTTTAATGCATTCAACTAGCCTATCCAATTGCTCAGGTTTGGCTTGTAAGTATTCAAACTCAGACATTTGAATCTTGGTCTTCCTAGTATGATTAATTATATCAAATTACTAAAATGAACTAGAAATAGAAGAAAGAAGTCCATCATTCTAGGTTTTATTGGGTGTGGTACTAGTTTATGAAATTGAAGCAAAAGGTGCAGGGTTGTTTGAGGTACTTACTTTTTTATTGATCAATGGGTCCTTTGATTAGAAAGGCAGTGAAGTCCCCCATTTAGAAATCGAAATTTTTGGTCAAGATTGTTCACCTATTTTTCCCTTATCAGCTTGTTGAGTTGATTGATTCTAGGATCTTGTAAATATAGTGCATGATCCATTAAACACTTCTCCTTTACTTCTAGCTTCATCTTGGTAATTTAGGAAACCAATGTTGGAGTTGCCAGCTAATTCTTCTCCACCTTCTACAAAGATATCAACATCATCTTCTTAGTCCAACTTAGGTTGGAAAGAGAAATCATGTTCAACTTCATGATAACCAACTGCTGAGTTAGCTAGTGTTACTTCAATGGAAGCTTCCCCTGTGGGGGAGGAAGATGATTTGGTTGCCCTTGAATCCTGGCAGCATTACCTTGGTATGATTATTTTGGAAACATCCTCCTTGGTATATCCTGATAAGAAGTAGGAGTAGACATCCCTTGTGCCATTTGCTTTTTTAGAGCTAATAATTCATTTGCTAGCTTTTGCACCATAAGATCAGTGGTACTTGTAGAAATTTTTTCAAAAGATGAAGATTTATTTCTATTAGGATTTCTTCTTATCTTTCCTGCCAAGATAAGATCATCCTCAACCTCAGTGGCCAAAATTTGAGCTGTAGAAAGATCTATGTGGCCAGCCTACCTCAAAAAGAAACTCACTTTAGGAAGCTAAGAATTAATGAAGAAGCATTTAAGATTCTCAGGTGTCAGCTAAGCAATTATAAGAATCCTATTCCTTAGCTTGTCAAATTTAGCAAAGAAGTCTCTCATAGGTTCATGAGGCTCCTTCTTCATTTGTATAAGCTGAGCTAACAGGGAATGTGCATCTTCTAAAAATTTGAACCTGGCCTCAATCTTGGCCTTCAAAGTGTTCTAGTCAGTCACTATTTGTGCTTGTAGATGATAAAACTAGTCTACAGTAGTGCCTTGTAATGTTTCCACAAATAGTCTAACTATAATGTCTTCATATTCAATACCTATCACACCACAAGCTATGCAAAAGGCTATAATATGTTCATTAGGATGAACCTTCCCATCACCATAGAACTTGGGAAAATTCTTTCTTGAACTATGGGGTAGTTCATGTAAAGGTGGGGTTAGATTCAGAGGACCAAAAATATTACCCCAGGGGCCTTGAGCTACCATGATATGGCTATTGAAAGGAGGGATAATAATACATCGAGGGATATGTATAGACAAAGATTTACTAGTAGAGGAAAAAAAAGCTTTGCCTGGTATTAGAGACCTAACATTTGTAGGAGGAAAACTCTTGGTTTGTTGAAGGCAAGATGGTGGAGGAAAAAGATCAAAATTACTCAGCTACACCAACTCAAATATAGGGTCAACAATACCTTGATCTCTCTGGCTTTGCATATATGGTGTATCTACGAGAGTATGAAATAGAAATGGAAAAGAACTAAAAATGCTTCAATTTGAAGCTTGAGGGTTTAAACTATGTGTTCTTCCCTAGCAGAGTCACAAAAAATTGTTGGGTGAATATTTTATCATCAACTGACTGATGGCAAAATGGGTACATCAACCACAACACAAAGATATTTATGTAACAAAATGGGTGTGGTGACCATAGTAAATTGAGATAAATCTCTCCTCTCAGCAAGGGAAGGTTCCTTATAAACTATAGTATACTAATATAAGCTAAAAATAGACTCAGAGGTGAAATCATACCATCCATCTCTCTTTTTTTAGATATGATGTTCACATAACAAATGAAAATTCTAGTGTAATTACTGAAGGCACTTCTCTTCTTTTAGAAATGATATTTAGCAAACAGTAAGATTCCTTCCTGGGTAGTAACTAGATCCACAAGAAACCCATGAAAGCACAAAGTCTTTCATTATTTCTCATACTAATTAGGACAAAGTAACATAGTGGTTTGAATTGTATCACAAAGTCTCCACTAAAAAACTACAACAAAGTTAAGGATTACGAAGGATAAGGGGAGTTCAAAGTCTCTCCAGTATCCTTTACATAAAACACAGACTAAAGACAATTATGGTAGTACAAAGTCTCCCATAATCAACTTTAGGACATCTTCCAAATTATTTACACTTGTTTTGCTTATTTGATCAAATGGACAAGACTATATTTAAGAAAAATACATAAGAATGATTTCCTAAATAACACAAACTATTTCAACACAAAGTCTGAAAGGTCACTTGCTTTATCATTCACTTGATTAAATATAATTAATAGTCTGAACTCAAACTCTAAAGAATGCCTTTTAATTTGGGTAGAGCTTCTCTTCTAATAATAGAGAGATCTCCTCTATTCAAAATGAGAGATTATAATATATAACATCCAAAGAAAGACTTAGGTGCTTGTATTCATGAAATGGTCCATGCTGCATTGAATGCATTGAATGCTATGAAGGGGCCATGCTAGAATAGGTTATCAGCCTTAACTTTTGCATTCTGAATAATTTCAAATGTCTCCTCCTAAGCATGGGTTGCCTGGTCTTCTTTATGATGCTTACATGACTATCCATTCACCTTTACTCAATGAAGAAAAGTAGGCCACACCATTGAATGTTTGCACTCTCTGAGGTCCACCTGGTGGACTGCTTCACCTACTGGAATATCTCTTCTACAAATATTTCTATATTTTATATATCTTTCTCTCTTTCCTTGCTACATTTTGTCTCTTCCTAGTGATTTGAGCTCGCAAAGCTATCTTCTCACTTTCTACTGGTACCTTCAGCTCCTTTCTTGGCTGATCACTGAGTTTATCCTTGGGTCTTTTGAAAATCAATGGTTATTCCATAATCCTAAATTTGATGTCCACGGGGACATCATTGGTCACTTGAACCACTTTGAACCTTGAACCTTGAACTCTTTCAGTTTAATGGTTCAATGGTCTAGCGATTTAATGTTTTGTAAAGAGCCACATTCGCTTAGTTTTCTTTTATGCATTCAAGGTGTTGTTGAACCAATTATTTGAACCATTTAATCAAACCATTTGGTTGAACCTCTTTTTGGAATCTTTTGCTTTAACCATTTGATCAAAGCTTTCTCTCAAAATTTGAACTCTATGAACCTTTAAACTCATTGAACCTTTGAAATCGTTGAACCTTTGAACCTTTCAAAGGTAGGGTTCAATGGTTCAATGGTTCAATGGTTCATTCTAACTCTTTGGATCCTTTTATTCTTTAAGTCTGTTGAACTCATTGAACCTTTTGAAGGTGGGGTTCAATGGTTCAATGGTTCATTCCAATTCTTTGAACCCCACCATTGAATGCTTTTGATTGAACCTCAGTGTTGAATCATCATCAAAACACTTAGGAAATGCCTTAAGTGTTTTGAACTTCTCATTGAGAAAGCCTGCATGTTAAACATGTGATTTCCTTAGCTAAAAATTCTTGAGTATTTGAAAAACTTAACTGCTCAGAACATTTTTTGAGAAAGAAAGAGCATTTTGGTTTGTAGGACGAAAATGGTCGACATGTTGTCCACAAAAACAAGTGACAAATTTTGGGAACAACACCTTGAAAAGTTTCAAGTTAGAGGGGTTGGTATTTGGCCTTGATAGGCCAAATTTCCAACATGTACCACAAATTAAGTAATTATTATCTCCATATAAACCCTTAATATACAATAATATCACCTAGCATCATGGTATGATCCTAATAAATTATGTTGGTTCCATGTTGATATTGATCATTCTCATAAAATAGAGCCAATAACTTATTTAAATTTTAGTTTCTTTCATGTTAAGTAACACATTTGACCATGTTTCTATGATAAAATTATGTCATCATGATTATCTAAAAGCTTATCAAAAGAAACAAGTTACTAAACCCATACCTTCAAAATCTCAAAAATCCTCTTCTGGTTCTAACACATAACATTCAAATGATAGTGTTTATGTAATTAATGTTGATTATGACCAATATTACATAGACTATCAACATGTGAATGCAACAAAATTTAACTATAGACATAAATCTACTCACAAGGATCCTATCACCAAAACTAATAAATCCTCTACTGGTAAACAATTGATTAAAGATACTACAACTACTATTCCCACATCTTCCGAACTAAATGATGAACCACTACCAAAACTAGAAACCCAACCTAGTTATCCTATACTTATGAAAAATTTCATACCTCATAAACCTCATGTTGGTTCTTAATTTTCTAAATCACATTAGAATTTTTTGGAAGAACTTAATTTAATGCTTTGAAAAATTCCCCTCATAGAAGTAGTTCAAAATTCTTCCTATTATCATAAATTCCTTACAAAACAATTTAAAAACATCAAATAACCATAAAATAATGATTCAAAAATCCATTCTAAAGATCTTCCACTTACATAAGTCCATAAATTTAAACAATCTCCATATCCTCAAAACCATCCATATAATTTATTTAAGAGGATATGATTAATGATGAGATTCTCTTTTGATCAGATGATCCACATCTCTTTATTGAAATTAGGATCAATAATAACCTTATTCAAAAAGTTTTAGTAAATGAAGGTCACATCTCTTTGGTTAATTCAATAAATCTTATACACCAAATAAAATCTTAAAAAAATATGCCTCATGTGTAGAGGATTTGATAAAACTAATAAAATCCCACTTGGTTGCATTTGTCTCCCACTTACCATCAAACCCAAGACAATTCACACTAAGATTATGGTTCTTGATATCTCCTTATCTTATAACATGTTCCTTGGTCACCCATGGACACATTGTATGTGTGTCATTGTTTCTTCAAGTAGTCAATGTATCAAATTCATACATAATGACAAATTCTACAATATGAAGTTGATCCTAATCCATGATGTATTCAACTACTAAATCCTAAATCACAATATCATATTTTGACTCTTTTCCATATCAATAGTTCACCTCTCCCCAATTTTTTTAACATGCATGTTGATCTACATGTCACTCTTGTCGATTTAGGTCACATCTCTTTGGTTAATTCAATAAATATTATACACCAAATAAAATCTTAAACAAACATGCCTCACATGTAGAAGATTTGATAAAACCAATAAAAACACAATTGGTTTCATTTGGCTCCCACTTACCATCAAACCCAAGATAATCCAAACTAAGATTATGATTATTGATCTCTCCTTATCTTATAACATGTTCTTAGTCACCCATGGACACATCGTATGTGTGTCATTACTTCTTTAGGTATTCAATGCATCAAATTCATACATAACGAAAAATGTTATAAACATGAAGTTGATCCCAATCCATGGAGTATTCAACTACCAAATCCTAAATCTCAATTTTATATTCTAACTCTTTTCCATATCAATAGTCCACCTCTCCTAAAATTTGTTAACATTCATTTTGATCTACATGTCACTCTTGTCAATTCAAATGATGATGAACCAAATGAATTGAAAAATACTCTCAATACCAATTGATTACCTCCTTATGTAGTGGAATGGATCCCTCCTTATTTACTCCTATGTGACCATACCATTCCATTAATTAATTATACTATTAATACTTTCCCTCTATGTAATTCATATGAAGCCTCTTACACACCAGATGATTTCACTTATAATGAATATGTAGTGTAAAAATTATTTTAGGATCCTTTGACTATGTCTCCTCATAAATTTAGAAACATAGGTGTTTTTAACACTATTTCTCATATAGAAATGGATGCATGCACTAGTTATCACACCTATGATGATAATTATATCATGGCCCAAGTCCAATCATGAGATTTATATGTACAACATTATCAAAATACATTAGCAATAATACATGCCTTCAACCATGATTCCCATGTCATTCATATATCATTTGATATTGAATAAGAAATTGAAAGTTATGTACCCCTTAATTATCTATCATTATTACAAAATCCATGAGTAATTGAATAAATTATGGTCATATCATCTTCTAAACCTTATACATAACTTAATTCAATATAACCCACTTTACCAACAATAGATATTATTTCCCCTACTTAAAATTCTACTAATCAATCTAAATTATCACCATATAAATATATCTAGTCAAACTTGATGGAGACAACCCTTCCTCAATCATTACCAAAAAACCCATCTATTAAACAAACTAATACAATTCTTTTAGATATTATTAAATTACCTCAACCTAATCTCACCAATAATGAATCTTTATCCAATACTCCACCTAAAATTATCTTAGATGATAACTCAATTGATGTGATAAAAATATATTTTGAATATGATATCAAAGGTTATAAAATAATTTATATATAAGTAGATGTTAGATATTATGGACCTTTACCAGTGCTTCCCAATGATGAAGCTATCCTAAAACTAGTCGATGCTAGAGAACCTCAACTTTCATTCCAACATCATAATCTTGGCAAATTTTAGCAAAAGATTCCTTGTTTAAATAATTTCATCACCAGTGTGGATCCTAAAGCAAATCCTATCTCTTTCTTCACTCTTGCTCCATATCATTTATAAGACGTAAATGTCATGCTTATTGAATAAACTACAAAAAATGAATATGGTAGACCTACATGTCTTCGACCTATTACCATATATAAATAAATACTCTTGAAGATCATGATAATTTTAACCTATTATTTCACAAATACTATGAAACTTTTACTTGGTCATACGAAGACATGTCTGGAATTGATCCTAGCATTGTCCAAATTTTCAATATTAGTGACCTAGTCCTCAAATTAGATTATACACATGACAAAGAAGGCAAGTATGCCCAAAAAGGATGGGTTCCTTACCTTTTAGAAGACATCCTTGGTTGTAGTTATTATAGATTTAAAACTAATTAATGATATATTTTCAAATAACCCACAAATTCTCAATTTTTAAAGAAATTTTTATTAAATATTTACTATTCTACATGATTCTCACATACTTTCATATATTGTAAATACTAACACTTCTTTCAGGTTTCCTACATAGATATCCAATGTACAACATTACATCAATATAATTATCCTTGGTTCCTATCATTGGTATTTCGGTCTATCTTTATTATTTTCATTTAATTCATGAGTTATAACACAAGATCATGGGCAAAACCCAACTATCCTCATGAATGTCTCTTATTTCCTAGTTAAATATTAATATCTTTTTTATCCTTAATTTATCATTTTAATAACTTATTTTCATTTATTTGGTTTATCTCTTTTGTGAGTTTCATTATAGGACCTTGGATAGGACCAAGCCTTCCTCACAATTTTTTCATTTTATAAAAATATTTTTGAACTAAGTAGTTTTTTTGGAAAATAAGGCAATGGTTAAGGATTGTGATTCCATACTCACAAAATAAGTTATTTTATTTGTAGTAATGACTTTAAATAATAATTTTTTTGCATGTATTCTTGCACTTACACTTTTATTATTATATGGAGTCATGCTTACTTGCCATTATATCTTTTCCACTTTATCACATTTTTTACAATCTGAAGAAACTCAATCATTCCATGTTCAGTCTCATTTTACCTAATTTTCATTCCACTTTGGGAAAACCAAAGGTAAAATCAATATACCATTATTATTTAACATGTAATTACAAGAGTCTTATATACCATTATTTCTAAGTTATTTTTCTTAGTTATGAAATCTAATTTTTTTAGTGATAGTCATTTTTAACACCAATGTTTGGTTTTATAAATCTATATGGAGGAATAGAAAAAGACAAAAATTTATAAGATAAATCATTTAAAATAAAAATAAATGATAAAAATACATTTATAAAATCAAAAGTAAAAATCACACTAAAATATGTGATCATCAATCATATCTCCTATTCTAGTCAAAGCTCAAACTCCACAATTGGCCTCATGATAGAGTTGAGGTCCATTAGGGTGTGGTAGGCTAGTAGACTAGGATAGGATATTTCAAAATTATCTATATTTCTACCTAATTTATCACAAAATTACCCAATCTTCATTGTAGACTAATGAATCTATAAGTTTTACGTATACCTGATTTGATTTGGTTTATTACATTTATTACTTAAGGTACATCTATGTAGGTTTGTTAGTCATTTAGTATCCTTGGATTTTTTGTTACATGACTTACATTTTATCAAATGTTCCTTCGTATTTTGGTTCTAATATAGCATTTATCCCCTAGATTACCAATTGTTCAAGTGACTTATTCATCTTTTCAAAGTTCATTTATTTTGACTTCCCTATAATTATTTGTTTTTTCTCTTTAGTTTTGTATCCTTAGGGTTTGTTCAAAGCAATTAATGCACCCTCTATGATAAAGACTAAATATATAACAAAAAAACATTCAATAATAAAGGTAATTATATGATAGTTTCAATTATTTCTTACTAGCATTTCAATTTCAAAATTTCAATTTATGTTTTTTAATCTATTTTATTAGCTCAATTTTGTGTGTTAATACGTTCTTTCTCAAAGCACCTTCCCATATTAGAAATATGTGACACATGATGAAATTTAAGTGGGGAATATGTATACACATAATATTTTTAACATTATCATTTAATGACACTTTCTCTCTTTATTACCTTGAAATATAATTCTCAATTATTGTTCATACTTATGATGTAATATGGAAAAGGAAGAGATTGAGGTATTAAAGGTTCACTCCAATAAGTTAAGTATTCCTAGATCTTCAATTTGATAGGTAGATATTATATAACTAATGGATTGAATTATATATCTCCTTAAATTACTTATAAAATAATCTTTGCTTTTTATACATTTATTTTATCCCCCTTTGTGCCAAAAGCTTTGGTGAGCACTAGATTAGATTGTATGTTCATTTACTTGATTATATTGTATGTTTATTTGGTATGTTAACTAATTTCCTTTCATTGCATTATAATACCTGTCTAGGTTTATTTCATAATGTCATTTGACTAGAGTCCTTGAAAACCTATCCTTTGGTATTTTATAGTAAGGTATCCCTTAGTTAGGTTTATTGGATACATAATTGGTCATGAAACTAATACAATAAAGGATTTATATTAGATTTTTATTTGATTACCTTCTCTAAGTTTTTATATTACTGAGTAGGATAAGTTGTAGATCTATCTTATTTCACATTAATACATTATGCATCATTACTAATGGTTTCCTTTGTAGTATCTATTTTTTTCTATAATTTTATATCTAGCATGAGGTTATAATAAGTCATGGTTCAAGGATTATTATTACTTATTTTAATAATTCACCATCTCTTAGTGATTGTGTTATAATTTAACTAATTTAGTGAAAATATGAAGGCTATGATTAAATAAAATATTTGAATAATAAAAATATTTCTATAAATTATCTATATATGTTGGGTTATTCTTATATTAAAATCTCTCATCAGTATGATTGTGTCATTTTATTGATGGATTTCCTAGTTGCAATGCATGATTAATTTATCATAATCAATGGATGAAGGTATGAATGATAATTTAGAATTATATTTCAAGATTTTTTGTATGTTATATTACATGACTTAATTAATTTTACACCTCCAGGTACTTGATCATCTAGGACTCAACTAAAATTACTTCTTATAAGTAATAAATTCTAGTTATTTGATAAGGCATGTTATATATTATCTAACCCTATGTGTTTATTTCAATAGATTCTTAAGAGAATAAACCCTATCCTCACTTCTTATTGAAGAATTTCATCCCCCTTAAATATTATCTTTGGATTTTGTTATAGAATCTAGAATAAAAATGGAATCATTTTGTGTATTGTAGCATAAACTAAATGTGTTACATTTCTATGACTTGCCTTAATTTTACTTATTATAATATTGATTAAGGATAAAACAATTCAGGTAGGTTCTTAAATATTTCAAAATTAAAGAGTGAACAAACAAGGGATATCCTAATTTATTTTTTAAATTACTTAAAAATTGTGTGATATATTTGAGGTAGTTATTGAGTGCAATTGAATTTACAATAGAAGGAATTGTAAATTGTCACTTGGTTATAACAATGAATTATTTAAAACATGGTTGAGATCATTATGATTAAAAATAAAGTGATATTTCACTTGATTTATTGACTAATGCATCTCTATATTCATAGTTAATTAGGTTATTCTTTATGCCTTTTTATGAATAGTGGTAAGAAAAACTTGTGATAATGCACTAATGTATCTAGATACTAATGGAACAATGGGATTAAATAAATTTAAGTTATCACGTTTTGTTATGAGACCAGGAGAAAGATTGATTATAAGATAACAAGCCTTTAATTATGCTTGAATTAATATTTAAGACTCTGAGTGGTCTAAAATACAAGCATTTTCCATGAAAAGTCCTATTAAATAATCCTATTATCAAATAATTAGAAATAGTTAAAGATTTAGAAGCATGGAATAATATGAACTACTATATTTTAATAAATTAAAAATCAATTTGAAGGTTAGGATAGTGTTTTGTGTTTAATCTAATTTTTTTAATCCATCACAAGTGGCATTTCATAAAACTATAGTCTAAGACTTAGTGTTTAGATAAGTAGAATTGTGAGTATTATGTGTCTCCATGGGTAATGTATAATACATATGGTTATAATTTTATGTTTATATATTATAAATTAAATTGGTGTATATATATAAATAATTTCAATGTGGTTTACTTTATCTCAAGTGAGGTCACTAAATTAAAGTTTAAGATTGAGCATGTTTCATTGATGCATGGAAGTAATGGGTGTGGAATATCTTATGAACTATTGTGTATACAGTAATAATTATTAGGTGATAATATAATATACTTAGAGTGTGATTCATTAAAATATATAATCACATAGCTACGAAAATTGTAGATAATCTAGGAATAATTTAATGATCAATGTAAATGGCCACTGACATTAACACTATTATTAAAGGAGTTGCATGAAAAACAAATACATGCATATGAATTATATTAGTAAAGTGATCTATACTAGGTATGATATACATAGCATCTTATATTAAACACACCCCACCTTGTAGTTTTTCTTTGAAAAATGGGGACCCACTTTATTTTTAGAACACCTGTGTTTTATTGAGGTATGTATGCATTTGTGTTGGTTCTTATTATATGTATAAGATCAATGTTTTAAACATTGAATTATTTTTGGGTCCACCTATTTTACATTTGCAATGACTTGTTCAAACTAATCTATTAATGTAAATTTGGGAAGCATTCCTTTGAATGGAAGGTATTTAAATGGGCTTATTTGGATTATTTTTTCAGAAGAATTTCATTTGGATACTTTTGGTCTTACAAAAAAATTAATTTGAAAACCTTGTCTTCGAGATATTTTTTCTTGATGGAAACTTTATCCTCAAAAACTTTGTGGTCAGAAGCTTCACTTTGGGAGCTTAATTTCAATTGGCAACTTTTTCTTTGAAAACTTTATTTTTGGAAACTTAATTTTTGAAAGGTTTTCATTTGGTAACTTTATCTTAAGGAATTTTGTTCTAGTCTATAACTTTATATTTATAAACTTTATGGTTGGAATCTTAGTCTTCTAAAGGTTTTCATTCAGAAACTTTGTGGTCAGAAGCTTCACTTCAGAAATTTTATCTTCAAAAACTTAGTAGTTAAAAGATTTTATTCAGAAGGTTTTTGTTTGGCATGTTTTAGTCAAAAATTTTATCTTTGGGAACTTTATATGTGAAAACTTCCTCTCGAACAATAATCCTACCAAATAATACTTAGTCTTTGAAAACCATTCCTTTGGTGGCTTTTAGACAAATTCTTTTCGAATGAATTTCTTTGAAGATAATTTTGATTTTGAGGTATTTTAGAAATCAAAGGTAAAGTTTTACTTCCATAACTAAACCATATAATGACAATTGTCAAAAGATAAAGGCAACACTATGTCACCCTAAATGAGCAATCATCTTATGTGGCATGTACACTAAGACTGGGTAGTCAAATTCAAATTGAATAAAGGTGAAAATCTCATAGATGTTAGAGATTAATGGTGAAAAAAATAGAATGAATGAAAAAATCTATACCATCGATCCCCCAACCAATTTCATCTCATTAAATATTCAAGAGCTCAAGCAAACTTAGCCTTTTATAAACTCAAAATCCCTATATGTACTAGGACAACTTGTAAATCACATAAATTAGTTTAGTGCCTACCATTTTTGAAAGCCTAAATCATACTAGCATCCATCAAATAGCCATGACATCTTCATCAAGGTCATACAAGGGACCTTCAACACCCTCTAGGTTTTCCATCAAGGACTCTACTAAATAATTAGACATGAATTTTGATACAACTGTGTTCGATGGCCTCTATCCCAAATACTTAGCTTTATGAGAGGTCATGGAGAACATGGATTATTTTGTGTTGGAAGAATACATCTCAACTGAGGAAAAATAATTAATAAAATACCTACTCCCATTTAAGTGATAGTCCTTTCATTACATAGCTATTAAGTTAGAGGTCATGCCATGTATAGACTTACTACAAGGCCTACTTTTTAGGGGTATAATTATAGATGATGATTATGTGTACTACATAAAAAACAACATAGTCATCATGTACATCTTTGGATAAACATTCATGAGGTATTTGAGTCTCCCTATCTTAGACATTACATTTGACTTGCATACCATAATCACTTGAAAGAAAGGCAAAAATGTGGATCAAGCACTAAGAAAGTGGATTCTCATAGGAAAAATGTTCACTATAAAATAACACATTAATAATCGTTTTCTATCACCCAAATTAGGATGGGGATTCACATAGGCATGGCATTTTTGAACCAGCTCTTCATCCACATATGCATCCACTTTTTGCATCTATAATGGGTTAACCTAATAGACTTGATTAGTACTTCAAATCTCACCTATGCATTGGGGTTATTCATTATTTCCTTCTTATAATAAAAAATTATTCATAATGATATGAAGCCACATGGTGGAAACTTTTATATTATGTCTTACTTATTAGATTCAATCATGAAAATAGTGTATAGGCACAATGGGGTTTTATGGAATCCCAAACCAGATGTTATCAAGAATAGAATATGTGACTTTTACTCTTTCATTAAAATATAATCACATGTTAGGAACATCACTAGAATCATAGAGGACCTCTACCCTTAAGTCTGGGTGGCCATTAATGGTCAGCCTCTGGATAGGATTTCACCTAGCATTGCCAAAACACTTGCCAATATGGAAGACTAGTAGCTCTAACCTAATTACACTACCATCATGGTTTTTGGTCATAATATGGATCCTCTTCATCTTCCCAAGCTTATTCTTGATAAGGTGGATAAACAATAAATTATTTTCTAAATATGGAATGGTATAGATGAGGAGTTAATAAATAATATGAAAGGTACTTTTCATGGCTCCCATATCATTATTTGGAGGATGCAATACACCATCAAGAGGAAATTCAAGGAAGATGGGAATGTGAGGATAGCATATGAATTATCCAATATACCTTATATGGATTGGGACCTTTATGGGAAATACCAATAAAATATCCACAACCTAGGCATCTCATATAAGCATGAGTCATTTGATCATGACTTATTGTTTCTTAATGCTAAGGATGATGAGGAAGTGAAATAAATAGTAATGAAAATGGGAATTAGATAAGAATTATTATGTTTAATAAAATCTAGCCCCTCTTTCACACTTATCCAATAAAAATTTAGGATCCCACAACCAAGAGGATGAAGATCCTCTGACTTCTAGAGTGGTAGGTTATATCAATAACTAATAGATTAGGGAAAATATCCCCAACACCCATTTGTGGCTCAAGACCAAAAATAAGAGAAAGATAAATTGGTAAGGGAGGAGTTGATGACTTAATAACATGGATAACATCAAGAGATATAAGAAATACTTGCTCTTGTATAAGAAGAATAGTAACATACTCCTCTAGTTTAAGCATCAATTTTTGAACTAAGGAAAGTTAAGCAAGAATTAGCAAAGGAGATGACACAAGAGAAGGAGATATCAAGGAGGGAAGAGATGTGGATCATTTTTTGGATTATTTTGATTAATAAGAAATGGAACCTATTTTGGAAACTTTAACAACATTGACATCTAGCATGACTACACCTCCTCTTCCCCAATAGGTGATTGCTCCACAAACTAGTAAAATGACATGATGTTATTAAAAGAAACCAAAGGGATAAATTTATTATACCCCATCAATGGAAACACTTAAAAAGGAACAAACTTCATTAGAAGGTGAGTCAGGTCAAGAGGTTGATGAAGAATAACTTAAACAAGCCATGTTCTTGAGCTTGCAAGAACTGACAATAAAGGCACCCCTTGGTGGAAATTCATCTAGTGAGGGTCCTCTCTTTAATTCAACCTTAGGCCTTTTTAATTTAATTTCATTACCTCTTATTTATACTAGACCTATTCTAATTTTTTCCACTTTTAATCTTATGCAATCACTTTTAATAAGTATTCTTTTCATGCACCCAACCTCTACTCTTCTTATTTCCACTTCTATTTCTTCAGCCTCCACTACTATACTTTACATTAATTTAGTATCCATCCCTTAAACCATGGATCTTTCCATCCCAACCATCAGTTAACCCATCACTCAAATTTTTCCCTCATTTACCTAATTGCATTCACCATTACCTTCTTCAACACCAGTCAAAACCACAATAGTGGTGACCACTAAGAGGGCTCTAAAAAGGTAACTAGTCTATGTTATGGACCCAATGACACAATTTGGGATCATAGTCTAGTCTAAAATAATTTATCCCTCAATGCCCAAACCCTCCTCTAAACCTAAAACTTATCTTGAGGAGCATGCAAAAATAAAATCTCAACCATCAAATCTTTTAAAGCTAACTCTTCTAGATTGGGCCAAGGAATTAGAATCTTTGGCCTCTAAGAGTCCCAATATAAAGATTATTAATCTTCCCATGGTAATCTTATTATTTTACAAGGCCATAACCTCAGTCTAAAGGGTCAGAAAAAGAAATATTGAGGATATTTCTAGTAAGGGGTTGATTTTAGAGGAAAGGGAAGAAATGTATTCCCTTTTAAGGAGGCAAAATAGGAAGAAGGGTTAGTCCCCATACATTGAGGACCTCAAGTCTTATATAAAGACCCATACCAAGGTATTACTAACTATCCATGAGAGGATAGAGTTGACGAGATAAGATTTGAAATAAGAATTAGAAACTCTTAGATAAAAATAATAGGTGATATGAGTTCACCCTTGTATAGAATAGATGTACAAAATGTGACACTTAGATTGTATGAAATTTTGAATAAAATTCATTATTTGAAATTCCATTTGGCTCTTCATGTGAATTCACTAACAAAATTATTTAATATTCTTATAGAAGATGAGAATAAATTAAATTTATTGGTATTGTACACCCCTAATAAGGTATTTATCCACCTAGACCTGATAACCCCTCTAGAGGTAGCTAATGCATTGAATTTATCTCTCATTAGAACATAATACACCTAGGGTTGGGTGTCATCTTCATAATGTCTCATGAATAAATTTTCATCACAAAAATTCAAGTAACATTGAACTAGAATTGACCAGAGTCTAGGATAACATAGGGAAGTTGATAGTTTGGGCCACTTTTGATCAAACAGCTCAGCAAGTCTTAGATGGTTTCAAATAGAGTTTAAAATTATTGAGATTAGAAGACATTGAAGCTAAATTTAGCATATTATGGAGGAAGGTAGTAGAGGGAGAGGTATTTTGGGTTGGCTTTTGAGCCACCAAGATAGAACATATAAGGCCAATGGAATAAATAAGCAAGGTGACTAGACCTCATCTTCTTGACATGAACTTACTTCATGCATAACATGATAATGAATAAAATTATTACCATTATTTGGATGAAAAAAATAAATTAGTATCAACACTACCTATTAGTTATGTTCCTTAGACCCCACCTATACTGCCCATAACAACATTGCCATCAACTGCATCCCCTTATGCTTCAAAAAATACAATAATGCCACCTCATAATTTATTTACAATTGTAACTCCATTATAATCAATGAGTACATCACCAATCACAACTTCATTCACCATGTCTACTATAATAAGCACATTGGTAGTTCTAACAATAGTTTTGAAAACCATTAATTAGGAATCGATTTAGCCTAAAATCAAAGGCTATTTTTGTATAATTTACATGTAATATTTATAGATAAATAATTAATTTTTAATTATGTCCATATTTTAATTAAATAATCTATTTTTACAAACATACACATGTTGCATGTCTATAACATCTATAAGTTATGGCATGTAACTAAGACTTATGATCTAGTCATTTAGGATGTAATCAAACTTTTCTAAACTTGGAGGATGAGGCGACCCCTTCCCTGAGTTATATATATACATGTAGAAACCTATTTTCAAAGGGTCAATTTTTTTATGAATATACAAGAAGAGATCAATAGATTTATTTTCATGCAACTATGTTTTTCTTTCTTCTTCCCTCTCTGTGTTAATAAAATTGAATGTTTCTTTGTCTATATTAATTCAATAATTCTAAAGTGTGATAATGTTATAGATGAATCTAATTTATTTTAATTAATTAATATTAATCTTAGATGTCTAATAACAATTGAGTATTGATAGGTTTCATTGATTTAAGTAGTTAGTAAAGGTTGAATTGATAATCAAATGGTATCTCTTTTGCTATAGTCTTTTAGGCATGATCCACAACTACCCTAGATAACTTTATGGTCTAAACTATAATATCTTAGATAAGGGTGTGTAATAAAATCCCTAATAAGAGAAAACTTTAGTTAAAATAATTATCTTATATTTGTTATCCAAAACTAATAAATCATGTTTTTTCATGAGTGTTCAATAGATGCAAACAATAAACACTAGTCTTGGAGATACTTCTCCACCAAATAAATAACCTTATAAGCTACCTTTCAAGAACACAAAACCTTCTTTTCTTCCTTATTCTTATTTTCCCTTTTTATGTTTCTTTGAGATATACCCACCATAGAATAATTATCCACCCATCTAACTCACCTAGTTAATTCCTTTTATTAGATTATGCACATCCATCCACAAATCCTAGTTAAAAAATCCACATGCTCAACATGTTATTCCATCACCTAGTTTTTTAATTTTATACATGAAACTCATACCCCATAGTGGAACCCTATTCCATAGAGATTCCAAAATTTTAGAGGCTACATCATTTAAACTTTTTGAGGTGTGCATAAAACCCACATCAACATAACCTATAGGATTTGATAGATTTAAAAGAAGTCCCCCTAGGATGAAATTATTACCTTTGAATCAACATATATCTAACCATTATAATCAATGTTGGAAGAATGGAATTTAGAACATAAAATACCCCCAAAAAAATAGTGGGTCAATTTTGGGTCATTACATTGACCTATTTATTCCTTCTACACATCTAGTAACTTCCTCTCTCATAAAAATATTTCATATAATATATATTATATTAAAATATTAGTTAATTATCAAGCCTTATTTCATTATCATATCATACATATACAAGTCCTTAATATGCTACAACACTAAAAAAATCCATGTCATATAAATATAAATTGTAATTATGATAAGCTACATTACTTGAACATGTATAAATGTGTATCCATTCTCAAAATCATGTTCATGTACCTATATTTTTTAGTCATAGCATAAAATATTAATAAAATCAATTTATGTATATACTAGGATTTATATCTAAATTGAATAGGCTTTGGTGTTTTAAAGACAACAAAATTTTGGTATTATACCTCTAACTTGAGAGTATTCCAATACTAAAATATTTTTATCTTTTCCATTTATAAGTTTATAGGTAGTTGTGTCAAATATCTATAAGTCTATAGTTGCACAAGAAAAATACATATTTTTCTAAAGTTATGGCATAAAAATATCCCCAAAACATGTATTTTATGGCTATATCACATATTTTATTAACACTTCATCTTAATAGTGTAGGTTTTGAATCTCAACTATTATCCACACTTTTTTCTCCTTTATGGTTCCATGAGTTTAATATTGAGCTCTAAGATGAAGACCATAGATTATCTGAATAGTTTCCCTTCTCTAAATTAATTTATACATCACAATCAATAAAAAGAGTTTGTATTCAATATTTATTTCAAATATCTCATGCATACAACTGGAATAAATAAACCATAATATAACATGATTTATTTTATGTATAGGTTTGTTTTAGAGAATAATATATTTTAAAAATTACATATTTTTCAAACCCTTATACTCTACTACTATCCTTCAGAAAAACAATATACAAAATTTATATTAGCATTGGCCAATACTATAGACTTGTACATGACAATCTAATCTCACCCCTATGTCTATAAAATGTACAACCTATAAATTTTTTATGTAATGCACATAATTTATTGACTAATAAAATATAAATGTTTTTATTTATAAATTTTCTTTAACTTTCATATTCATCATTACAAATTATCAAGCTTTATATCCTACAGATATAATGGCTTGAGGTAAACTGGCATATCCATATTCAAGAGAGAAGTGAACTTAGTCTTTCATAATTCTAAATGTTAAAAATCATATATTGATATTAATTAACCAAAAATAGATGTTCTTAAAATTAATATTAGGATATAACTCATATTTCATGGATAAATAGATCTACAACCACTATGGATATGTTACCTACCATTGTTAGGGCTAAATGACAAAAAAAATTGACATAAGCTAGAATAGGCTTAGAATGGTTACCTACATATTTTAAGTTATATCATTAATTTATATAATTTTAGTCCTATAATTTCAATAAATATATTAAAAAACAAAATTTAAACCTTAATTAATAAACCCACACTCATATTTTGTATTTAAAACTCAATATTGTAATTTAGTGACTCGTTACTTTCCTAGTTTGAAATTAGCAACAAGCTGGTGATTTTTCCTTTGAAATTACATAAACCATTTTTACTATTATATTATCATAATCATAACATTAACCTCCATATTTTTTACATACTATTATTCTTTCCCCCATTTTTAAGGTTTTACCTCATATTCAAACTAATTTTCTTTTTATCTATCATGTTAAAAACCATACAACTACGGAGTCTTTTCATCCCATTCCCCCTTATCCACATAATATATTCCTTGTTAACAAAGAGTCTAGGAAAAAAAATATTATAAGTAAAAATTAAAACCCACTATGTATTTTTTTTGGCTATTTAAATGATATTGTTACTCTCTACCTTGTTATCCTTCTTTTAGGGTTTTTTCTCTAGTTACATAACTAAGACCACTTATAAAACTCAAATAAACTTGTTTAATTTGTTTTATATAAAACCTAATCCAATTTTAAATCCTATTAGTTATTATCACACCTAACTATAGATTAACATTGAATATAATGGATGAAAACACATATGCAATAAATACTAAAAATAAATGTAATCTAATAAACCACCAATCAATCAACACTATTTGAGTGTGTGATTGTATATCCCTATGTCTATCCATATATGTCATGATATAATAACTTATACACTATGATTATATCAAATATAATTCCATTATGATGGAAGGAATAAATTGTCTTGATTCCACCTCAAGTAAGGAAAAAATATAGTTAGTCCATTTTGTGTGTGTACATGCACATACACACGTGCACATGCATGTTTGTGTATATTAATATAACAAAGTAAATAAATTGTAATTAATTATTTATATTTAATCATAGCATCATAATTATTATAAAAAATAATCAACATAAGTTTTCTATTATTTTCAACTAAAATAATCCTTCTACAACTAAAATTTTGTTGTAAGTATAGATTAAGATATCACAATCTGAGCTAGATTAATTACAACAATGTTCAAATAAAAAATCCATAGTAATAAATAGTATCATCAAATAATCAATGTCATATCAATTTTACATTAAGTAAAAATGGGATGTAATATCCTACTGAGAAATTATTTAGGTACTATGACTACTTATCTTATTTTATCTTCCATTTCAATAAGGGGTATTATCCCAATTTTAAGATATACCTATTTGATTAGTATAGCCAATCAAGGTAAATACAATATTGGTCTCATGTCTTATTCAAATCCACTCACTATAAAAAAATTCCCTCCTTTTCTTATCCCCCATTATAACATGCATATAAAGAACATGAATGTATAGGACCTCTCCAAGAGGAAAGCAAACCTTGTTAGCCACAATTGTTAGAAGGGAGTGGTAATTTACTATGGACATTACATTCAGTCAACATTGAGGTTATACAAATAAATATTTTAGGATACATATATATGTTTCCAAAAGGGTCTTCATATTGGAATACCTTAGTAATATGGATTATATTGAATAAGTATATTGACTAGGAAAGAAGAAGAGTTGAATCTAAAAATAAATGCAAAATAATTATGGCATTACCATGAAGAAGAGGAGAGCTTACCATCATCTAGGAAAGACATTAAATTAAATCAAGATATTATATGATGATTAAAATTTGTAATATGAACTAGAGGGATTATTTTTGACATGGATTAAGTCCATTAAAATCCATGATAATATTTATCACGATCCTCAACATGTAATTAAAGAATGCAAGAACATAAAAAAAAAATTCTATGTATACCTCATATCTCATGAAACTAAATATAGATAATATCTTCAACTTCATAACCCATATCACCAAGCCCTAAGATACTTCCTATGAGAACAAAGTTTATTTCAATTCCTCCAATAAGCTCAATGTTAAAATTAAGAATGATCTTATCAATAAAGGATAGACTGGATCAAAAATTCATGCTTCATAAAATTTTAGAGTAGAGTTTGATGTAAGAGGTCAAAACCTTGAGGATATCTAAGATAATGACTAATTTAAAAATAGATGAAAAGGATCAGTAAAATTCTAAGGTGGAATAAGATACAAAAGAGGATGAGATGGTAAACCTCAATGCCATTAGATGAAAAGTTCCTCCTGATACTCAAGCTAAAATATATTTTCTAAAAGGACCTATTTTGGCCAACACACCCCATTCCTTTTTATTAAATTAGGATTATTTTTATTACACTATATTATTTTTATAATTGTTGCTTAGTTTATTTTATTTATGTCTCAACTTGGTATTTTAATTTGGATTTATCTTCATAATTATGGAATTTGGGATGAATTTATTAATTAACAAGTGAAATTTGAGTTAAGTGTTTTTAGTGAAAGTCCAAATCTATTGAGTCTCCAAATAAGATTAGTCATAAAAATGTTTTATATATCAATAAATAATTTCATTATTTAGATACTTTGACTTACGTGACAAGTTTGGAATAATATAAAAATAGTTTTTTCCATTTTCTTTTTGAATTTATTTTTGTAAACATTTTAAATTTATTTTACTTAGTTTATTTATCATGCCAAAAAAACTATCTTTATTGGTTTATTTAGTTATCTATTTGATTTCAAACTATTTTTCCTTCATTGTGTAGTTTTCATGTCACTTTCTCACAACCTTACATCCACTCACTCTGTAAAACTCTCTCTGATCATGAGCTCATTAATTTGTACCACAAGACACATTTTCAAACTCTCTCACATCATAGATCATTTGGAATACTTTACAATGTCAAAATTAGTATGATATTACTAACTAATCATATTATTCCATGTGGCATATTTTTATAATCACACCTCATAGGTTATTCACAAACATTTACTAATCCCATGGTATTTTGGGCTTACGAGCCAATAACCACACTCTACATGGCATATTTTTGCATTCTTACACTTTAAAATTGTCTAAACACTAAACTCAAACCAATCATGATTATTATTCGAAACCAATAAAATGTGGACAAGTGGTTCATCTACATGGACATTCATACACTTACCTGTATTAAACAAAGCCTATGCAATGAGTGACAAAAGGGCATGTGGATTGTTAATGGCATACCATGGAACTATGAAAAATAGAATAAAATAAAATTATAACCTGAAAAATGTATTTGAATTAATTTTGATCACCTTGGCATTAAATTCACACAAATAAATTTATACTACATTCATTCATATATTTAAACAAACCTAGATATATCAAATTTATAGTCTAATTTACCTAATCATCATTTATTTCTAAAGGCTCTCTATCACACAATTATTTACAAGTAACCTACAGCCAAAGAAACACATAAACTCAAAGTAAATTATCACGTCCAAAGACTTTGAATATATGGTGTACTTTCAATTTTCATATGGGACTAGCTAGGTATTCTCAGACATCCAATTTATCCAAGGAGACCTAATGAATACATTCAGATAATGAGTTCACTCCAAAATGAGATAGAAAAGGGTAAATCCATTCCCTAAGGAGGATATTCCCAAGGAAGAGGATACCATATATGTGAATGACATAATTTCCATGAAACAAGTTGAGCTTCACTGTATTATAGCTAAGCCTAAGGTATTTCCTTACATCAACTTATTTTAATGTATTTTTTTAAATTTCAACATTTGAATGATTTTATATTTTAACTTAAGAAATAGGAAAAATAATAATTTATGGATAGGATGTAAATTGAATGATATTATTACATTACTTAGCAAGAGACTTAATATAAATAATCAATTTTCTCTAAATGGATAACTAAGAATGGCCATCAGGAATTATTAATGATTAGGTAAATGACCTTGATAGGTAGGTTAACAAGGAGGATGTAAAAAAAATCCACATTAACCAATTCAAATTGAGTATCATGAACCAAATTTTTTAGTGCCCAATACATATCCCATGTCAACAAGGTTTGGGTCCCCATCCTATTAATGATCAATAATGGTAGATATATTCAAGCCCTAGGGGAGGTCCTTGCATTCAACCTTAAATAATGAATATCAAGGGTACTGAAAGGTGACCATTTCTATATGATTTATTATCTAGTTGATGCTACTACCACCATAGTCTAATTTTAAATAATTACATAATATATCTTGACCTTGGGAACATCAGTGCAAAAGCATTTTTAAAAATTATATCTTCACAAGGTTAAGAAATATATTTTAGAAATATGTGAATATTTTAATCCTCTTATTTATCATTAATTAATGAAGAACCCATACCCAAGTTGTCTAATGGGATGAATAAATATAGCATGAGCATAGGATATTATTAGTTCTACCTTGATTTCACATTCATCAAGATAGAGGGTGTGATTTTTTCACCCCTTAGGTTGATTATATTTTTCCTAGACAAGGTAACATAGCATGGAATTGTATACCAATTCCTCCATAGGATTGGTTCAATTTATAAATATAAGAAACATAACATTGGCCCTTATTTATTTATAAGTGTGATTTTAAATTTTTCAAATAGTGTAAGGATTTGAGTCTAATTACATCCCATAAGGGTACCTTAAATTTTAATAATCATGATCTTAAACATTAGGATCCAATGGGAAGGGTTAGAACCCATATAGATGTTGTGAGATGAAAGGTGTCTACTATATATAGAAACACTACACACCCTCATGATTGGATGTATATCAATTTAATTGATAATGATGATGTAAGGATAAATATGGTCACTACAAGCATGGTGGTCATCCTATTAAAAACCCAAAAACTATATAAGTTAGAAGAAATACCAAGAACCTCTCAATTATATGAAGAGGATTCAAAAATCATAGAAGGTGGATTAATGAACAAGGTGATCCAAGTATTTACTCCACCATCACTAACCCTAAGGATTGTTAGGATGTGGGAGGTAACTTAGTCTATTCTTCCTTCCCTCTCTCTTGTATCTAATTATTTTGAAGAAATGCCCAACATGTTTACTACACAAGCATATGCATTAGTATAAACAAATCAATTGACCCCCCTTCCTTCTCCTTTAATGCCTCAACTATAGGATGTACCGATTGACACTTTCATTATTACATCCCAATTGGAACCAATTCATTATGGACCACCATTAAATATTCCCCTACTGCACTATTTCCACCACCACATCATGTAGGTTGTGACCTCTCCCATATCCATCAGTGTGAATACCTCCCATCAAATACTTTTCACTTTAAAACCATTTAAAAAATAAGATCATGTGGTAGAGGTGGACCTAAACCTAATTATTCCATATTCTAGGTTTGATGTCATGTGTGGGCCCCCAATTTATTCATCACTTACCACTTTGTGTAAAAAAGAGCCCACATGAAAAGAAGTGAAAATTATTTCTATTTCCATCTAGTCTCTAATGAACACCTTCTAGACTGATCCTTACCTAAAGTCCACTCCTCTTTTATCAATCTCATCCCCTACTTATCCAACTATGACTACTATTCTTCCCATATCTACCACCCTTGACCCACTAATTTTCATTTCCCCTTAACCCACATTCACTCTAATAGTTCCATGCATAACCTTCATGATGGTATACCTTGATACATCTATTCCTAAATCTCTACCCTTCACAACACCTTCTTTACCAACCCCATACTCTTCTACCACCTTGTCATAAACTACAACAAACTAAATGAAAGGCATTCAATTAGCTAGGGCCCAAATAATGGATATGGTCATTACTAAAGATCCTAAATTCAAATTATAATTTAATAATCCCACTGGGAAACTCAAGACAATTACTAGAAGAAGAGTTTTAACAAAGAGGCCACCTATTTTTCATGTATTATAATAAAATATATTTAATTTGACCAAAACAAAGAAAGGCAAACCAAGCGAATCTGATGAATAGGCAAAGGATCCTACATCTATAGTTACTACCAATTGTGACATAGAAAAAAAATTCCTAGGGCATGAAACACAAGATTTAGAGACTAGAGACCCAAACAACAGCTTTAGTCCCATAAAATATCATTGTAAAATTTAAAGAGCCATTTTAGTCATTAAATGATAATTTTATAGAATGATATTGATCAAAGGCAAAGGGGACTCGATAGTAAAAGGTAAAACTATATCTTGACCATATTACCAAGTTTGAGGTCAATTTGGTGTGTGTGTATATATATATATATATATTAAGAAGGATACATTCCCATATTTGAATCTCATGACTATTTTTGACCTTAGGATGAGCCAAAATTATATGATCCACATAAGGACCTCTCTATTATATCATTCAAGTAAAATTGATGCCATAGTTAGTAACATCACAAATTTCATCTGCTCAATTATGCAATTATTGTAAGGGGATGGGATAGTGTTATTGTTCAAATTAGATGGAAAAATTGATTATTTTATGTATTTTTTGGTTAAACTAGCCAATTTCATGACCAAATTAAATAATAAAGACTAAGAAGATAACAAATCAGGCAATGGAAAAGTCATTTAATAGTGAGATACACTAAAGAAAAGGTAAAATGAATAATTACAATGAAGGTAACCCTTTATATCCTTCTTTCTAGACATGCATCTCATTTTGGTAAACTAAAGGATTTATTTAGGACCTCTATTATCAAGCTATCTAAAATTGAAGGAGATTACCAAGAATGTGTTAAGACTATGCAAGACAAACCTAATAGTTCCATGCAAGTTTGAATATTTCAATCAAATATCTTTATTTGTCATATCCATCCATGTGGCATTCCTCAAGCTAGCCCCATATAGGATTACATAACTTCTTAGGCTATTACTCAATAAACACCACCAATAGCATGATGAGAAAGCAATAAAATTACCCCTTTGTGATTTATAAGAATAGTGGATATTTCCAATGAGTGTGTAGCATGAAATATATTCCCTAAGGAATGACAATCTAAATATAAATTCAAAAGGTAATTAGGGATAATATCTACTTTAAAAACTATGATAAGGCCCTATTTGGTATATTTTGAAATTTTTTGTATAATGATAGTTTACATTGTCATTAAGACCATGCAATTAAGGATAATTCTTCCCCACTCCTTACCATTGAGATTTATTTATCTTTTATATAACTACCTTGATTACAACAAAATATTTTCATGATAATTATAAGTGGTATTCCTATTATGATTAAGGACTTATTCGATGTTAAATAGGTGCATCTAAAACATTATAAATGGGGCATATTTTATAAAAAGATAACTCAAAAAATTATAGGAATTAAAAATGGATGTTCATGGTCTTTTTTTAATCCATATGAAATACTTCCTCAATTATTAGTGCTAGTGTGGTGGATATTTTTTGTTTCTAATATGATTGTATTAATATTGACTATGTTATATGCACTTTGTCAAGTTGAGTCAATCACTAACTTGATAAATATTTGTACCTCATTTTTTACATCTATGAAAATATGTTGTATTGGTCATGCTCATTACCAACTCCCCCTTAGACTTCCTACCATGTCTAGTCTAGCTTGAGCCTAAGTAGAACTAGATACACAAAGGTAATCTCCAATTATATTCATAAATAGTCTATGTAACTAATAAAAAACACACTAAGTCTAAGAACCCACTCCTCTACCTTAGTTTCCCTCTATTTTATGTTTATATTTCTTGATCTAGTATTATAAATAAGAATCATTGCTAATATCTACCTCAGAAAGATTGGCAAAGATATATAGATTAGCATTACATTTAGACGTAGGATTGAACTCTCTGAGTGGTAATATATATGTGCTAGTGAATTTATTCTAAGTAGGCTACATAAGAGATATTTAAAAAAAACTTGTGCCATGAATTGTCCTTGAAAATAATAAAATGGCATGGATTTAATCTCATTCATTTCTCCTAAGGGTGTGTATAAAACACACATCAATAAGACCTAAATCTAAAATAAATCAAACCATGTATAAATGATGATGGTTAAATAGGGATAGTCCATATCTATAAATTCATTACCAAAATGATTAGAAATCTCAATTCTAATTATTTTAGTAAGTCTTGATAAACCCTAGAATAATATGGGAGTTGTTATAGGAAAAAAGAGAGGATGTGCCCTCATAGAGGACTCCTAGGATAATTCTTTTGTATCCCCAACCACCATAAATTACACTAGTGGAATTTAAACAAGCCTTATAATAATAATTTAGATAATCAAGGGGAAAAAATATAAAATATTTTTATTCATCCCTTAAGACAAATAAATATTACACATGTTCTCCATATTTCAAAGTTGATAGTGAAAAGGGAAACAATGGAAAAAAGGATTTTCATGAGGATAATATAAGAAAAAATGAAAATTTGTTCCCACCATGATGTGAGATCCAAGATAGATATGTTGTAAAAATTAAAAAATATAAAGAACACAAGAATATGTAAAAAACATATTTTGAGAAATTCATGCATGTATAAGTGTCTCATCTATAAGTTTTAACCTAGTTATCATTCATAATCTTTTATTTATGTGGCTCGGTATTTGACTACCCCTCCCCTTTTCATCATATAAAAACTCATCTTGATTCTAATCCTCTTATTATATATATTTTATATCTTTTTATTTTATTGTATCACTTTTTGTTTCTTTCCAGTTCAAGTTTAATTATTTTGGGCCTCTTATTTATTCCCATTTTTAAAAAATCTAATCCACATCATTAATAGATGTTCCATTCTTCACTCAAACTCCCATCATAATAAATCCATCCATACAAGCTATGTAAATTATACTTACATTTCCACCATATTCATTCCCTCTATTTTATCTAACCATATATGCTATGAGTTCTAAAACCAAGACCAATTAGATAATCTATAAGGCATTATGCTAGATTTAATTAACATATTATTGGCTCAAAAATTTGTCAAGGGGGAAATTGGTGACTTTGAGTCAATAGTGTAGGAACTAAGTCCTTATGTTAGTCAAAAATGTAGGGTAAAATTCCCTCTCATATAAATAAGGATATCTACCTTTATTGAAATACAAAAAATAAAATCAAGGGAAAAAACTATTCACAACTATTTATAGCAAAAATAATTTCTATGGGGGTTTTACACTTTTAACCAGAAAACACATAAAGGATATAGAAATAAAATTAGGGAAATGAAGGGAATGATTTTAAATTATTAAATAAATGGAATAAGAGGATAAAATAATTATTATATACATTTAAATATAGAAGCTACCATGATAATCCTAATAAAAATTAAGGACAACTTTAGGTGACTAAACATAGAGATTCACTAGAATATCCCAAGAAGAAGAAACACTATCCTAAGTAAAATATTTCTCATTAAATGGGTGGTAAATACATAATTACACCCTTAGGAGTGAAAAAATACACAGACAATTCTCTTATACTGATAGAAAACCAAAGACATCCATCCCATAGTTACCCATAAAAGACAATTAAAATATTACTTAAACCCCACCAAGATTTCACATTTGTGGAAATAATAGACATAGATTCAAAAATAAATTATACTATGTAAGTTTTACATTAATACTAATTAAAAATATTTATGATAAAGTTTTGAAATTGAATATTTGAATACAAATGAATCATACACATAGTTATAACTTGTGAAGAGAATCTGAACACATAGATTTAAAAATACTCCTTTGTATTGATATTCGTTGAGTTGTAATACAATCTTGACTTCAAAAAATATGTCTCAAAGTTATGTTGTTAAAAAATGCCTCCTTATAATTATCCTAACACTCATATTTATAACATGGGAAGGTGGTTATGGTGTGTAACCACCTTTTCTACATTTTAGAAGGTGTAAAATTACATTAAGAACATCACACCATTTAATTAGGGTAAAAATGAGTTGGTGAAATTGCAATATGTGGAAGAGTGAAATTAAAAAATTGCACCACCTATATGGTGAAAAATTGATTTTGTTATTTTACACCACTTGAAATGTGCAAATCAAAATTTCATGATTTGAGACTTATAAACTTGACAAAATTCATTTGCATGAATTACATTTATGAGTTTGCACTTTATAATTATGAGCTTTATACCAATATCCATACCAAAACTTACCTAAATTCAAATTTTTTTTTGATCTACTAGCCTCAAGTAAAAATTATCTATAAAGCAAATTATTTTAGTTAAAACATTTATGATCTCACTAGTAACAATAATATCAAAATTAATTTATAGGTGTTTCAACATGACCATTACTAAAAAAGTGTATTGATTGTATCTGCCAAAAGATTATTTGTAAATGAAAAATTCTTATGAGGAATGAGTTTCAAACAGTCCTAATATACATCCCTTGTTATCTCCATGTCTTTAGCTTCAAGTTCTTCATACAATGCATTATATATCCATAAATAGATATATCTTTTCCAATAGTACTTCTCCTCATTAGGTGGCACATTTAATATTACCCTTTCATATATCTCCTTGATACTTCCCTTGTTATTAACATTCTTCTCAAGGTGCACATAATCAAATCAAGCATCACAATTAAAAGGACTCTTCTTGACTTCCTCCTCATACTAAAACCTTATATTTCCCATAATAACATATTTAATACCTTATATATCACCATAGTATTTTTTAAACATAATAAATTTTCTATACAAATCTTCAACCTATCCCTTGGGTATGTGATCAAGGGCATATTTATAAAAAAAACTTTTCTCACCCTAACCCCTTACAACTCTATTCAAACTCATCAAAGGACACAAAAACATCCTTAGTTTGATTATCATCACCAAGTTACTCAATTAAACTCTCATAATATCGTAATGCTTTGTCAACTTGTCTATTCTTCATTTCAAAATTGGCATAGTGGATCCAAGATTTGACTATAGGGTAGAATTACACATATCTCTCAAAGATGGCTCTGGACCTATCCACTTCATTGTACTTGAGTTAAAATTTAATGTACATAGAAAAACCATGGTGATCAGGCTCCTAATTCATCCACCTACCAAAATTTTGATGAACCCCTACAACATTGTCAGGCACCTCCATCATGTGGATATACTTGTCATAAACTTTATCAATCCTCCAATAAGATATACATGAGGCACAACATCTCTTTTATCCTAACTGATAAATAATGTTCAATACATTGATAAATTATATCTTGTACTAATGGATGCACTTCACTTGAACATTAAATATTGAATCAATGGTCACCTTCAAGTTGCTTCTTTATTATATGTACTTAGCTAATCTACTCTTGTTTAGTTGATGAACCTTTTTACATTCTATCTATAATTGTGTTTTAGTGGAATGTTTACACAAGCCCATCAAAAATCCAATTATTTTTCATCCATTCTTTTGTTTTAGTTTTAAAATCCCACTCCTCTTATTAAATCATATGACCCTTTTAATTATGGGTCAAAAACAAAAATCTACAATGTTCCTTTTTTATTTTTACAAACTCCAACTTCATATGATTTGTATGGTTATATGGCCTCTTTGGTAGCTTGAAAAATAAAACAAATATTTTTTTTCTACTTTTAAAAAAGCATATTTCCTCTTATGGGTCATATGCCTTTCTTTTGACAAGTGAAAATAAATTTAAATTATTATTTAATTTTTTCACTTCTTTTAACCTATTATGGTATCATACAACATGGCCTTGGTAGGAGAAAACAAAATAAATTAATTTAATTCATTTCATGTTTTATGATTTTCATAAAGCTCACTTGTAGGCAAAAAAATAAATTTAAATTGTTGATCTAGGTTTTTTTTTGGAAACTCACTTCTCCATCTTTGTGTTGTACAGCCTCATTAGTAGGTAGAAACAAATGATAAATTTGTTTATTTACTTTATTTTTTTATTTTTAACTTCCCCATATAATTTTCACCATACATATTATTTTTTTTATGTAAAAATAATAATGCAATCTTCTCTCCCATTTTTTATAGTTTATATTTCTCTTGGGCCATATGGGCTTCTATTTGTAGGAAAAATGAGAAAAATTTGTCTTTTCTTCTTGGATTCACCTTTGTATCCTTCACTTTTGTATTGCCATATAGTTGTATGATATTTTTGAAACAAGTAACAAAAATAATATTCATTTGGGCTTCTTTTTATTTATTTTATATTTATTTTTCTTCTATGGGTTATACGCTTAGTATTGATCTCTCTTACTTTTTGCATTTTTGTTTATCTTATCTTTGCAAATATTCATTTAGATATTTTACAAGCAAATTCAAAATAATTTTAAGGGATGAAGTATATTTTTTCACAATTTGGGGTAAATGATAATGGTATTTACATGCTAGTGGGATTTCAAAAAGCATTACAATTGATCCATGTGCAAAATTAAAAATGAAAATTGCACAACTTGAAAAAGTGTCAAGGAAATTAAATGACAATGGGATTTCAAAAATCCAAATTACACAACTTTAAAAAGTGTCAAGGAATTTTTACACAACTTGGGAAAAAACAAAAATCATTTACACAACTTTAAAAAGTTTTAATGAACTTTTACAAATTGTAGGAAGGCCAATGAATTTTAACATGAAAAAGTTTGAAAGCTCTTTTGCATAGTTCATGATATAAAAATTTTTCTTGTAATTTTAAAATTATTTAATTAATTAAAAAATTAATTTTTTTAAAAAATTCAAAATTTTAGTCTCAAACCAAAAATAGTAAAAAAGAATTAAAACTTGACTAATTTTTTAAAATTTTGAAAACTGTGACAATAGTTGGCTTTGACTAGGATTTCAAATTGCAAAGGATAGAATGAACTTAAACTCTAATTTTTAAATCAATAATTTTATCCATTAGGTAATAGAGTCTCAAATTTGACAGTAACTTGATCAACTTAGAAACAATGATCTTTAATAAAAGGACGGGTCCTCAAACCATCATAATTTTATAACATGTCAGTAGATAATGTATGCAAGGGAATCAAGTAATCAGTTTGATAGATGTTATAACACATCCAAAGTATAGTGTATGCATTATATTTTTTTGTTATTTTTTTTCACACAAACTAAAATATAAATAGAGACCTCTCTTTCAAATACTAGACATTGTGGCTTGTCTTACAAAATTTTACAAATTTATTCCTCACCACTAAAAAATTGTTTCATGGATTTTAAATGTCAAATATATATGAAAATAATCATTCATCCATTACATATGCTTTAGAAACACCACCTAGTACCTCATTGAACATGAATTTATTAATAAAATGCCATAATGAAATGTTTCCATTTGAATCATTTAACAAAATGTCATAATATATGCTTGATTATAGGAGTAACTTTTATGTTTACTTTATATACTATCAATATTGATTCATATAGTAGATTTAAATATAATATGTATATCCTAAAATCATCAAAATCTATAACACCATGAAATAATCTCACCCCAACTTGTGTTCGACCATTTGCCACAATTGAGAATGCCCAAATTTTCTTAGTTAAAGTTATTCAAAGCCTCTTATATTAGTGTCAAAAATAACTTGTGCATGACTTGGAAAATTAGTCATTGTTTGATTTTTTATAAGGGGATCTAGAAAATGTGCTTCATCATCAACACTCTTTAGAAAATTATAATCTTTTAAATACATAACACTCCTAAACCAAGTATGACAATGGGTAATAGTTAGGCCTACATTTATATATTGATGATCACCAATCAAACCTAGATTAAACCATGTAGCCTTGAAAAGATCAATTTAAATTATATTTAGAGATGGAATAATAATTTGAAACTTTTATCCTTGATAACATGCATTTCTTCTTGTAATTTTAGATAAGTAAATTCATAATATCCATTTTGGAATTAGAATCCTTGGTATAGGGATGAGTGGAACCCAAAATGTTTTCTACCTTGCCACTAACATCAAATTCTCACCTATTCTAAGTGTAATCCTCAAACCATAGGGATTTGACTACATTGAAAACATCCCACATTTTAAGCTTTCAAATATCATTCATTTTGAGAACCACCATAAATGCAACATTCAAAGTCTCACATCTTCTAGTTTATCAATAATTATATTAAATTTATTTTCTTGAAAATACATTAGGTGATGGAATTTTTCTTACATTATTAGAATTGTAAATGGCATGATTATTCACTTTGATTGACCACCTTAACTAAATTATTTCACAATGTTCTTTGTAACCCACACACTCATCCCTCATAGGATTCTTGGAACTACAATTGAACTAATATGAAAGGTAATTTAAATTAATGACATTTGGAACACTTAGTAGAATACATAATGAAAGACTCCCAACCACTCAAAGGTACTGAAAATGAACACTTACACATGAAAATAAATGTCCACAAAGTAGCTTTTTTTATGTCATATTATTTCAATATTGAGGGTATTGATCTTAACTGTCAAATCATCCAATGCTAGGTATGCCTCATGTTATAAAATCTTGTTAAAAACATAATTAATGGAATGTAATTTTTGAAATACTATCATTTCTATTCAATTCAACCCAAATAAATTATTTCATAATGTTTTTTATAACCCACACACTCATCTCTCACAAGATTCTTGGAACTATAATTAAACTGATATGAAAGGAAATATAAATTAGTGACATTTGGAACACTAGATATAATGCATAATGAAAGACTCCTAACCTCTCAAAGGTAATGATAGTGAGCACTTACAAATGAAAATAAATGTCCACAAAGTGACTTTTTTTATATGTCATATTATTTTAATATTGAGAGTATTGAACTTAACTGTCAAATCATCTAAGGTATACCTCATGTTATAAAATCTTGTTAAGAACATAATTGATGGAATGTAATTTTGTAAAGACTATCATTTCTATTCTATTCAACCCATGATTTCACCACATTGATGGATCCTTCATAAATATTATCTTCAAATATGAAAATTCATTCTTGATGAAATTCATAACCCAAATTATCTCTTATAATCATATTTATGCTCCTATTGCATGTTATAATTCATAAGTGATAAAACCAAATCCTCAAGGCCTTGGAGTTATTTGGAAATACATCACCATTGCATCTAAAATAGTGACAAGCTCTTGAAAACATTCCTTGAATTTATTCTCCATGATAGTCAATACAATACTACCAATAAATACTTTCTTTATTCTAATCTACAATATTGGCTCTAATCCACCACTATCGGTGTGATTTATACTAAGATGTTTGATACTAATATGGTCATATTGAGGGATAGTACTTTTTACTTCAACCTTCTCTTGCTGAAAAAGGTATAGTTGAGAGATCATCAATATGTTAAAAATTTTGACTCAAAACTTCCAAATTAGGATTGACCAGAATATTATCTTAGAATACATACTAATCCATAATGTTACTCCATAAACCAAGTAATGGTTCATCATTAGAAGTTATGAAAATAAATATATTTTAATATGTGACTCGAGCCTTATCCATTGGGATATGAAATTGATGTCCCAAAATTGTAAAAAAAATTATCCCTATCATTAAGAAAAATCCCTCAAAACTTCTATATCTCACATTTTCACATCTTGATCTTGCCAACTAATAGCCATTTCATCTATCTCAATCATATGAGAAATGAAAAAAGAATTTGTTGGGCCAAATCCCCTATTCTAAAATTTTACATGTTTACCACCTATTCACTTGAAGAGATCCATGAAAATCCTATCTATTATATCATTTGATTAAATCATGTGATTTCCCATGATATTTCCCAAATAGAGTTCACAATTACAAATATGTGCAAGAAAAAATATGAAAACATAGAGAAAGAGGAGCAATAGATAGGCTATTGCATTTATTGAAAAATAACACATGCATACCTAGATGAAATGGGAAAAGGAAATAAGCTAAAATAAGGAAAACAAGACTATTTATAGGGAGTAAAGGAAAATGAGAAGACTATAAAAAACCATTCACTGACTAGGAGAAGTACCTACCATTTTAAAACAATATATTTGACTTATGAACTCTAAACACATTTAGTGGTAGTGACTAAGAAGGTGGGAAGAAGGACTTGTATTTATCATTCACACAAGGATGATCATGAATAAATAAACCTTTACTATCTTCATATCCTAGAATGTAAACATTGTGAACTCTAATCTTCTATTATCCTTATTGAGTAGTATTAGGTTTCACCAATGTTTTCCTTAATTGCTTTGAATGCATCTTCACTAGATACAAGAACTAAATTAGAGAGAAGTGTGTTGCATATCTATTCTTGAGATAGGATAACAATAATAATATTTTATATAATGAATTATGTGTTGATATTCTTTTTTAAATTTTTTCTCATGGCATAAATGAATTCATAACTAAATGAGTCATCATCATCATTTTTATCAATTTCCTCTAGCTTGATAGTTTCCATTTCACTTGTAATGAATATTTCACACCATTCATCTTGTTATGTATTCAAATATTTTTTATTTAAAACTTCACATGAATTTGTATTCCAATATGCATAGGTTTGATTACTTTGGATTCAAATTCTATAGAGAATTCTTCTTTGTTAGAACCTAAAAATTAAATAATTAAGGAATATTTAGTTTTTACTATTGAGTCTTTCATTATGATAGAGAAAGGATTTTATGTTTAACTAAAAATTGATTCCATACTATCTTGTCCTTCAAAAAGTGGAACATCACACTATGTATTATTACTCTTTTCTATTTGTGATTCTATCAATTATTTTAAGATAACCCTTTTGTCTTAGGACCATGGGGTTTAATGAATCCAGTGTAATAGGTAAACTTTTCTCTTCTCTAACAAAGGGAAGCCTTCATCTACTCTTTGATCAATAATTTTTCTTCCAATTGTTCACCTTATTCCACAATCATGAAATTGAAACAATCATATGTGATAAGAACTTTATCTTTTTATTTTTTAGAGCTTTGACATGTTTGATCAATTAATTGCCTTCAAAGTCTCTTTTATGAATATTGTAAACTCTTGATTGTATTAGGTTTCACTTTTTATTCATCACCATTTCAAAATTTATAGTACCTTTTGAAATCTCTTTTTTAACATTCCATGCATGATCAATTCATCTTCAATCTCAATGGCTTCTTGTTTTGAAACCTCCAAGTCATTTACCTTGTTCCTTATCAAGATGAAATTTATATCTAGGTGAAGAGAACTAATGAAGATGTAGAATTAATTATTGAGACTTGGTTGATTTTTTGAGGTATTAGTCTTAGTAATTTGTTGAAATGTGTTATGAACTCTCTCGTTTGCTCATCATATTACTTTTGAATCTATAATAAGTCTAAGAAAAGTGCATACATATTCATAGTTAATATAAATCTATCTAGGAACCTATTATTTAAAGAGTTATAATCCATAATACATCCATCTTCTAGGTGTTAAAACCACTCAATAGTTGATTTAGTAAGAGTTTCAAGAAAAATACTAATAATGAAATCTTCATGAATAACTCCCAAGATATTATGGGAGACAATGAATGATAGGGTATTATTATATATTGAACATTTTATTTAGAAAAATTTAGAAATTTATTCATTGACTCTAATGGTAACTCATTGTATTGTGTCAAAGCTAATGTCCCAAAATGTTTTCTCCATGGGAGATAGGGAACATTGGGTTTGGGGAGAACCAGCATCATTTCTTCCATTATTAATATAAAGGCACTAGGTACTTTTATTCAATAGATTTTTCAACCTCCATTCTATGGGAGGTTCCTTAAAATGTCTAAAAATTGTGTGCATAAAGCATCTCAATCGCTAGTGGAGTCACCAAAAATTGTTAGCTCAAAATTTGTCAAGGGGAAAAATTGGTGACTTTGAGTCAATATTGTGGGAACTAAGTCCTAATGTTATTCAATAATGTAGGAGAAAATTATATCTCCTATTATTATGTATAACTACCTTTATCGAAATCCAAAAATGGAAAAGCAAGGGAAAAAACTATTCATAGCTATTTATAGTAAAAAATGTTTTTTGTGTGGGTTTTATACTTTTAACTAAAAAACATAGAAAGGAGATAGAAATGAAATGAGGGAAATAAAGGTAATGATGGTAAATTGATAAATTAAATGAATAAAATAATAAAAGTATTATTATATTTAATTAAATATAAAATCTACCATGATAACCTTCAAAAAAATGAACGATGACTCTAGGTGACTAAACATAGAGATTCACTAGAATAACCCAAGAAGGAGAAACACTATCCTCATTGAAATCTCTCTTATTAAATGGGTGGTCAATAAATAATTTCACCCTTATGTGTACAACACATACACTGAGACAATTCGTTGATTTTGATAGAAAACCAAAGACAATCATCCTATATTTACCCATAAAAGGCAATTAAAATATTGCTTAAACCCCACCAAGATTTCACATTTGTGGAAATAATAGACATAGATTAAAAAATAAATTATAATATGAAATTTCCACATTAAGACTAATTGATAATATTTATGACAAATTTTATAAATCAAATATTTTAATATAAATGAATCATACACATAGTTATAATCCATGAAGAGAATCTGAACACATAGTTTGTAAATTTGCTCCTTTGTATTGATCTTCATTGAGTTATAATACAATATCATCTTCTAAAAATATGTATCAAAGTTATATTTTTCAAAAATACCCATTTATAATTAGCCTAACACTCATATTTATAATGAAAGAAGGTTGTTATGGTGCATAACAACCTTTTATACATCTAGGTGTAAAATTACATTAAGAATATTGCACCATTTAAGTAATGTAAAAATAAGTTGGTGAAATTTCACCATGTGCAAGAGTGAAATTTAAAAATTTCACCACTTCAATGGTGAAAAAGTGCTTTGGTGCTTTTACATCACTTGAAATGTGCAAATCAAAATTACATGATTTGAGACTTACAAATTTAACACAGTGAATTTGCATGAATTAAATTTATGAGTATGTACTTTATACTTATGAACTTTATAAAAATATCCACACCAAACCTTGTTTGATTTCAATTATTTTTTTGACCTACCAAACACAATGAAAAATTATCTATAAATCAAGTTATTATAGCTAAAACATTTATGATCTCATTAGCAACACTAATATCAAAATCAGTTTTTGGGTGTTTCAACTTGACCTTGGCTAAAAATTTGTATCATTTGCCTATCAAAAGATTATTTGTAAATTAAAAAAATTTATGAGGAATTAGTTTTAGACATTAATAATCTACATCCCTTTTGAATTTTATGTCCTTAATTTCAATTTCCTCATATAACTCCCTAATCCTTTCCTTGTTATAAATACTCTCCTCGAGGTGCATATAATCAAACTAGGCATGATAATTAATAGGAATCTTCTTGACTTCCTCCTCATATTGAAACCTTATCTTGACTATAATAACATATATAATACATTCTCTATCACCATACTATTTTTTAAACATAACAAATTTCTTAAACATATCTTTTCCCTATCCCTTGGTTATATTATCAAGGGAATATTTATAAATACACTTTACTCACCCAACCCCTTATAATGTTCCTCAATCTCAACAAAGGCCACAAATATATCCTCAATTTTCTTGTATTTTTTAAGTTTCTCAACTAGCCTATCATAACATCATCATGCCTTGATAAATTATCTATTCTTCATTTCAAAATTGGCATAGTAGATCTAAGATTTGACTTTAGGGTGGCATTACACATATTTATCACTGATGGACCTAGACTTATCCACTTAATTATACCTAAGTTAAAATTTAATATATGTACACCAACCATGTTGATCAATTTCCTAATTCATCCACCTCTCAAAAAAATGACAAGCCCTTACAACATTTCCAAGAACCTCCTCTATGTGGATATACTTGTACCAAAGCAAATTAATCCTCTAGTAAGATATACACGAGGTACAACTTCTCTCTTCTCATCACTGATAAATAATGCTTAATACATTGATAAACTATATCTTATACTCATGAATGTACTTCAATTGAATGTTAAATATCTCATCAATGTTCACCTTTAAGTCATTTATTTCTTCTATGTACTTAGCTAATATGTTATTTTTTAGTCAATGAACCTTTATCCATTAGATTTACAATTATGGATCAATGGAATGCTCATGAAAACCCATCAAAACATCTAGATTTTTAATCCATACCTTTGTTTCAATTTTAAAATCCTACTCCTCTTATTAAACTATATGGCCTTTTTAATTATGGATTAAAAAAATATGCAATTTGCCTTTTCTATTTTTACAAACTCCAACTTCATGTGAGTTGTACAACCTATTTGGTATCTTAAAAAAGAAAAAAAAACATTTTTTTTCTACTTTTAACAAATCATCTCTCCTCCCATAGGTTTTAAGACCTTATTTTGATAAGTGAAAATAAATTAAAATTGTTTTTTTATTTTTTTTATTTTTTAACCTATTATGGCACCATACGACCTAGATTTGGTTGGAGAAAGCAAAAGAAATTAATTTACTTGATTTATTATTTTATGATATAATATTTTTTATGGGTCATACATCTCACTTGTAGGTAATAAAAAAATTTAAATTGTTGATCTGGCTCTTGTTTTTGGAACTCACTTCTCCATCTTTGCATCATACGACCTCATTAGTAGGTAGAAACAAATGAGAAATTTGTTCATTTACTTTATTTTTTAATTTTTAACTTCCCTATCTCATTTATGTTTTACATCTTATTTTTGGTAGGCAAAAACAAAAATAATACAATCTACTCTCCCATTTTTTTTATAATTTGTATTTCTCTTAGTTTGTACAACCTTTTATTTGCATGAAAAATGAACAAAAATTGTCTTTTATTATTTGTTTCACCTTTATCTATTTCTTTGATCATCATTGTACAATTGTATGACCTTTTTTAAGTAAGTATCAACAATAATATTTATCTGGGATTATTTTTATTTATTCTCACATTTTGTCTTTCTTTTATGGGTTGTATGGCTTGGTACTAGCCTCTTTTGGTAGCTAAAAATAAATAAAATATTGATCCCTCTTATTTTATGTCTTCATACTTCTCTTATCTTTGAAAATACTCATTTAGAGATTTTTAAAGCAACTTCAAAATACTTATAAGGAAAGAAGTATATTTTTACATAATTTTGGGGAAGTGATAATGTAATTTTCATGCTAGCATGATTTCAAAAAGAAAATTGTAATTACACCATGTGAAAAAATGTAAATGCAAATTGCATGACTTGAAAAACTGTCAAGGAAAATGCACACTAACATGATTTCAAAAATTTAAATTACATGACTTTAAAAAGTGTTGAGGAAATTTTGAACAACTTGGGAAAAATCAAAAAGCATTTGCATAGCTTAAAAAAGGTTTAATGAACTTTTGAAAATTATGGGAATGCCAATGAATTTTAACATGGGAGAGTTTAAAAATGCTTTTTCATAGTTTAGGATATAAAAAATTTTGCTTATGATTTTAAAATTAACTAATAACAAATTCAAATTTTTCAAAAATTTAAAATTTTAATCCTAAATAAAAAATAGTAAAAAAATTAATTTTTTACTAATTTTTTAAAATTTTGAAAAATGTGACAACACACATATAGGAAGTAAAAGAAATGGAAGAATATTACATGAGGGAATGCAATTTTTTTATGAAAATCAACTAATAATAGCTAGGATGACATCCTATTATGACCCATTAATGGACACTATGCATTATACCCATATGGATCCATATACCATTAGATTTTTAGGAAGACATGTAGCCTTATGATTATGCAATCACCTTGGTGGACATGACCTATAAATAAATGAACTATACTAATAGATTAAAACACATTCATGCTTCAACTTAGAACCTATGTCCCAATTACTTGAGGATAAATGAGAAGTTTAATTGTAAATAATAATAACCTTTAAGGGATAATCAAGAGTTTGAAATATAAAATAACATTCAACAAGTCCCAATAAAATAAGATAAAATATATACTTTCTAACTTGGACCAAAAACTCCATTTAATTTATCTAGAGACGAGAATAATAAAATGAAGAATCTAGAGAAGAATATTCATGAGTATTAATAAAATCATAATAATATATAAGGAAATATATATATCATAGATATCATCAAGGAATGATGATTATATCATTAGAGGGCATCATACAAGTAATTTATGGCATGATTTCATCTTTAACATTTATCGATGTGAACATAATAAAGAACTAGGAAGTGATAAAATAAGTGATCCAATCTCAAAAGTACATAGGATCCAAATCCTAATAAGTCCTAATAATAAAAAAATATCATCACCTTACCAAAAGATAAATTTATTAAGAGGGGGACATTTATTTAACCTTAAATTGTCTAGATTGGTGTTATCTAGGATTAAATGGATAGAGATAGCCTAAGATACAAGGTTGATAAACTATCTCTATAACAGAATAATTAGATGCTAAACTCAGATATAATATATGTTGAAGTCATTAAACTGAGATAGGATAAAAATAGTAAGTAAAACTATGATAGATATGGAAATGATAAATAAAATATGTAATTATTTGGTTTCAATGCTAACATAACTTTTGAATTTGGAATAGGTAAGAATCAAACTAGAAGAAGATTCTAGAATAGTCACTAGATTCTAATTTGGGTACCTCTAGAGTCACAGATAGTAACATCAACCTTGGAAGGTTGTGTTGATATTACTATCTAAAACTAATATAGGTATACTATATATAATACCTTATGGAAAAGGATGTGATCACCTAGATGATTTTGGGTTTGTATTCAACTTTACTCTAGTGCATTCAAATATGGGTCATAGACTATCACTCCTCATAAAATTGTAAAACCCTAGTTCTTCATCTTCATAGTGACCTTGGGGGAAAATGGGTTAATTGGCACATGATGTTGAGTTGTCCCCAAATACCCCTATATAAATGAGTTTTTATTACATATCCAATATACTGAATAAGACCTCAGATAGATGTAGTTATCCCCTATGTGTTGGCTTGTGTGTGAATCATGAAATATGTGGAAAATAAGTACCATAATGACCTATCTTTTAACTTGTAAAATATATCTTTTAAGATGATCCTTCAGTAATTCAGAACTATGTATGTGTTATTCCTATGACTGAAATGAGAAAAAGAGGAAATAGTAAATCTTTGATTTATTGAGTACTTGATTGAATGCTTTTGATAGGTTGCCTTGGTTTGTGTTAGGTGAGGAATGAATTAGGATTGATCTTGTATTTGTATTAATATCTTTGGAGAAATAATTAAAATTAAAACACTTAGGCCTACTATTATGATATGTTTAATTTACTAATTAGATGACTTTAGGGAATTGGACACTTAAGTCAAAGTAAGACACTAGCATTTATGTTTCTATCTAGGACACTAGTGTCCAAGGAACATGAAAGTATGTACAAGGTCAAAACTTGTAGAGGTGGAAAATAATAAGGTTTTAATAATTTTGAGAAATATAGTAGGTCTAGGTCATCAACATAATATTGGTTAAACTAAGATATATACCAAGGGGTACAAGATAGAGTAGATGGTAGACTTATCAAAGTGAGAAAGGTCTAGAACTAAGAGTAACAACCAAGGTCTAAGTTTTCTAGGTGTACAAGACTAAGGTGATATATAATCCATAAATATCATCTAAAATAACCCCACCCCTTTAATATAGTAATGAAATTATTGGTTTAAAGGAGAATAAATGTGTACCTAGGTGTGTATAACACAACTTACATTTTCTTAAGTCCAAATTGAGTGATTTACCATTAAATGACCTACAACCAATATCATATTATAGTACATAATTAGTGCATATAATATGAAATTAAAAGTATTGAAAATATTAAAGTTGAAAAAGCAAGTTTAAGAGTACATGTGTATTGATGTAACTATCTTTCTTATTATCAAATTGATTTGAAAATATATATCATTATAAGTATCGAAAACTGAGATTGGGACTAATATATAAATATACAAATTGCATATATATAAGGAGATATATAGAAATAGAGATTGGAATGTGCATGCTCTCAACCTTAGATAACAGGTGAGTTTCCACCAAATAATTGAGATTAACTCAACCATGTAACCGATTCATACTTATAACCTAGTGAATATGAGTAAATCAAGTCAACTCATATTATCAAACTAGTGAGGAGAGATGATATAATCAAGTACAATATAAAAACTTAGCAATATTGAGTGATTTAATCACCTCAACCATACCAAAAGTGAACCAACTAATATAGTAGATTAGTTCAATATAATTGGTAAAAGTCCATCCTAGTGGGTGATAATAGTCCTTGAGAGTGTTTTTTAATTTTAAACTAATTTTTATTTTGTAATATTAGACACACATTATATATCATATTCACATTAGATGTGTCTCATGTTAAAACTTTGTATAGCAATGGTACCAATGTATATTATTCTTCCATAACAATGAATATGAATCATAGAAATGTGTGCTTTATCTACTTTGGAAACTATGTAAGTGTGGAGAGCATGCTTCCAAATCATGACCCCAATATATATAGAGAAATATTAAATCTTAAATAATTTCTAATGTGGAGGACATGTATCCAAAACACGCCCCACTAAATATGGGTGTCTAAATACCAAATAAGTGTATAAAACATGTTTCCAAAGCATGCCACCACTAAATCTATAAACTATGACAAATAATAAATAAGTTTGGATAACATGCTTCTAAATCATGCCCCCATTGACTCTATAAATTATGTCAAATTTGAATAACATGCCATTATTACATATCCCCATGAATATTCTCCCCTTTGAGGCAAGGGAAGAATACAAACTTATAGTTACCTCACCTCAAAGGGATAAGACAATTATAGAATCTATGGATAGAACCATCTATCATATATAATAACATGTCTAGGTAAATTTAGCATTGAAGCACATAGAAAATTCTGATCACATGAAAGCTTAATATGCATTATAAAGATCATGTAAATGTATATATAGTAATATTACAATAAAATTAAGCACACAAATATGATCAATCAAAAATAAGTCAGTGTATAATGATCCTAATAGACCACAAGCAAGGGTCATGTTCAAATCCCTCACAATCAAAGGGACATGAATTATTCTAATGTCCACATAAGCAAGGATGACATATTCAAATTTACATACAATAAACCATGACATATTCAAATGTTAAAGAAATCACACATTGGCATGGGGGATAAAAAATAAGAAACATATTAAAATTCTCAAATAATCAAGACAATAGCAAGGCAAGACACTCAATGAAGTACATAAAAGAAATCATAATCAACCATAATAAACATATCATAGTAGCTCATATATCAAATTTGTTATAAAAAAGGTCAAGTTCATAGCATGTCAAGTACCCTATGAAATATATAATCATGGATAAATTCATGTATAAGTACATAAATGAGTTTGAAACATGATAATGTAAGGTGATCATCAAACCATATAATCTGTGAGTATTGTGATAAACAAAGTGGATGTCCCCAATATGCATGACATGAGTATAGGGAACGCCCAACATCTAAAATAAGATTAAATCATGTATTTATGTATGCCTATATCACACTCAAGTAGAAGTGTGACACATGTATATTTAGGATTAACTGATCTTCTATCCATTAATATGTAACTAACACATATATGCTAAGGAGCTAATGGAGTATGTAGGTTCTAGAAATGTTTTTTTTTTTTGCATTTTTGAATATTTATTGTTTTTTTGGTATTTTGGGAATATTATGAAAAGGAAAGACCATCCTATGATCCCATATAATTTATGAGAATCATAGAGGATTGGTTAATGTATAACCCATCCTAAATTATATGTTCCATATGTGTGCATATAATAATAAAAAAGTATATCATGTGATTTTGGTAAATCTATACCTAGTATCTTTGTTGTAGAGTTATTTTCCTTTATTTCTAGTAACCATGGTTTATATAGTTTTGCATTATATTTAGTCCAAAATGGACTAATTTGAAATACAATATAATATTATTTTGATCTAATTATTACATTACATTTAATATATACAACACAAATATAAAATGAAGTAGCTTTATTCACATGTTCCACACCATATCCCAAAGATGTAAAGAATTCCCTAGTACATATATTAAATTCACAAGTTGGGTCAAGTAATATATTTTGGATTTGATTTCCATATATACAAGGTTAAATTATTATATGCTTTGAGGAATGATTGGTAATTTATTCATATGAAGTCACACAATTTACATTACCCTTTTTATGTAATGTTTGCTCTTTATGTGCATGTTCCTTTTGTATCATGTTTTGATATTATTGGTGTTTAGACAATATATATAGTTTTATTTATTCCTTTATCTTATATTTTCTTTCTTTTTTTGGATCTTGTTATTTCTCATTATCCAAATTTATCTTTGAATGATTTGCATTAGTATTTCCAATATAACTCAAGCCTTGATGGTTATTCTAGTCATATGTGGATGTAGGATGAGTGATGCCTTGGGAATATTTTCCTAATCCTTGACCATGATAACCAAATTTTTGTAAATATTTAATTCTAAAACCATATTATTTTTAAAACTAAGTATTATTATTGAGAGGTAAATTTGTATCATTTTCTTGATCTAATTTTTTGTTTTGAACCTTTTCATTCTCTAAATTTAATATTTACAATTGTTTTTACTCTCAATTTTTATTTGTTGCCCACATTTTTTATTTTGAAACTTGTTTTTTATGAGAGGTACTCATAATGTGAGTGATTTTCTTGAGTAATGTATCAATTATAAGATCAACACTATCTTTGAGACTTTGTATTTTGTTTTGTAATACAAAACAACAATCTATATGATGCCCATGCATTCTATGGTATGCATAATAATCTTTAGATATGTGTATAAGATGTATAGGAGGTAATTTTATCACTTGGTTTTGAATCATTTCTCTTAGGACTTCACTTTTTATCTTATTAGTCTTTTGGTTACATTTGAAATCACTTGTTTTGGATGTATCATGTTTTAGATTTTCATTTTTATTTGAATTCTTATTCAACAAAACATTGGTAGATGTTTTAATGATTTTGGATTCATAACAAAAGAATAAAATAAATAAAGTTGTTTGAATAACATATAATAGTGCTTATATTTTATTAATGTAATATAATATTTTTACAATATATCTCATTTAGTCATGTGTAATAAATACATTTAATAAATAACTAAGGGATAAAATAGAGCATATTCTATTTGTTTTTATATTAAAACTACGGTAGTGATTATGAATCATTTCATGGATATTGTAGATATATTGACCTTTTTCACTTTGTATTCTAATTATTTTTCTCTACTAAAGAGTTTCATTGACTAGGGATAGTAATGTTGATTCTATTGTTTGATTTTGATGCAGGTGTCTAGCCAAAAATATATACAATAAAGGCTCCAAATTTGTATCAATCCTATGTTGTGACCTGTATAACTAGTTTACATCACTAAATGTGTATTCTTATGTGCCAAATATATCTAATAGGCAACCATAGTTCCTTTACATTATATTTATTGAGACCTGGTAAAAAAGGGCTAGTGACATGATTCAAACTAGCCTTAACAACCCTATTTTATTTCTAATTATTGCCTACATAGTCAATACTCTAAAGAGAGACTCATACTTTCATGTAGTTCTCTTTTCGATGCATGTGTATGGAATTATAATAGTGAGACTATATATTATTTCTCCTAGTAACCCTTAGTAAAAGTGATGAAATATTATATTTTACCTTTTCAATGATTCAAATATTTGATTTAGTGTTGTAGTGTAATTTGATGGCTTGAAATAAATGTAAATTTTCAATTAGAGAGTTTCCTTATCAATTTGTTAGGTGTGCTAAGTAGACTATAGCATTTGTATATATAGAAACTTTTAATTTCAATAAGAACTTAGTTACACACAAAAAAATGATAATATTATGGACAAAGAGGGATTTATAAATGGTCACAAAGTGAAATATATAGAAAAGGATAAAAAGATAAGTATGGATAGTTGTTTTGAAGTTGGACACTAACATGAATTTTATTATCTAAGATGCATACAAGTGTTTAGGGGATAAAAACATATAGAAAATAATAACAGTATGTAGGTATCCCTGATATACATTAGATGAAGATAAACAAACATAACATATATGCCCAAGATGTAGGTAAATCAAGTAAAATAAGATGGAACCAAAGAGGTTTAAGAGAGACTACACCACTAGATGTCTAATTATCATTTAAAAGGTATATACATACAAGGAGACTATAAATATGTGTACTTGTACCAAAATGGGTGTCTACATTTCCCCCTTTAATCTATTAATGCAGGAAAAACTAGAATTACTAGTTTAAAGGAAAACAAAATGCATACCATGGTGTCGACAACACACCTTATATTTATTTGAGTTTTCCTTAAATATTTTATTTGAATATTACCTATAACCAATAATATCCACAAATTAAATCAATATATATAATTTTTATGTAATAAATAATAAAAACTATCATAAATAAAGAGCATGGATATAATACACCAATGTATGTGTCACATAGTAAATGGTTATGGAGTGTTGGAAATTGGAGAAGTAGATAGGGGGATTACAACCTCATCCATATTCTAGCCAAGAAGATGAGTGAGCATAAAACTAGTCAAATGAATTTCACCATGGAGGTTTAGTACCTAGAGTAGGGATATTTAGGAGGTGATCATGCCCCCAACCCATAATAGTAAGAGTGGTGCTTTAGCCATTGAGAGTATTGTTTCTAGACCAACACAACTCGAGTACAAAATATATGTATATGTATAGATTGGTATAAGGTGAGTGATGTAATTAAGTTCACCTAAAAACATGGTGAGACTAGATGATTTAATCCCTCCAATCACACCCAAAAATATATCCAACTATTATATATGGGTAGGGCTCAATGCAGATCGTGAAAGTTTGATTGGGGTATCACTAAGTAAAAGTCTATAATGTAGTAATACTCCATAAAAGAGTTATAAATATAAAATTGATTTTAATTTTGAAAGATTAGGTGCACATTTAATATAATAATCACCTTGGATATTTATCATGCTTAAACTATGTATAAAAATGGTACAAAGTATATAATTTTTCTCTAACTATGAATCTGAATCATATACTGTGTATTTTTGCTAATTTGGAAACTATGTGTGGAGAACATGCTTCCATAACATGCCCCCATGATGTATGGATATATATAAAAACTAAAATAAGTATCAATGTGGATTACATGTTTCCAAAACATACCCCCACTATAATCTAGAGATGTTGAATATGTGTGGAGAACATGCTTCCAAAGCATGCCCCCACTAAATATGGAGAAAGTGCAAATTGTAGTTAATTATGTAGAACATTTTTATAAATATAACCTTAATAAGATGCCCCATTTTTTGGAGGAGATGATATAGTGCCTACTATTCATCTCCTCTTAAAAATAAAATTTATAATGTGCTTGACATAATTTACTTGATATTGTTTTTAAAGTAGTGTGGACAAGAATTTGTAACATTGTTTTTTGTAGTATTTGGAATCTAGCAGAATATCTACATAGCAAAAAAAATAACAAATTTTGGAAAAATTTGAAAATTTGGTTTAATATGGAAGATCTCATTGTGTATATCCCAAATTAACTTGCATTTTTAAATTTGGATAATCAGGGCTCAAGATATGTATGTTTGAAGTTTGTGTAGAAGTGGTTTATTAGGTGCACTTTATTAGAAATTTGAAATCATTTGCATTTTGAAATTTTATAAAATTTGAGATCTGAGTTGGAGAAGAAACATGACACATGAAATATCACCTCTCTTTAGGAAAATTTATATGCCCCAAAGTGCCTTAGCTAACCAATATTTTTTTGAGATTGGTAAGTAGGTTTAATTGAAATTTCACTAGTAATTTGTAATTTTGGAAAAAAAATCATTTTGTGTGTGATTTTGGGATTTTTCATGGGATGATAGATTCTTATGTGGACATCCTATATTCTTATATTAATAACATTATACTAGTGTCTAGGGATGGATTTAGTCATCTAACATTTTTATCTGGAATGGACATTAGCATTTGATGCTTCTATCCTACATGGATGCTAGCATCCAACACTATTGACCTGTTATTTTTGTGTATATTTAATTATTATTTCTATATTTTTGCATTAAAATATAATTACTAATGATTTTTTATTATTTTTTATTTATTATATAAGTATATACATATTTGATAGTTCTGACATGGGTAGCATTACTCTACCTTAATAGAGCTGAGTCTAGATGTAGCTGACTAGGCCATTATTAATCAGGTGGGGTTGGGTCACATGACCTATTTGGAATAGGTACCCTATGGTATCTAACTCCTTATGTCCATATCTAAGAGGTGGAACCCATATACATGTATGTTATGTATTCTCATAGGGGAGATGATAGTAACTTTAGAGGATGTCTATCAGATTTTTTGGCTTCTAATTAAAGGTAAGAACATGCAAGTTAATGGAGACAGTAGCCCAAGATATATTAATGTGTTCCCATGTATATTTTATAGGCCTCTTAATGATATAAAATTATTATGATTCATTTTTAAATTATTATTATAGGTGTTGTTCCATGGTTGTGAATATTTATTTACATTTTAATAGCATCATTTATGGTTATGGAGGGTGGTATAATTGGTATTGTGTATTATATGTACTAGTTAGTTCAACATATTTAGCATGACTAAATTATATATTCATGGGGTCACATTGTGCTAGCCTAATTATATAGGGATGTCTACAAGTGCATTGGAAAGTCATGATGGAGGTATTAGAGTTTTGACTTTATTACATTTTTGGGCCTATGAGAATATTACATTGGTATGACCAATTGGTGGTCCCCTACCTAGATGGGATCATTTGTAGATGTTTGAAGAGAAATAATATTTCTATGTGGGAGACTAAATACCATTATGGAGTGCCATGTGCCTTTAGATAGATTGTTTATAGATCAGATTATATGTTGTCCTTACAAAACTTTTACTAGTTGTCTAAAGGATGGACATGAGTTATAAAGGGTCTATATCATTATGTGTCTGGTTGATTATTTTCCTAAAGTTTATGAGATTTTTAAGTATGATCAGGTTTTTTGGTAATTTGGGATAGAGCATTAATTTCCATCTACACCTTGTACATGGCATTTAAAAACATAGAGTGGGCATAGGCACCATGATAGGTCAACACCTAAGGCTATATATCTAACCCCACATCTAGATGATGAGTGAGATCTCATGGTTCCATTTCCTATAGGAGATGATGTGGGATGTATACATGGATATATGTAGTAGTGGGATAAATCCTAGTGGTCACTAATTTTATATTGTAGTTTCCCCTAGGTTATATTATTATGGTAAAAGGTGCTATAAGAGGAGAGATAGGTAGTGAGGTAGGTGACATTGTTCTTGCATGACCAACACTAGTAGATGAGGCAACCATAAGGACACATGTGAGTCCCCCTAATTTTTAATTTAATTTTATTTGTTTATAATATTACATAGAGTATTTGATTTCATAGATGTAACTATCATGTATTGTATCTCAAATGTATATAGGTAATCAGGAGTGGGTGACGATGGTGGATCAAGTGATATAGGCCCTCACATGTATTATCCTAATGGATGTAGTTTTATATGTATTTATTTAAAAGTTTTTTTACATTACCATTTCCCATGCGTCATTATTTGATCATGTTTCAATATTTATGGTAGTACATCATACTATAACCATTAAATGTAAGGAGCTATATGTTGAGCTAAATAGGCATGACATCCCATAGTGGAGTGCCACTAAGAATATTTAGAATCTAATTGATCATTATCATACTATATAATGGGAGTAAGAAGATATATTGTGGTGGCTAGGTGATTCTGAGGAGAGGGTATGTTTGTTATCATGTACATGTAGGGTCCAATTAGATCTTAGTGTATCTACATCAAAAGGTGTTGGATTTGTGGATATTTATAGTGATGATAATTACACACTTTTATTTAATACCCTAACATATGATTTATGTGTTTACTTTCATAAAAAAATTATAATCATCTAAAAATGATACATGAGTGCTAAGAGGGTTACTTGAGACCACCCATCCCTAGATTAGCCATAGACCTATCTTAGGGTGTATTTAGACACTTATATAGCCTTCATACAGGCCACAAAAGTCCCTAAACATCCTAATAAGTCTTGTACCTTAAATTCAACATCCTAGCCCTTAGTGCCTTAGGTTATACCACCTAGACACTATCAACATAATCTGGACAATAATGTTAATGGCACTAGTCTCCCAGTTTGGGTGTTATTATCCTTACCTCACCCTTTGTTACCAATAGATATATTTTCAAATAAAAAACCACCTAAGGTTATCTTATAAATATTTTAAGACCTAAAAAAACACTATAATACTATATATACATGACTTGTATCCCATTATTCACTAGATGGAAACTAGATGCAAATTACACAAACAAATTTAGAACAAGTTATGCACAATCAAGGTTATCAATCTCTATTCTTCCCTACTTATAAATATATCCATCTAAAACATTCCTAAGCTCATATTACTTATATTTCCAATCTAAATAACAATCAAACTAGAATTCATGTTAGCTTCAATTGCACTTACACTAGCATTTAGGTGGGGAAAAATACATTGGGCTTGATCCCTCCTCAAAGTATTAGTATGTATGCAACTCTCATCATAGTAGGGTGTTAAGGATGTATAGTATACCTTAATAACATCACACTTTAATAATTATTCCAATTTAATTCCATATAAACATGGAGGTTTAGGGTTTACATATAAAATTAGTCAAAATAGGTCACTGATAGGGATCTAAAACTCATGCACATAGGAATAGGCTTGGCAGACTCAGACATATGTGCACCCAAAAGTTTATAATAGTTTTACACAAAGGAAACTAACACAAAAATAAAGACACTATCATAATTTATGATACTATCCAATTAGGGTCCTACTATCCTGAAAGGGTTCTAACTTTTGGATCCTATCTACAACACTTAGATCAGCTCCTGTCCTAGTTTATAGCCTCTAGGTCTTTTTTCTCAATCAATTTCTAGTTATAAATTTTTTACATCATTTATTTATATTTCTATAAATTTAAAACTATGTAAATTATATTATAAATCAATGTATGTATTTATTTCATATTTCTACCCTTATTCACTATACTCAGACCCTTTAACAACCTAGGTCTTAAACTCCATAAACCTAAAAATTTAAATCATTTGGTGAACTCAACTTACTTTGAATACTATCCAAACCCTAACCCTATATGTATTAGGGTCTATATCCTTTTGTTTCCTATTTTTAGTGGTTGTGTTAGGGTTTTTAAACTTGATATATTATACCCTAGTATCTCTCTTCCAAGTTACATTTCCAAATTTCATGGATAAAGAAGATTATTTTCCTCCTCCTCATCTCCAAGAGAGTGATAGCTACTTTCCCTCTAACTAGGTCCATATTATCACTACTCCATTAGGTGAGGTAGCCTATACTACTATTTCAAATGTATATACTTAGCCTATCCATCCTTCAAACCCTTTTCTTCCCATATCTTCTCTATAGGGTGCGTGCTTACATATTCAATCATAAGCAACTAGGGTTTACACTTGTGAGACTCTATGTGATCAAATTATCAGAATGAGAAAGCTAATTATAGAATTAAAAAATTAGAATCAAATATTACATGAAAATATTATAGTATTGGAACATCATATTAAAAAATTAGAATCAAATATTACATGAAAATATTATAGTATTGGAACATTATATTAAAATATATATATTCCAATGTACACTAGTGTCAATCATGTATATGCATTTTCACCTAGTTAATTTGTGGCAAGCAATGTCACATATCAAAATAAGAAATCACAACAAAGTGTATCTACAACTAGTGATTCAAAAAGCATTCAAATATCAAATAGAAGTTCAAGTGATATTTTAAGTCAAATTATTAAATGTAATTTGATCAACCTACCTACTCTACATCTAGTAAGGAGATCTAGATATTTTTTGCATACCATATAATGCATGGTCATCACACAAATTCATGTTTGGCATTGAAAAATCATATAAAACACATCATTACTAATGAGTAACCTATACAAGATAAATTAGTTAAACAATCCATAATGATACATGAACATATAAAAAAGTGGTTACCAAAGCATAACTCAAAATAAAAAAAGGTTCACAAAGCAAAAATAGAGCAAGAAATAGTACAAAAAACACAATCAAATCAAGTGAAGGATACAAATATACCTCTCCAAAATTATTTCCCACTTTCAAAACAATATGGGTTTTTATCAAAAGCATCTAAAATAGTTTTATTATCAACATCAAGGGTTGGGAAAACATGCCCAAAGCATCATTAATCATATTCTAATAGTTGATAATTGGTCAACAAGGTTTTAGATTTATTGAACATACTAAGGCAATCATTCATAGATACAATTTATCAAGATAAAATATCTATATGCCCAAAAAAAATTTACAAAAAGAGTAGGAACATAAGTTTCAAAGTCAATCATGTTAAGCCAACAAACATTATTGAAAGAGGTTTTATAGAAAAAGAGCCTCTAAAGCACCATATGCCTATAATAAGCACAATTTTAAAGGTCACAGAAATATAAAATATTTCAAAGAAAAATTCAAAAAAGGTTAAATCCATAGTATGAGGAAATTTCCTATTCTCATCTAGATACAATAATAGAAAATACTAGCATTCCATTTATTCAAAATCAATATGATAATGATGAATGGAACATTCCAAGTTATTATGATTATTATGATATTAACAATGAAAAATATTCAAATTCATACTTTAACTCAATTCAACTACAACATAACAATCACACTTCACAAGAGGTTACCATTCCTATTTTGGGCATAGACCACAACGATAGTGAGTCTCCCATGAGACTAATCAGTTATTATGTTCCTCCTCACCTGTAAATAGTTTCCTTAATTCTTGTTCCTTATATATAGTTTCATTTTCATGTTATTTGTACATATCTTATATCCAAAAAATAAAAAACAAATTAATATTCCAAAATTAAAAACATTCAAATATTTACTTAGAAAATACAAAAGTATAGATTGCAGGCATTATCATGGTTACACTTATATTTTACAAACACTAAGTATGCTAGCTATCTTATTATAATGAATTTTTATCATACATTAATGTTTCACTTATTCTTGTCGAGTATTCATAGATACTTATAAGATCTAGGTCTACTACACATATATAAATTTGCTACTATCCACCCACTGGGGGTATGTACACAGATACATAGATTCCTCATTTGATACATTCTCCCATTTAGGGGCATCTTATACATAGTTTTGATATCTATATCACATCTTTATAAACTCTATTGCATAGATTTAGCAATGTTATATCTTGATATTGGTCATCTTACACCTACTCAGATTCATTACTAACTGTTACTACTCTAGACTCATTTTATGTACATCTTTGCTCTTATACAAATTTGTACCACATGTTCATGCATACTTTCATTTTTAGATTTCATAGTTTAGACTTGATTCTATCTCTATGCTTATTCTATTTGAGGGTATTTAAATATGCCATTTAGTTATAGCTCTACTCCACTTAATTTTATTATATGTACTCTTTAGACATGATCTCATGTCCTTGTGTGCCTTTTTTATTGTGTATGTGGATATTTGAACATGTCTTTCCATATGGATCTAATATAGTTTGATTAATATGTGTAATTGAACATGTCATTGTATATATTGATTTATAATATTTAATGGCATGTGCCAATGTCCCTTGTATTGTGGCCCCTTGGCCTACTTTACATGCCTTAAGTATGTTATATGTATTGCTTTCTTGTATGCATCATGACCATGACACTTGTCTCTCTCTTGTTACACACTCTAGTTTTATATTCCATAAGGGATCTCATGCATTTCCACTTCCTATTTGGGTTCCATGATGGACATCATGCCCCATCCCCCTAGGTGGATACTCAATTATTACTCAGATTTATTTTTCATATACATTGTTATGTCTACCTTGATGACCTTGTGAATGTTATATCTAGCATACATTGTGCAATAAAAAATTATGATCATCTTATTTTACATTTTGATGTCTTTTATGCACATTATATTGGTTTATTACATAGATATTACATATATACTATGGATAAGTCACATCTTGCAGAGATTTTTCTTTTGAGGATAGGTTTTTCATTGGTATAACAACTCCCCTCAAAAGAGGGGGAATTCATATAGGTTTTTCATAGAGATCACATTATTTGAATGCACTTAGAATATAGTTTTCATCACATAGGCACATAATATATAAATCAGTTTCAAGAAAATATAGTAGGAGATAGTGACATAAAGACCATTTTTAGTTGTAACCAAACATTAGTATAGTTGGAAATTAGAACCTAAATTAGGACATTAGTTCCAATATTTCTATTGTCCAATATATGATGCTACTATCCAATAGCTTTAGTTTTAGGAAATTCAAGATTGGCTAGAAAAGTATAGTAGGTACAATCTATGTTTTCACAAGTTTAGATATAGATTACTAGTTTTGGCTTAGTTTAGCCCAAATTCATACCATTTTAATTATATTAGGGGCATCATGCATAGCATGATCATTCTCATTTTAGTTCAAATGATCATATATATATATATATATATTATTATTATAACTCAATCTATAATCCATATACTTAGATATCATATTTGGGGGCATGTACATGACACATTATTTTCATATGCTCACTTATGCATCAATTGATTAGATGGAATGAAAAACTCCATGCCATTATCTATATTTTACACACTAGATACCATGTTCCAATTTACACACCAAAATGATGCCTCAATCCATCTATAGTGGTTGTCATTCCTGAGTGGTCTATAGCCACCTAATATTCCCAAGTTGCTTAGATTCATTTTATAGTATAGATTTATTGAGTGGCCATAGAGCTAACATATATAGTTCTAATTACAATTTCACATCTTAAATTACATCGCATAATTTAATTTTTATATGCATCTACTACACATGGGTAGGAAATGGAGTCATATTTTACTTGAGTTTTTTAGCCACTAACATGAGAGGATTGAACACACCATTAGTCAAATCCAAGATATTCATAGGTCATACTACACAAATAAGGGGTGAAAAATGATGGAGTCAAAATTGGATTAAGTTATTGAGCCACCCACACATGGGGATTAATCAAACCATCAACTTAGTCTAATTTATTTATTGATTGATCACTACACACACAAAAAATTTGTCACTAGGTTTATGCATTAGTTCATGTACCCAATGTCGTGTATTTGTTATTTTCCTCTATCTTATCTATATACTCAATTATATATTTTACTTTTGATATATATTAAGTAAGGAATGATCTATGTATGTTTCATTTGTAAGAAACACAATAGAG